>JAVJAQ010001251.1:0-172257 GCA_032362365.1 Zygogramma bicolorata
ACCAGCTTGGTTTCGTACTCAAAATTGTTGCGTACCAGACCAAAATAGTTAAGTGACCAAGATGGTGTGAACACCTACGGCCTTGACTATCCGCAAGTTGCAAAATTTGGTTTGAATCTTTGCTAAGCATAAGTCCGAGCTCTTTGTATTCCGTTGTTTTATCATTTTATTATCATTTTCCTTACCTGTTTTATTCTCAACTCCTGATATTTTATCATATTCCTTCTATGAAGCCTTTTAATTTTTGATAATCTCGCCTTTCTTTCACAATTCATCATTTGCCAATGTACTTCAAAACTACAATTGCCCTTACTCTCAAATCCATTTTTATATATATTTTTGCTATATATCAACATAATACAACCACATAATTCAAATCCAAATCTAATTTTTATTATTTCTGATTTCAATCCATGAATTATTTGGTTTTTTCATGTCAAAAAATATGAGTTACAGCAGAGTTGCAAACCTGTTTATACTTCTGCCATGTTCTTTGGTGTTCTTACCAAATAAGAACTGTTAACTAATTGAAGATGGTGTAAACAGGCAGTAACTTATTGACTTAGTCTGAATTTGGTATGGTCAACTTGGTCAGAATACCAAATTAGCTCACGGTGTAAACGTGGCCAATATCGAATCACTAGATACTCCAGGGTTTCCTATGCATCTTAGTCAGGAAACTTCAAAATAAAGTTATTTTCAAGTGAAATGGAAATATTAGAGAAAAAAATAGATCGAAGTAGGAGGAAGGTGTGGATGTGACGAGTAACGTATGCTCTACTGGACCAACGCACTTTGACTTATTATTTGTACAGTACCTAGGTACACATCGGAATACGCAAGTTCTTGCGAAAATATTTTTGAAATATGACGATACATTATCATAATAACAAATCTTTACCTCAAATCGAAATGCAGATAGTCAACTCTTCGAAAAAAATGTCAAAATCGGTTCTAATTATATTTCCATTGTGCTTGAAAATCATTAAGGTGATGATATGTGTTGGATGATAACAAATCATTAAGGTGATGATAATATCTATACATTCAATAATTCAGATACTATTTCTAATTCGGTACTGCACACAAATGAAAGTATTATCTGCGGCTCCACACTATCCATCAACATTATTATAGCGGTAATATCGCACACGTTACTAGCTCACAAACACAACTATTAGCACCACTGAATGGAAAACGAAGTAACATATAAATAACGAGACTTCTCAAAACTAAGATGCACAATAGGGCAACTCGAATTCAGCTGGGTGCGGAACTCATATCTTTCAGAAATGAAATAAATTGATATCAAATTTTATTATGACTTTACTAATGTCGACAGGCAGCGTCTCTAGAGACGTAATTGAGCAAAACAACACGAAATGGTGAAAGTGTCGCCATAAAATTCTAAACGATATCGCATCAATTCCACCACCAGGGTTTCTAGACATCTAGGGCAAGAAGTACATTCCATGGGACAGGCAGTTCCAATCCTTGTTCGTCTGGCCACAATGATAGGAAATGTATTTTCTAATTTTACCCGCATTCCCAGAGCCAATAGCCAATACTGAAGGGTTAAAACTATCAGATACCCTCAAAATCGAGATTAAAGTAGTTGGTGAAACCGGGCCTGGGGAAGAATAGGTACAGGTTCAGTGTGTCAGTTCGACTGTAATGTTGAAGGAAAGTTGATGAAACTTTATTGAAGAGTTGACGGTAGAAGTTTATGGAGGAAATGGAAGATTAAGTATTAAAATATTCTTCAAAACATAAATGATGTACGACATTGACCAAAAAATTCCACTTCTGTTTCTGAATTGATTGCCATCTTTTGGAATTATGCGTAACTAATCAAGAAAATGTGTGATTCAGGATAAGACGTCCATAATAAAAATAAAAGAAAATACATGACTTGGCCACGAAATCACTAGTGTCATCTACACGTCTCCATCCCTTGAAATGATATTTTCATATGGTTGACTAACTATGTATATCTTTAAACAATGGTGAAACCAATCAACGCCTATATAAAGAGGATTCGAAGCGTTTTTGTTTCGCCATCTACAGTATAATAGCGATATTTAGATTGTATTTGGTTGATAACCCGAAAAACTCGAAGAAAGAATTCCTTGTTTTTCTCTTTGTTGCCTTCAGAAATTTTTGTGTCGAGTCATCCCTTTTTCTATATTATTGAAACATTTTTAGGCTCGATTAAGAAATGCCCTGATTCAAGAAATATACGATTGAACGAATTTACCTGTGAAGTGCAATCATAATCACATGAAGTGGCTCACCTGAATATATAAATCAATATAGTACAGCCGTTATTTACTGGATGACCACAGTTTGAAGCACAAAACAAATGAAACAGCAAATGAAAGTCGCGCGAGGCGAGGAAAAACGTGAATGCACTATAGTAGCAATATAATAGGGCATGGGAAAATTACATAAGAAATTAGAGATTCTATCAACTCCATGTGAGCTATATGAGGAAGTTTTCAATTTTTCCGTTTTCCATGTGAATTTCAAATCGGTTCCATGTGAATTTCAAATCGGTTCTGGCACAAACTATGTTATATATCTGATTTATAGGCAGTATCTGAAAATATACTCACTTATGAGTTGGGTAATTATTGTTGAAAGGCTTCTTTTCCTTTCGTCAGCCAAAATCTGCTGTTAGTTCACATGATGAATCCATTGCTATAGATAGAGTTAGTCAACCGTATGGAAATATCATTTGAAGGGATATATACTATGGGTAGATGACACTAGTGATTTCGTAAGTCATGCCATTCCTTTCATTTTTCTTACGGACGTCGTAGCCTAAATCACACATTTTCCTGATTTAATACTTACACATAAAAACAAAAATGACAATCAATTCAGAAACAGAAGTGGAATTTTTCGTCAATGCCGTAGATCATTTATGTTTTGAAGATTATTTAAATGCCAAGGGCCAATTGCACCGCTCTATTTAATGAAGGTTCAAACTAATATAGGTTCAATGACTAAGGAACAAGAGATCTGATTGGCGATCCATAGCAACCAAACATTGGTTAAGATAAACCACAATTAATGCAAACAGTGCATTTGGCCCTAAGCTTCCATTTCCTTCACAGACTTCTATCGGCAACTCTATTTTAAAGCTCCATCCCAGTTATCTTTCTTTCAATATTTCAGTCAAACTGGCAGACCGAATCGAACTCTGCACCTACTTTTTCCTTGAGGGGTGCATTCACAGTTGTCAACCAGAAATGTTCGTGATGACGTAATGAATAATGATGAGCTATGGAATGAGCAGAGCTTAACGATAATGATAAAGATTAAAGATCAACTATGTAACCTCTTCGTCAGTCACACCTCACACCATCACAGAAGATTAAGGTGATTTAATTTTGCTTTTTGACAGTTTGCACGCACTGCGCAACCTCGACAAATCTTCACCAACTATTTACTGGGTTAAAAAGTCGATCGCCCGGTTTACTTTACCCGAATTGTGAACGAAGATATACTTTAACCGACGACAATTGGGAACAGTTGGATTATCGTCGGACGTCGTCGAGCGATCGCCCGACGATAATAATTGTAAACGCACCCCAGGAGTAGGAAACTTTTGTCGTGCACTGTCAAGTACACGGAAATATCGCCATTAAAGGGTAGATGGCGTAACAAAAACGCTTCGAATTACACAGGCTTGACTAACTATAGGGTAAATTCACCAAATCTGAGTTCGGTTGAACTGAGTTTTTCGTTAAACTGAGTGCAATTCTCCAGCATATCCCACGTTCACAAAAACTTCTATCATGCCGCACGAGCTGGCAACATAGTCCAACGTGGAATTGACATTTCAATATTATAAAAATAGGATTCCAATGTAGAAATTCAAAATCCATTAAAATGAATATTTACATCAGAGGAAATGCACGTCTTGTTTTGACGGAGGTCAGCTTTTTTCGAACTTAAAAGTTCGTGTAGCTACTGTGGAAATCATTACGAGAAATAAATTTGAAGAAGTGAAAACTCTAGTTGAATTTTGAATTATCTTGTTCGAAAGTATTACTTTCGTAGAAGAATTAGTATTCCGATTTCCTATGAGAAAATTAATCCAAAAAGAGAGACGATTTTTTCTCCCGAGAAAAACATTCAAGTTGATTTGTACGAGTATAGAGCACACTATAATAGAATGTTAAAGAACTGATGCAGTTATTTACTCATTTTCAACATTTTTAGGTAGTAAAAACCATTATTCTTTTAAAAATTACATCTCTTCTCAAACCATTTCCAATTTGTTGTCATGTCATTCTCATTGTCATAGTGCAATGTCAGTCGAAAGTGATGTATTTTGCAATGTTGCCGCTCTCATTGTTGAGAACTGATATATTTATGTTGACTTTTGAAGAAAGTTGGATTTTTTGAAAAAATAGTGTTTTTTTTTCTGCTTGAAAATTTTGAAAACGAGTAATCAAGGGTGAGTGTGTGGTGTTTTGATATGAAGAAGGGCTAATTCTGTACGTTCAAACAACAGAAATTTTATGTTAAAAATTGTGAAGTAGAGGAAACCGAATTACATGATTACCACAAAAAAGTGCCTCATAGGGACTGAAGTATTACCCCAGCTTTTTCTGAACCAGAATTAGGGTTCATATTTGACGCGATATCATCTGTGAATCAAAACAATATCAGCACGTAACAACAAATCATAGCGACGTAAATACCTAAGACAGTGTTTCGGTAATATTGATGTTGGGTAACGTCATTATGATTTCAAATTCAGTCCGATTTGATTTTTCATCGTCTTCAGAAAAATTCATGATCACTATGAACAATCAGCAACAAATCATATTATTTGAAGTGACTATCATTACTATACTACAGCTACAACATTGCAGTTATAACTATTTTCTATTAGCTATATACTGAAGTCTCAGGACCATGACGTCATCGTCCTACGATATTTAAATTTAAATAATTTATATCTCGACTATTCCGTAACGTACAGAGATGGGACAAACGTCAATTCCAATTTTCTTTTCGACGAATTAAAACAAAATCAGGAAACGAGCCCATTGCCTTCGACAGCTTTCTGATTGATTCAAATTTGAAACTGGACCAATCAGGAATATGTCAGATCGGCGTTTCATCGGATTTTGGATCTGTCTGAATCCAGTTTAAGAAAACTTCTAATAGATCGTGAGCTATGGAAAGCGTTTCAAATTGATCATTTTTGAAGTGGTGGTGTTTTTTCCCTCACAAAATCGCGTCACATGCATTTTGTTCGAAGCGGATTCTGGTTCGTATCGAGTATACAATATGTATCCGTAAGTTCATAAACCGACCTCTGAGCCCATTCTATTTCACTTATCGAATATGTCGAGTCGGCCATGATGATTTCTTGAAAGTCTTAGGGAATAAAGATGGCCGACTCGAAAATTTTTATTCTATTTGTGAATTAGACTCAACTGCAGAACTTCTACTCATATTTTGTACGATCGACATAACCGTCAAGAAAATAGAGTAGTAATACGAACATGAGCCAATTTGTATATTTTTTTCTTTCAATAAATCGCCGAGTGCAGAGGCCTGTTTCATGAAAGTAAAAGTTGTAGCTGAAAGAAAAACACAATGTGGGTATAGGTAGAAAACAGTCAAAAAACTATTGTTAAGTATCGCGTTCCGTTATCTTTCTCTTGTAGCTACAAGACTTGTATTTTTGTGAAACAGGCCCTGAGCATATTTCTGTGCCAGAATCTAGTAATATCAATGACTCACCATCTGATCACAGTACCCAACCCCACAAAACAATTATGTTCTGTGATATCAATAGTAGTTGCCGCGGATTCCAGAATGAAAAGGGGATGTTCTCACAATCCACCCTTTTTATCCAAGAACAAGTCTAATGAAAGTGGGTTATTCAAATAATTCAATATGCGAAAATATCTTGATGGGTCTTTTCTCTCTTCAGTTATAATGATCTTCGACATATGAACTAGAGAGAAAGAACTGACACAATGATTCCAATATCCAATGGACGTTTCACTAAGGCTGATCAAACAAGGATATATATTCTACAGTGTCATCCCAAAAGTTTGCACCATATGGGAAACATATTTATTAAGGGTTTTTCGACGAAAAGTTATTCTTCATGAAAGTTTTTGCATTCTCTCGAACTGAACATGCACTAACAAAATACAGTCAAACACACGTAATATACGAGGAGCCTTCAAACATTTGATTTTGAGACAAAAGTAGAGTACTTATACTCTTATTTAGAGAAATATCTTGGGAAATGTTTTTTTCGAAAAATTGTTCAGCATCAAAAAATACATCCAGATTTGAAGTCTCTCTTATATAGATATTTTCATGGTCGGTGCTCCTCTGAATTGTCATCAATCGTTCCACCCTTGTCAGTATCTACGGGTATGACCCGACGAGCACAGAATTCCCACCCCTTTGTGGTGAACTTGGAGACCTGTCGAACCTCTCTTGCTCATGGATCTTCTTTCAATAGAACAGCTGAACTTTGGAACTTCTTGCCGAGAGAGGTTTTTCCTGCGGCTTACAAACTTCAAAAATTCAAAGTGAACGTTAATTCGTATCTCCTGTCGCTTGATTCACGCGGTGTTCTTCAAACATTACAGGGCTTCCCTTTCGTGTGAATCTGTATATAAAAAAAATCCAATGCCCTTCGTGCTTTTTCCCAGAGGAGTAGTTGTCTTCTGATAGCTGCCAGACAAAACACACAGTGTAGGTAGTTTGAGACTGGCCTGAACGAATTGTTCAAAAGATGATTTTATTTCATTGATACCCACAAACCAACAAATTTGATCTCTTAAGAAGATGTATTCACAAATTAGAAATTGAACCGAAATATGTTCAACAATAATTAATGTATGAAATAAAAAAGACACTTCGGAGATACATATATAACTGCTTATACCTACTGATAATATACTCAATACACTTTGGGGACGTTTTTCACCGTATAAGCTGTATAAGTTGTATAAAGTGTTTACATTATACGAGTCCTCAAACCGTAGGATTGATAAACCTATATATATATATATATATATATGTATATATGTGTGTTCGGATAGGTTTCCGCGGTCAGTTGTGTGTTGTTGTTGAGTTCGGTTTGAACCGCGTCTGGAGTTTTGTTCTCGACGTTTCGGCTCCGATTTTGGAGCCATTTTCAAGAGGTGAATGTGACTTCACGCTGAGGTCTCAATCTGCCTACTCCCCAGGTCTCGTCACGAGTTCTTTCTAAGGTCTCAATCTGCCTACTCCTCTTTCTGATTGAGACCTCAGCGTGAAGTCACATTCACCTCTTGAAAATGGCTCCAAAATCGGAGCCGAAACGTCGAGAACAAAACTCCAGACGCGGTTCAACCCGAACTCAACAACATATATATATATATATATATATATATATATATATATATATATATATATATATATATATATATATATATATATATATATATGATATATATATATATATATATATATATATATATATATATATATATATATATATATATATATATATATATATATATATATATATATATGCTAAGTTGTTTTTTCGGGTTTCATTCCGTATTCTGTGGTTTTGATCCTCCGAAGGATCATTGGCACAACGTTTCGGCAAAGTCTCATTTGCCAACTTCTAGGTGATGATTGAGTTTAGACTCGACTCAGTCGAGTTCGGAGGTCGTAACTGATTTTTCTCTCATTTCCGGGTAGGGAGTTGGCAATAAGCCCTTAGAGTGGAGATTCCCGATTTCCCCAGTTGTGTCAAGATAATTCAATGAGAATATAAGAACGGAAATCAATTTTTCATTAACAATTTATCAGATCTATCAATGAAAAAATTATCAAAAAAATTATAACCTGTTGATTTTTTTCAGATGGGTAATAAATTCACAAAAACAAGCGTATATTTCAAAGTGCCGGAGAAAAATATTTTTATATTTTATACAACGTGAAATTTGAAATAAACTTTTGTTATGATATATCAATTTCTATCCAAGATAACGAACACCTTTTTTCAATTTTTTTTTCCATTAATAGATCGAATGGAAATATAACAAAAAATTTACATTCATTTCATTAGCTATTTTATTAATTATAAAACTGAAGAAACAATTCAGGAAAATGTAAAAAATTCAAGGATTATTTCTCTTTGTGATAAATCCTTTTTTTTTGTCGAATGAAATGACGAAACCTGTTTTTCTGAACAAAATTATTATAATCTCAATTCATAAATTTTTTCTAAGCGAGTTACGCCAGAAATTTGAAACCCACTTCATTGTATCATATCATTGAATTGTACAACAAAATTCTTAAAAAAAATGTATAATATTTTCAGTCTCCATTTTCGATTATATTTTTTTTGTTAGCATTTACATTAAAAAAAATAACAGACTATCAGATGTGTATTACTGTCTCAAATAAGAGAATTACAGTTTAAATCATCAACTTTTATTTGACATGCATCTCTATAATTCTTATATGTCCAATGTCATGCTTGACATTTTACAACCTTGATTTCATCAATATCATATACCAAGTACTCAACATCTTCCCCTTCTAATGAAAATACACCATCGAATCAATTAAAAATATTGTTAATCTTGATATCGCTGGGGAGCTTGAACCACACGTCCACTTCTTGTGACTTGGATTCTATTTTCTACCAGTGTGTTTTTTTCTCCAATTTCTTGATTGTGATTATTTTTCCGCTTCTTCCTTGATCAGAACTGTTTGCCTCTTCTTGACTACTATTTTCCTTCCACCTACCTTCATAGAGCAAAAATGACAATGAACCTTATATTTCAGTTTGTATACTGGATCAAAAACGAAACGATTCATCAGTTCAACCTCCTGGTATCGTCGTTCCATTCAAAACTTCTGCACTCAGATCAATTGATTAAAACGAAGAGGTCCTTGTTTTAACTCGTATTGCATGTCCTTCTTTTTGTCCTAACCATTCACCATTGACTGCGTTGCCAGTGATAGTGGTATAGGTGGAGTACTACTACAAAAAACGGAAGGTGCAGATGAAGTGATATCTTATGCCAGCCGTTTTTTCATCTCGTTCCAACTGACAAAATTTTTCGGTGTGTTCTACGCCTTTGACAGGTTTCTTTGATATTAAGTTAAGGAATGGTTCGTCAAATGTCGCACCGGATGCACTACCGCGTATCCCTCAAACTGACTCCATTCAAAATATTCCAGTTCTTGATATTTCCTGATATTTCAGATACTTGGCATGGAAATTGAAATCAGTAGGAATCTTGACCGATTTCTCCGGTGGAAAATAGATAATGATTGAATTCTCACATTCACAGCTCTCCTACGAGTACTCATTCCGGTTTCTTCAAAACTTCATCTCGAGTTCAAGAGTTATATTATTGCCATGAAATCACAGTGCAAATGAGCAGCCTCAGATGGGAGCATTCAGCGATGATTGTTAGGAATCCAATCCCGACACATTTTGGGTGGGAAGCTGAAGGTTAGTAGTGTTTTGGTGGAATTATTACCTATTCCCTATGCGTTATAATGGTAGCCCCAGATGTTCAAATTGGGAAAGTAGTGTTTATTACCAACCTTGACATGAACGCCTGCTGTTCCCTGGATCTCGTGTAACCTGAGACATATCGTGCTTTTGGGGTCTGTAATGTGGTCTATTCAATTGGTCGAAAACGAAATTTTCATGTTTTCGATTGTATTACCTTCTATAAGCGTGAGGTACACGAATCACCAATGAGCAACTCATTACATACATATTTGCCTAGTGGAATTTTCAATGAATTGTCTTTTATATAATAATGCCAGCAATCAAAAATACAATGTTCGCATTACCCTTCACCATAATTCTGATGCCCCCACAACAGGGTGGGAAGCCTATTATGATAAGGAAAAAAACAGATGAGTTGTGGTCAGCTTCTGATCAAAACAAACACATAAATCACAAACTTAGTTGAGAAAAATGAAGAAAAGTTATAGTAAACTACTTACTGTGTTGACGAGGTTGGTTGCAATACAACAGTTGGTGCTTAAACATTGAAATAGAGCAAGATGAACACATGCGATACATGAATGAACGAATATGAAAACGTCATAAAACAGGTTAAAACTGATATTCAATATTTAAAATTAATTTTAAAAAACAACTCTTCACCACTTGCGGTCAGATGCAACATGGAAAAAGGAGGTTAGAGATTGAAAGTTTATTGACAATTGACAAAAAAAAGAGGAAGTGACACTTATGAAATATGACAGATATGAAAACAACTATTTGGCTGCTGCTTGATGAACATTCAGCCAATTGACTGATCTCAAAGGAGTGAAGGATCTCCTGTGACAGAAGCGTTAAAGTTATGAAAATTTTTGTCAATGAGTAAAAGGTACGAAAAAATTTCGCTCAAATGATTAAGATCCGTTTTTTTTATTTAGGCATTGGCCCGATTGAGAGATAGAGGCCATCTCTATAAACAATCTCTTGGAGTGATTGCGCTCCGTAGTTAAAATTTTTGTATTCTCAGAATTCATATTGTGTCCAGTACTGTTTACGTGAACACCTAGTGCACATCTGCCTGGGTGAAGTCTGCTATCACTTTCATGTGATGCAATACGATCTTTCGAGGTTTCAGATGTTTGACCTATGTAAGTTTTCTCGCAATTCGAGCAAGGAATGCAATACACCAATTGTGATTGTGAGGTCAAAGGCGTTTTGTCTTTAACTTTGGTAAAAATGGAATTGATAGTTAAAACTGTTTTATTTGCAATCTTTATCTTTTGAGAATCTTTGAAAATCCTAGACAGCTTGGATGAAACATCTGCTATATAGGGAAAAGAAGTATAAAAAATTGGAGTTGGGTTTTCCTCAACATCATTATTCGCTATATTGAAATTATTTTGGGAATTATTATTTGAAGCTTGGATGTCCATGGTGGACGTACCAAACAGGATCTTGTGAATGAATGATCTTTATTTAGTAGGAAATAATCCTAATATACATACATTGGTAAATTACAATTTATGAATATAGTTAAACACAATAACCGAATAAATGTAGAAAACACACGTATACAAATAGCATAGTAATACAAAAAACAAAATCACATGAGTAATGGATGAAAATAGTAACGAACAGTTAAATAATGATTAAGTATATTATCGATAAGATCTTATGTTATAAGTACAGTTTTGAACTCTTTAATAGTTTTACACTCTTTTATGCATATCGGTAGTTCATTATATTCTTTTATCTACAACCGTACTCTAATAATACACTTATATGCCCACAACCCGTTTTATAATGAAATCCATTACGATACAGATTTTTCATTACGATACACATTTTCAACCAATAGAAACCCATTATTTTTCAATCAAGCATGATGTGCATGCTCTGCATTTGACATTTGTCAAGTCAAAATCGGTATAGGTATTGAACTTTCGAAGAATATAGCCAAACTTCGATATTACTAACAAAATATCTGATACCAGCGATATGGGAGAATCACCTTCGACACCTTCACCGACAGAAATACAGTTAGAATGGTTGAATTTTTCATTTAACAAATGCATGATTTATCACTTATTTTTTCATCAAATTTCGTGGGCTCGCCGCAGCCGAGCCGTCTAAGGCGCTGACATTGATTTTTCTACCTGGAGGAGACATTGGTTCGAATCCGGTCTCGACTAATCTTTTTTTTCTTTGATTTTTGATCTTCTTTTCATATCTCATCGTTTTATTTCTCGAAGTTATACTATTAATTACAATTCTGTGGAATTTTTCAAAGAAATTCGTTGAATTAGTATTATTGTGTGCAATATAAATATAATATTTGTATTTCTTCACTATTTATCGGATGTAGATAAAATAGCGTATGCAACTCTCATGTAATGGTTATTAATACACTCGCATAAACCATACGAAACTCACCTTCGGCTCGTTTCGTATCCCGGTTTATGCTCATATATTAATAACCATCATTACACGATCGTTGCATAAAATACTATTATACCCTTATGAAATGAAGATGTCATTGAGTTGGCCATATTGTACTTGGCTAGGTGAAACAACTTCAGTATTTCCTCTAGTTTGATAGCTATGAACTTGAGATCTGAAGACAAGGAATGAAGCAGAGTATTCTGGCATTAAATTATTCAAAATTTTGTAAATGGAGGTCATTGTTATTAGATACAGTCTCTGTGACACTGACAGCCATTGTAGAGAGTTCAACATGAAATTGATATTCGTACTACGGTTACATCTCAATATGATGCGAAGTCCTCGATTCTGTAATTTCTGAAAACTAGAAATTTCATTCAATTCAAACGAAAATAGGATACTTCCACAGAAATCAACGTGAGGTTGAATAATTGTATTATAAACAGTTAACCTAGAATACAAAGAGATATTTGATGAGACTCTGGCAGAAAAAATATACCTTTTTTGATATTTTTTTATAAATTTAATTGAAATGTGCATTGAATGAAAGGGTGTTGTCCAGCATAAATCCCAAGTACTTGAATTCGTTCAGAAATGTGACTGTTTCACCATCTATTGTAAGGCTATATTGACCTGTATTCATATTCCTAATTTTATATGGCGTCGATAATATCATTGCCTCGGTTTCAGTTATATTCAGTTTGAGTTTATTGCTTTCAAGACATGATTGAATAGTCTTCAGTGAGTCCTTCATTTTATTAATGGCAATATCCAAATCACTATTTGAGACAGATAACAGAGTATCATCTGCAAAGAGATTGATGAAGTCACATGAATGAAAAAGATGTATATCATTGATACAAATTAGCAACAATAATGGCCCCAAGACACTACCTTGAGGTACACCAAAAGAATTTTCGAGTGGTTCAGAGGAACTTTGATTGATTTTAGTGATTTGTTTGCGATTAGTCAGGTAATTTGTGAACTTGTTCAACAAAGTAGAGAGATATGAATTTTCACTGAATGAACTGAAAAGTGTTTTTGAATTTTGAGTATGGTAAGAGTGATCAGAAAAACGGAGTACTCGATTTCTCATCTGCTTGACCAAATTTACTTTGATGGACTGTTTATGGAAAGAGTGATAATTCATGAATTTTCCACTGCTTATAGGTTTTCTATACCAGTCGATGACAATGACATTATCCTCACTTCGACAAAATTTTGTGTCCAAGAAGGGAACACTTTGTTCCACATTCTATAGTAAATTGTATATACGGGTCATAGCTATTGAAAATATTAACAATCTCTGTAGTTCCGTTATGTGGCAGTATAATCAAGTCATCCACATATTTCTAAATGAAAAATGAATTGAATGGTGAAACTTGCAAGACCATGTCTAGCAAGTTATCCATAACATATGTTGCCAGAATTGGGCTCATTTTTGCTCCCATGGGATTAAATAATACATTTTTTTTATATAAAACCAAATTTTATGAACAGACTTTTGGAACATGTGCTAGCAACTGTCAACAGTTGCTAGCACCAAGTAGGAGCAGTAACATTCTTGAAAATGCCAACTGAGATGTTGGCGAATCGTCGAAATTTAATACCTACAAACGAACGGATAAACATCAATTTCTATATAATACCTGGACGGGCATGATACAACCTTAGAGATGATGATGACATAATCATCAATAATATCGGACCTAGTCGGATAATAATCGAGGACAATCATTATAAATACCAGTTTCTATGACGAACAGACAATTGAAGTCTTTGCTTTGTCTTGCTTGGTTATTTCGTGAGGGGAGTGATTGACTAGGACGGTATGGACAGATATTCGTCTCACAGTTCTTGAGAATGACTTCAAAATGGAAGTCGAAACGTCGAACAAATCAGAAGATACCAAACGGATAAAAAACCCGGAAAATTCATCTTGCATATCGAAGTTCCGTGAAAACATCAATTTCTTCATAATACCTAGACGGGCAGGATACAACCTCAGAGAGAGGTTAATGATATAATCATCAATAATATCGGACCTTGTCGGATAATGATTGAGGAGAATCATCATAAATACCAGTTTCTATGACGAACAGACAATTGAAGTCTTTGCTTTGTCTTGCTTGGTTATTTCGTAAGGGGAGTGATTGTCCAGGACGGTATGGACAGATATTCGTCCCATAGTTCTTGAGAATGACTTCAAAATGGAAGTCGGAACGTCGAACAAATCAGAAGATACCAAACGGATAAAAACCCGGAAAATTCATCTTGCATATCGAAGTTCCGTGAAAACATCAATTTCTATCATAGTGACAACATCACTCGTGTGATGTTGTCACTTTTGTTGACAACAAGTCCAGCGGATGCTTTCGGAATTTTCATCCGAAAGCCTCCGTGCAGAAGGTTCCATGTGGAACCACAAATCTGCAATCCGATGCATGTCGCCAAAGGCTGATAATTACCAGCAGACGTCATGGTATGGTCTATCTGTGATGACCATATATATATATATATATATATATATATATATATATATATATATATATATATATATATATATATATATACATATATATATATATATATATATATATATATATATATATCTGCATCTGCATCTGCAGTGTAACTGATTTTACTGATATGCAATTCGGAGAAAATGGTTTTCAAATTTGATTTTTATATATAACGAAACTGCAACACATCAACCAATGGAATATATCCTAGCAACATATACAAGGTATATAAGTAGATATCACATAATAGAAAATGATTGCAAACTAATAATAATGAGATGCCAGAGTGATACGGCAGTAGTGTGACAATTGGCCAGCTGACAGGGAGCCAAGGGTTCTTGAAGAAAACACAGAATGGTATCTTGCTGACAGTCATATTGAGAAAATAATGGAGTATATTGGTCATCCTGAAATGTATCTTTTTGTAACAAATATTAATACTGAATATTTCTTCCAGGTCCAGGTCCGGATGGCGTTGATGATTTGTTATATTTATGGGGTGACATATAATTTTAAACATTTCTTTCTTTCATATTTATTCTTGGGGTCCTATAAAAAATCATAGATGAGGCTGAAGAAATGATAGTATTCTCTTATTGGCCAACACAAATCTGGCATTGAAGTCTCGAAACACCCGCCATATCCGAATACATTCAATTCGATACATCTCTTAACCTATTGAGTTTTCCCTTCAGAATATGACACCCATTGCACAGATCGCTTACCTTTCTGACGGTCAAATAATCAGGGGATCATTAGTGAGACAAGTAGTTTCCCAAGATTCAGTCGAGACTATGGCAGCATCTGTATCCGAGACAACAGTGAAAGAGTAATATGTATAAGCTGTGATGGGAATTTTGTTCACGGAACAATAGATGTCTATTCGAGGCCAAGTCAAGAGAAGTCATCGCCTTTCTTGAATACTTACTGAAGAAAACATCTGTGAAATATGTATCATTCAAATCTCACAGATAAGCATTGTCTCTTATTCTCCCGGGAAACCTAGGAAACGACCCACTCAACATTTTTGAAGAGGATTTTATGACCTAAGCCTTCTGAACCAAATTACGATTCAACTTGGAATCCTCAAATTATATTAGACGTTATCGTCCACATGCCAGACATTAAACCTGAAAATGTTTTTGTGGAAACTTGTCACTTTGCTGGTACTAATCATGGGAGAGAGGGTACAGACAATATCCTTGATTTGGCTATCAAAGAGCACTGAAGACGCAGGAAAAAAAATTAGTCCTTCAATCATATTTACAAGGTATAAGTTCGGTTCTGCTGACGATGTGCGAACCCAATTCTTGGAATAGGCGACCGACCTGGGAACATCCGCTGCTAATGTTATTCTTTGTTCATTTTGATATGGGTCCTCCCTTCTCAAATTTCGACTTCGGGCTGGAACATCTTCTAATGGAATATTTTCTATCAACATTGATTTTCTTCCAATGGTCTGCTTCGTAAATATTTCGTTTCTGATTTTTGTTTTACTCCAGTCTTTGATGGTGAAAAAAGTGTAGATTGCATCATGTTATTTGGCAGTTATTCAACCCATTTAGTATCTATTTCCATTTAATTTGAGATTCAGCTTCTATCTACCATCTACTTCAAAGTTGAAGTTGTGCCTGGGGTTGATTTTTGTTCATCAGAGGTGAAAACTACACCTATTCAAAAAAAATAACAAAATACTAGTTTTGAGCGTGCAGTCATTTCTAAATACGTTGAACAACCTTGAAAGACAATTTCTGATCTATCAAACAGTTTCGACCCCTGAAAACCACCCTTATGATAGTTTTCATTGAAAAATTATATCGAAATTGTTATTGAGTAACCGGGAAACCCAACTGTATGAAAATTCAGATTGAGACTCTACTTTAAAGTTACCTCTGTACTCGGGGTTGCTTTCGATTTTTTGAGGGTGAAAACTACCCCATTAAAAAAACGTTCAAGTCTAGATTTGAATGTGTGGTCGATTGAAATCATCTTCAAATGTATTCAATATATTTTTCAACAACTTTCATCATTAATAAAGAGTAAATATAAAGAATTGTATTATTACAAAAAATTTATGTAGTGATAATCAATACTCCTCCCCACTCTCGTCTTCCTCTACGATGTTTTTTTTCTACCTCATCTTCGTCTTCGAACTTGTCTTCCTCCTGGTCCATAATCGGAACCGTATTGTGACAGTTGTCTCCATTGCATGTTATACATGCTGAATTGCAGAATATCCCTACCCTCCGGCAACCACACATTGTACCGCACCCTTTTTTGCAACTACAAATAATATTTCTCAGTAACTCTTCAGGTGCAGGTTGATCCGAAGTTGTGTGGGGTATCAGTTCTCCCTCTGAATTGAGCCACCCCCAATCAACCGGGTTTATACATTTATTTCCCAGACAAAATTGTGTTTGTAAATAAACCCTCTGCTCATTTAAGGCTCCAATTGTTGACACGACCGAGGATAACTTAACAGCATTCTTTCGAGTAGTAGCCTTTATGAAAGATTCAAATCTCATCTTTTCGAGATAATCAGCAAGGTTACCAATTTTTTTAAATTTGTTCAACTGAATGTATTTTGCCTGTCCATATAATATGATAGAACAATACTGACCAGCTTGCAAATTGTTCTCAATGGTTGCACAACTTTTGTAGAAAATCTGTGCTTGGTCTTGTAAGTGTTGACGTTTTTCTAAAAGCTCAATGAATTTTATCAATTTTGAGCAATCCGTGTAGTTTATTTCCAATGATTTAGAAGAATATATCGTATTAGCTACATTTTGCTTGCCTAGTTTCAAAAACTAAATTTCTTCTTCGGCATTTGCTCTTCCGGTCAGAATCACAAGTATATCAACGTCTTCTGCTACAATAACTTTTTGTAAATACGTGCTATCTTCAACTGCAATATCTGCGAGTAGCTCATCAGCCACCCCTTTCCCTTGATAGCATTTAATAGCATTTCCTTTGAATTCTTGCATGAGGTACTTTATAAATCGACTCTTATTCTTATTATTCGACAGAAATTTTTCTTGACTTACAGACAATAATGAATCTTTTGTAAAATTGAATTCCTTGAAGGCTATCTTCATTGAGCAACGAGTCCTTTCGGCAGTTTTATTACTCATTTTATCGTAGCAGTCAAAAACAACTGATATGTCATTTCCAGAATTCCTTCTTGAATACGAAATATATTCTTCGAAAACTTTTTCATACTTGCAATCAGTAGGTCATTCAATTTTATAAAGCAGCATGCCTCCATCAATATAATACTTAGAATTTTCTTTCGATAAGGTAATGTCTAGCTATTGAAAAGAGGAATACGGTATGGATTTTGTAGATTTTCTCATACCAAAAAATGGGAGGGGATAGGGCATCAACTCAAATTTCATATACGATTCCAATTCTTTGTCGCATTTCTTCATCACACATATTCTTTGGAATAGTAATAACGGATCAACAGGAACGTATTCGTCATCCACTTTGATTTTACTATCAACCCTTATCTACGGAATGACATTATCTTTTTTTAGATGATTTGATTTCAGCAAAATTTAGGCCACTAATCTTTTTTAATGCTTTTGTACCAATAGATACAGTATTATAACAATTTATTTCATCGGATCCGACTAATCCAGTAACAATATTTTGCAATTGATCAATTTCTTCAAAAGGATTATTCTCTAATAAAAATTGCCACAACGCTAGTACATCCTTGTTATCTCTTTGGATTCGAGCTTCTCTCGGATCAACATGTTGGTGATATTCGCTGAATTCGATATCACAGAATTCTTCCAAACTTTCAATTATATCCTTTGTGAACAAAATACCTCTGATAAATCTGAGAACTACGCTATCTGTGGTTCCTCTTTTGAACGGACCACCTTCAACACTCATTGCTCTCATCAACGTTTGTTGGATAGTTTGATCGGGGAAAATTCCAGCAAAATATGCGTTACTTCTTCGTGAAGTGAAGAATCCATCGCTTGTGAATTTTCTATATTCATCTGGGTCCATAGCCTCTTGCTAGCTTCTCATATCTTGAAGATGTAACCTTGCAGATTCTGCATAATTGAAATATCCTGCTGCATGAAAAAATGGATGGTTATTTCTATACATGCAAGATGTAATTCCAAGTTTCCCATTCGCTCAGCTGCAAGAATATTTTTTAGAAGAGAAACCATTCTATGATATAAAACCCATAACTGCAAGTCTTCCCTCTTGTTTCGATTTCATCGAGTTTGGACTAAAAAATCTCACATAATTTTTGAAAATGTTCATCAATTTGAATCGTGTCAATGTCCATATCGAAAATGAAAAGTTTCTCATTTTCGAGCATTTTTTGAAATTCAACGTTTTCTTTTTTCAATTATTCCATTATCAAACAAAGATAGTGCCTGCTGAAGAATACAATGAGCTCGTACTGCACGGGCATAAGAATGTCCTTATATTTTATTCACTGATCCTCTTGCATACATTATACAAAATATTTCCTTTATTACACTTCCCGCCAAGATGTAGCCTATGCATCCCAAGAAAGACATCAAAAGGTGAAAACATCCGAGGCGGACGACAATTTGAAATTCATACTAATTCAATGCTCCAACAATATCGCGTGCCTCTATGTACAATGGCTGGTCGAACGTAATTATGCATGTTTTTATGCCTTCCTTCGAAACTATATCAGAAGCATATTTCAAGGCTGTGTATAAAGTATTGTAGTCACTCGGAGATCCATTTATAAACGGCAAAAAGATTATTGCTGACACTGCATAGGTAATTTGAGAACCGGTTATCATTGACATAATTCCATTCCATTCCATGAAATAATTATCTATCACATACTCCATGTACATCTATACAATGGTAAGCTCATCGATAGTGGTTTGTTCAAATGAAGGATATTTATCTGAAGCTTCTACTTCTATTATGTTTCAAACCACTTCCTAATTTTTTGGTGAATATATCTATATAAATTTTATTTTGGTCAACCAACCCTGAAGCTTTTGAGATTTCCGCATATTTTATACGTTTTATTGGCAATCTTGCCTCAATACTGCTAGCTGGAGTAATAATTTCAATTGATCCCAGATAATGAAATGTTCTTCGACTATTTTTTGTAGACATATTAAAATCACTATTATCTGACATAATTTGTAGAAAAGGCTCAATAAGAGATCTATTTGTTTGCAGAGCAGCACAAGTTTCATACATTTTCACTTCATGACACTACAAGACAATTAGAGTTGGTAACATAAATCGATCATATTTCTAATTTTCTGTGAAATATTGTGCCTACATCAAGTTAAAGTGGAGAAATAAAACCTTTCAGTCGAGCAGCAGACATAATGGCATGTGCGATGGAAGTGATTTTTCTGGAATCCATTTTTTCATTTTCAACGCTTCGTTCTCTATCCCTATATATAATATGGTTCAAAAATCAAAGTAGAAGTAGTGGGTTATTTTGAATAACTTCTGATAATATTTTATCACTAGCAGGATATTCGTGTGTTTGACATGCAGTTGTTCTGATTTTTCGGCGTATTCATTCCGCTGCCGAATCTATCAAATGATTTTTTTCTCCTTCGAGTGTTTTTGCCTTACTCTTATTATCATCACTTGAAATATCTTATGAATTATCTAAAAAACATACGTAGGTGACACCGCCCATTCTACCAGAGAAAACAATTCGATCAGGAAATTGGTTTTTCAAACGGTTTCTAATTGTATATTCGTGAGGAATCACGTCTGATATTTGTATGGCTTCTATGAGTTGCTTCATGGTAAACTGACATTGATGACTTGATGTCATAAAGTTACAAATTTCCTCTATTGCTGCATCTATTTCACGTGGCCATTTTTTCGAGATATTCAGCAAGGTATCAAACGTTTTTCAATTTGTTCAACTGAATGTATTATGCCTGTCCATATAACATGATTGTACAATACTGACCAATAGATAGAGCATTATAACAATTTATTTCATCGGATCCGACTAATCCAGTGACAATATTTTGCAATTGACAAATTTCTTCAGAAGGATGATTCTCTAATGAAAATTGTCGCAAAGCTAGTACATCCTTGTTATGTCTTTGGATTCGAGCTTCTCTCGAATCAACATGTTGGTGATTTTCGCTGAATTCGATATCACAGAATTCTTCCAAACTTTCAATTATATCCTTTGTAAACAAAATACCTTTGATAAATTTGAGAACTACGCTATCTGTGGTTTCTCTCTTGAACAGACCACCTTCAACACTCATTGCTCTCCATGGCCGTACCCAGGGGGGGGGTCAGAGGGTTTGAAACCCCCCAAATTTTCCAAAAAAACGCATTACTCAAGTTATAATTGTTCTTTCTCTTCTTCATAGGTAGATAAGGAAGAGGTCAAACCAATTTCTAGTTAAAAATGTACGTGAATAATTTGTCAAATTTATTTTAATTTTACTAACCCATTCACCTACGTGAAATTCGTGCATGGACGTGATCCGCCGCTAACGACTAGACCGAAGCGTTTCATTACGTTAGTTGCCGTAAAGCATATAGTTAGGCGCTATCACGATAGGTAGCAGCACGAAAAAGAGACCGCCATTCGCTTCCGCAAGTCTCTGACTTTGACTACTTTCGGAAAAAAAATCTTTTTTTATGTTGACAGTACAGTACTGGGGGCTTACTCAGAAGCTGAACGAACGAGAAAATTGACGTTGAATCTTTGGCACTTTATGAAAAGATGGTTGATCTAGAACAAGTACCTAGTGAGTACTCACTGTGGTAATTGTTGTGGGAAAAACAAATGAAACTCGACAAGCCATTGAGGCATTAAGCCGATAAAATAGGGAACTTTTTCCTAACATATTCACCCTCCTGGAAATATTTGCTTTTTTGCCAGTGACCACTGCAACTGCTGAGGGGACCTTCTCCACTCTCAAGCGATTGAAGACGTACTTGAGAAATTCTTGTGGACAAGACAGACTAAGCGGACTGGCTCTCATGTCGGTTCATAGAAGCCATACAATTTCAACAGACAAAGTAATCGATGAATTCGCAAAAAAAAAGAACAGAAGCATAGATTTTGTTTTGTATTGTAAATTTCATTGTCTACAGACGTAATTTTGTACTGTATTATACTGTCTATTCGCATTGTCAATCTATTCATTTTCCTAGACACCAAATTAACGGGGAAAATTATTTTGTTATTTGTTCGTTTAAACAAATCTAGTCGGGTCCGTACTCCTCACTGCTCCGATCCAGTAGGCGAACGCGCTAGTATAATTAACCACTGGCTCCGAGAATCGTGAGTCCTGAGCAGACGCAACGAACCGAGAATAACGGCCTTCTGCATGCGGCCGGCCAAGATCTCTGCCGCATTACGGCATGCCGGTATGATCTTGAGCTCCGAGAGTAGCGTTGGTCTGGAACCACCGAGAACACCTATAATCAGAACCACTAACTTGACAGAATAGTCCGGGTGGAGCCTGCGGAGTACGTAAAGTAAATCCTGGTACTTTGTTCGTTTTTCCTCCTCTTTTCGGACGATATTCGTTCCGGCAGGGGCCGAAAACTCAATAACGAATATCGTCTTACTCCGGTGGTCGAAGAGGACTATATCAGGCTTATTGGCCTGTATTTGCCTGAGGGTGGGGAATGAAAAGTTCCAAAAAATTTGACATCTTTCATTCTCCACAACGGACTCAATATCCCCTGGAGGGTACGGCAGCACCGGTGTTCGGTCTATTCCATACGAGTGCCGAAGAAAATAGTACAGCACTCGTAAGGCCGCGTTATGGCGATGGATATAGGCCGAGACCGCATAAACTGCACAAGATGACAGCAAATGCATCAAAGTCTTGGGCGCCTGTCGGCAGGCCCTGCATCTAGTATCAGGGACCTCTATACCCATCACGCGGCTCCGATAGACTAGGGTGTTGAAGACACCGTCTTGGCACGCTATGATGAACCGTTCAGTCTCCGAATTCAGCTCACCTGACCTGAGGAACAGACAAGGCATGGTCCTCGATGTTCTTAAAGAAGACTCCATGCATGGGCTTGTCTGTATGCAGCTGCAGCATTTTAGAATTCTCTGCAGCCTTGATGTGAGCTTTTCTCCGTGCGGGTTTCAACTCGGTGACAGAGAGTTGGTTTACCTGCTCGGTGTCGAAGACTATACCAAGTTCATCAGCAGCGCTGAATTTTCGCTGAATTCGATATCACAGAATTTTTCCAAACTTTCAATTATATCCTTTGTGAACAAAATACCTCTGATAAATCTGAGAACTACGCTATCTGTGGTTCCTCTTTTGAACGGACCACCTTCAACACTCATTGCTCTCATCAACGTTTGTTCTATAGTTTGATCGCAGAAAATTCCAGCGAAATATGCGTTACTTCTTCGTGAAGTGAAGAATCCATCGCTTGTGAATTTTCTATATTCATCTGGGTCCATAGTCTCTTGCTAGCTTCTCATATCTTGAAGATGTAACCTTGCAGATTTTGCATGATTAAAATATCCTGCTGCATGAAAAAATGGATGGTTATTTTTATACATTTAAGATGGAATTCCCAGTTTCCCATTCGTTCAGCTGCTAGAATATTTTTGAGGAGAGAAACCATTCTATGATATAAAACCCATAACTGCAAGTCTTTCCTCTTGTTTCGATTTCATTGACTCAAAAATCTCACATAATTTTTGAAAATGTTCATCAATATGAATCCTGTCAATATCCATATCGAAAATGGGAAGTTTTTCATTTTTCAGCATTTTTTGAAATTGAAAGTTTTCTTTTTTCAATTCTTCCATTATCATTATCATTCTGCTGAAGAATACAGTGAGCTCGTACTGCACGGGCATAAGAATGTCCTTCTAATATTTTAACCACTGATCCTGCTGCATATATTATACAAAATATTTCCTTTAGTGCACTCCTCGCCATGATGTAGCCCATGCATCCCAAGAAAGACATCAAAAGGTGAAAACATCCAAGACGGACGACAATTTGAACTTTATACCAATTCAATGCTCCAACAATATCGCGTGCCTTTATGTACAATGGCTGGTCGAACGTGATTATGCATGTTTTCATGCCTTCTTTCGAAACTATATCAGAAGCATATTTCAAAGCTGTGTATAAAGTATTGTAGTCACTGGGAGATCCAGTTTTAAACGGCAAAAAATGATTGCTGACACTGCATAGGTAATTTGAGAACCGGTTATCATTGACATAATTCCATTCCATCCCATGAAATAATTATCTATCACATACTTCATGTACATCTATACAATGGTGAGCTTGTCGATAGTGGTTTGTTCAAATGAAGGATATTTATCTGAAGATTCTACTTCTATATGTTTCAAACCACTTCCTGCTTTTTTGCTGAATATATCTATATAAATTTTATGTTGGTCAACCAACTCTGAAGCTTTTGAGATTTCTGCATATTTCATACGTTCTATTGGCAATCTTGCCTGAATACTGCTAGCTGGAGTAATAATTCTAATCGATCCTAGATAAGGAAATGTTCTTCTACCATCATTTGTAGAGATATTAAAATCACTTTCATCTGACACAATTTGTAAAAAAGGCTCAATAAGAGATCTATTTGTTTGCAGGGCAGCACAAGTTTCATACATTTTCACTTCATTACACTACAAGAAAATTCGAGTTGGTAACATAATTTGATCATATTTCTAGATGCAAATTTTCTGTGAAATTTTTAATAGAGCAGCAGACATAATGGCATGTGCGATGGAAGTGATTTTTCTGGAATACATTTTTTCATTTTCAATGCTTTGCTCTTTATCCCTATATATAATATGGTTCAAAAATCGAAGTAGAAGTGGTGGGATATTTTGATTTATTTCTGATGATATCTTATCACTAGCAGGATATTCGTGTGTTTGACATGCAGTTGTTCTAATTTTTCGGCGTATTAATTCCGCAGCAGAATTAATCAAATTATTACCCTTCGAGTGTTTCGCCTCACTCTTATTATGCCAAGCATCACTCAAAATATCTAATGAATCATCTGAAAAACATACGTAGATGATACCGCCCATTCTACTAGAGAAAACAATTCGATCAGGAAATCATTTTTCGAAACGATTTCTAATTGTCTATTCGTGAGGAATCATGTCTGATATTCGTATTGCTTCTATGAGTTGCTTCATGGTAAACTGACATTCATGACTTGATGTTATGAAGTTACAAATTTACTATACTGGTGCATCTATTTTACGTGAGTGAGAATCATCTGGACTCACTACTACTTTATGCTTCTCATTCAACAGCTCTCGAAAACAATCACGATGATATCTTGATTGTGAATCCTTAAGATCACCTGGTGTAGTTTGAATACGCTTCAATATGTTCCGATGATAATCATCATTTATGAATGTCAAAAGCATTTCTATCAAATTCGGTACAAAATCGGATGATTCAATGAGCGATATTTGCTTTGTTTTCGTTGTATGCTTTTTTTTCTCCATATTTCCTTCTTTCCCACAAATAAAACAATCTTCTATCCAGTTGAAAGCGGCCTTATCGGCAGAAAGTTTATAAGAATTCAAAGATTTCCCCAATTTTCCCCTAAAAGGATTAGAATTCAATGACTTTTGTAGCTCAACTTTTTTTTTAGCAAATGAGATATTTTTCATGTGTGTAGTCCTTTCTGCATGAAGCATGAACCCACATATTTTTGTCGAAATCTATATTCACAAATAATTCATCACTCCGTTCATTCTTCAATGTCTCTTTTCCTTTTGCAGTGCTAACATTGACAAGTTGTTCATCAGTTAGTGAGAAGCAAATCGAACACTCATTTGCTACAGGACAATCCATGCCTCTGCTTGTACTCGGCTGATCCATTGCAAAGTACAATCATTCTGAAAATATAATTATGTTTAGTATATTCAAATATACTCATTATATATATTCAAATTTCAACTGAGTTCCATGAATGAAACTTACAAATTTTTTTATTAGGTAAAAAGCTTTCTGAAATAGTCTGACTATGAGAACACTGAACACTGCTTCTACTCCACTGAAGAGTCTTTCACAACAAGAAAGCAACTCAATCATACATCAACTCAAATAATATTGACGAAATTCCCATGAAAAAAATATTGAAAACTCTCATCCACTAAATATAATACAATTTTTATTATTGTATCAAATAATTGATTATAGTGATTATTAATATGACGAAAAAATCTGAAACTTACAGATAATCATGAATATCATTCAGAATTGTACCTAATGTAGCTTTAATCTGAAAATACTAATGAATTAAGGTACATGTCACATTGACAATTAACATAGAAACCATCTACCTAGATCGGTAGTAATTTTCGAGGGAAACTATCCAGTCGAAATTTAAGTTAGGAGGGAGGGGATAGTAACGATTTTACTGGGTTCATTAATTGAAATAATACGCCCAACAACACTAGACAACTTTTTATTAACTCCACTTCAAAATACAAGTACCGACTGGCTAATAAAACATTTGGACTTTTCATGGTTATCAGAACTGAACATACTTGCGAACCTAAGAATCCCTAGATGGGTATTTCAAGAAACATCCGGAAATATTCACGATATCAGTTCACATCTCTTTTGTGATGCCTCGAAAGACGCTTATGCTGCCACAATATTTTTGAGAAGCGAGTCTTTCAACCAAAAAGTGGGTGTACAATTGTTACAAGCCAAAAGCAGGGTATGCCCCTTGAAGACGATGTTCATTCCACGTTTGGAGCTGCTTGCTGCCACATTTGGAACACGACTTTTATCATCAGTGTTGAAGACCTTTGTTGTGACCACGATATATTGTTGGACAGATTCCACTACTGTGCTTTCGTGGATTGAAAGGGATGAACAGTGGAAAACTTTCGTCTGGAATAGAGTTCGTGAGATCTGTACATCGACGAAGAAAGAAAACTGGTTCCATGTACCTGGAAGAAACAATCCTGCAGATTCGCCGTCTCGGGGGTATTCTCCAAAACATCTTCTACAGTCTCGATGGTGGGAGGGACCAGCACGGCTTTCGGAAACGTGTTCTCAATGGCCAGAGCAAAACTATTCAGTGGACGAAGAAACTGTTTTGATAGAAAAATCAAGAGGTGTGACATCATTGTTTACGGAACAGAAGAATTGTTCATGGTTATTCAAATATTTTCCCCAGTACACGAAAATTGTGAATATGCTTGGATGGATAAGACGCTTTATACATAATTGCCGAAATGAGCAAAATCGCAAACAGGTGAGTTGGCAGTGGAGGAAATCGAAAAAGCTGAAGAAATGGTGATGAAAATTGTTCAAGAAGAGTGTTTCTCTGGAATACACGATGCAAAATTGAAATTATTAATGTCATTCGAAGAAGAATTTGGTATCGGCAGAATTCGAGCAAAAATAACTGAAAGGCAGGATAACGATGATTTTTGTTTCCCCTTGATCCAACCATTGATGCATCCCTTCGTAAACAAATTGATTAAGAAATGTCAAATTTACTCCGGTCGTGCTGGGACTCAAATTCTTCAAAGTGTTTTAAGACAAAAATTCTGGATTTTGAGTGGTGAAAAAACGATAAGATCAGTGATATCGAAGTGTGTTATTTTTTGGAAGAATTTTACGTCACATTTAGAAGCTCCTCCGGTTGCATTGCCTACAGACAGAGTGAAAGATGCTGCAACTTTTTGAAGTAACTGGGGTTGATCTGGCCGGGCCATTGCATTTGAGAGACAGAAGCAAGGTTTGGTTTTGTATCTTCTCGTGTGCTGTGTATCGAGCTATTCATCTTGAAGTACGATCTTCCATGTCCACTGAAAAATTCCTTCAAGCTTTACGAAGATTCATGGCTAGAAGAGGCAGACCTAAAACAGTTACAGCACAGTAATTAGAATTTCCTGGAAATTCAATCGACCTTTTTCGGCCTGGTGGGGTGGATGGTGGGAGAGATTCATTGGATTGGTGAAGAATCTCCTAAGGAGGGTCCTTGGTAGAGCATGCCTCAGTTTTCAAGAAATCATTTCCATTTTGTGCGATTGTGAGTCCATAGTCAATTCATGCCCTTTAACTGTAATTTCCGTAGATTCGCCTGATCTCGCTGCCTTGACCCCCGCTATGTTTCTGAATGATATAAAGGAAATTGGGGTTTCTGATTTGGATAGAATTGAAGCAAGTGATTACAGAAGGAGGTATAAGTACGAACAGAAACTCAGAAATGATTTGAAACGAAGATTTCGGAACGAATATCTGAGTCAACTTCTTCTACGAAAAACTAAATATAATCCAAGTCATATAAAAATTGGAGATACTGTGCTCGTTGGGAACGATTTCGAAAAAAGAATAGAATGGCCGCTTGCCAGAGTCACAGAAATATTTCCTGGTAAGAACGGACAAATAAGACAAATTGAAAAAGACAACCGGAAATATCTTCGACCAACTCAAAGATTGTTTCCGTTAGAAGTTGACAGCCAGGAGGAAACTGACAGTTTGACAATAAGATATCTAGAGGGTGATTCCGAAATGAAAAAGGAGAAAACAATGAAAATGAAGAGAGGAGCATGCAACCAGGATACACAGGGTGTGGAACAAGAATCAAACCTCCTGATAGATACTCACCTGGATATTGAGTCATGATTATAATTACCTGACTCAAGGTGGGAGAATGCCGAATATCCGTTTTCGTCGCACCACCATGTATTGATGTTTTTTCATTACTTCAGTTGCTATTGATTGATTGATATAGTCGAATGTTCATACAGAAAATTATTGACACATCTCGTTGTAAAAGCAGAAAATATTTAAGAAATCTACGTTTTACGAGTTTTAGTTAAGCTCATATTTTTGTATCTCCATCACCAGACGTATCTCGTACTGGGTAAGTACTGAAACGCAATAGCAGGTTTTTCGAATAGATGCATATTTTTCCTGTTATCCGCGAAAAAGGATCAGAAAACGTGTTTTTTTTTTTGCCTGAAAACCGACAATATCACTCGCGAATAAGTCGAAAAGTATTGCTTTTCAGAAAAAACTTCATTGAACAAAAAGTGCTTAGAATTAGGCAATCTTTTGATTTCCACACTTATTTCCAATAAACAGTTTTTCACCCCCCAAGAAGGGGGTGGCATCCACCCCCAGGGAGAAAGCAACCCTCGGCACAGGGTATTGAAAAAAAGGGTATGTAGATCCTGAATCCGAATTTCCATGCGAATCGGTGTTGTATGGGATAAATACACGAGAAAATGGTCATAGACTGAATTATTTTGGCAGGATTAACGGTCTTTCAAAAGTTTTTTCTCTGTGGTTCTCGAATTTGAAGTTTCTGTGTGTAGTTTGATGAAATTCGTGAAAGGGTGTTGCCTTCAACAACTGAAAACTCTGGACATCTTGACTTCAATTTAATTTCTTCTTGAGTGATGAATACCAAATATTCGCCATTGATTTTGTTGAATATTTTTATCGGTGGTGTTATCTGTTCTTACATCATGCTTCTTTGTCCTGGATTAGGGCTGCGACACAACCTTCCTCTGGTTGGAAGTTAAATTGTTGTTGACTTCGAACGTATACAGCTGAGACTTATATACAGGTTCGTTTTATTTATTGGTATGTTCCTTCTTCGACAGCCAAGTGAGGTTTTCTGGAAATAATTATGGTATTTGGTCAGGTAGGTATTGAAAAAAGATGAAAGTAAATTGAAAGATTTTTGGTTAAACTATAGTCAATTATTTTTCATATATCATCCTCATTTGGTCGATGATAGATACTATTATTTCTATGTCCGAATGTACACAGTTTGAATGAATCAGAGTTTTTTTTGCTTCCAGCTACTATCGTGCGCCGACTCGTACTGATGAATCAGTATTATTTAGTGTATTGACGTGATAGTGCATGCAAAATGAATAGTCGCAACAAGAAACAAGAATTCACAGCCCTGCGAAAAAAAATGGCTAAATTGGAACATATGTTCACGGAGTATTCCTCAACAGGTGGGTGCATAATGCAAAAATAATAACATAATTATTGTCTCTCATGAAATGAACCACTCAACATGACATTGGGCACGAATTTGTTAACTGTGACCTTGGGCACTATTGTAATAGTGATCTTGATTTTCCTCGTGACATTAAGCTTGAGTGAAAAATCCACATAAATTCTGTTCTCTACCATGACTTCTGGCATTCAACATAGAAGAACTGATACGTAAACCTGGAACTGAGGAATCTCCAAGCCGATATGGCGTATATTTTCTGCTACCAATTGAAATATTTACGAAACTTTTTGCCACACCCCTGATCTGAAGCCAAGGTTTGATTTCTGGCTCAACGAGTTTCTCAGAGGATAGTGATTCATCAATGATTATAGAACTCCAAGCAGAAGATGTGATAACTGTGACTCAAGACTCAAGTTCATAAAGACCCTGAAAATGCGAGCATATCGAACGCTAAACCCTCTGTAACAGTAACCGAAGCTCGAACGGAGGCGGACAAAATAACGAATATGCTGAGAGAGAAATCATCAATATTCTCATTGGTTCCTACTAAATCACTAACATTGCCAAATTCCTAACGAAATTCATTAAAAGACCTCAGGATATCAAGAGGAAGAAAAACGACGAACAGAAAGAAGATATAACTGATAAAGTATCTTCTCTGAAAGCCAATCGCAATACTCTAGAGTGTGAAATATACTGCAGAGTACATACCATTGATTAACGATCTGAAGACTGCATTGGAAAATTACTGGGATTTTCAGAGAGATTGCTGGAACCTGGCCAAGTTCATGAGGCTGATTTACCTGTGAAAATTGTTACAGTTCGAACGATTCACCTGGATTGTAATATAACTGCAGGTACATATTTCAACGGACGACCTTCACATACCATCTACGACTTTGCACCCAAAGACGATCCCGGTTTTGCCATCGACGAAGTTCCATGAAATTTGATTTATCTACCTGTGACGAGCTGAGGTGAAATACAAAACATTACAGTACACATTCTCGCTCAAGATTTTACTCCGGTGGATTTCAGAGGTGAACTTAATGTCATAAGATTGGTTCTGGAGAAACTCCGATAGATGGGTTTGGTTTTTGATATATTCAATCACAACACATCCACACCATCGGTAGTGAAGAAATCCTCCAACAGGTCGGTCACTTCCATACTTCCTGCTTTAAATCATCGATTTCTGCAATCATTGAGTTACAATGTTGTCCCGACACGTGTTCGACATCTACCGCCGTCCCCAATTCGACGAATCCATCCAACGTTTGGAAACTAGAACTCATTACCCATATGTGAAATCCTTCGAGAATAATGATATTGTTGAAATTTCCATTCAACGTAGTGAAACATGGATACTCATGCTGTGATAAGAATCAGAGGAACAATGGAAAAAACTGCTGGAGATGGAACTGTTAATTTTGTTAATAATGCGCCAGCTTTTTCTTTCGAATCTATCTCATACGAACTCAATGGTAAAGAATTGAATACAGTTCGTGTTCCTGGAACAGTGAGTACACTCAGAGGATACCTGTGTTATAGCGAAGACGATACCAACCACATGTGTACATCTGGATGGAATTATCTCAGTGGACCTCTATGAAATGACGCTTATGGATTTTTCTCCTTTCACATTCCACTGAAACACTTTTTGGGCATTTTCAATGACCATACTTCTGCTACATGTGGTAAACAATCTCTAGGTTTGATTCGTGCACACAACGATAACAACAGCATACTCATCAAAGATGCTACCAATGCACCTGGAAAGACTACTGCCCAATTGAAAATCGAAGGAATCGAATCGGAAGTGAAGCAAATTTTCCCTCATGATGAAATTCGTTTGAGCCTATTACAATCTATCAAAGCTGATACACCTATAATGATACCCTTTCGGAAATGGGAACTCCACGAACTACCAGCGTTGACTGAGGAATCAACGAAAGAAATTTGGGCTGTCAAAACTGCTTCTGCCGTGGAGAGCCCCCGATATATCATCACAGTATTCCAAATAGGCCATGTGGACAACTTGCATAAAGATCCCACATAGACAAAATGGTTGAGGCTTTCGCGGCCGAGGTTATTAGTATAACTACTCCTCTTCGGGCTTGAAGGCCGTCGTTCTTTGGAATTTCTTCCTGACGTTTCGCTAGCGCGAGTGGCCAGCTTCTTCAGAGGCTTCCGATGACTGAGTCATCGGAGATAAATAAGCCTCTGAAGAAGCTGGCCACTCGCGCTAGCGAAACGTCAGGAAGAAATTCCAAAGAACGACGGCCTTCAAGACCGAAGAGAAGTAGTTATACTAAGATCCCACATACTTTAAAAATATTGATATAATGGACATCTGATTGACAATGAACAGTGACATATACCCGCACGAGCGAATGAAATTGGATTTTGAAAAAAGCGATTTCGTTGAGGCACATCGCACCTACACAGACTTCTACTCCAGCTATATGAACACTCCGAGAAAACCACCACTACTCGGTTATATAACATTCAAAAATCGAGCCATTTTTGTGATAGATATTTCCAAAAGGGCTGAATTCATGAAGTTGAGCACCGTGGATGTGAATCTCGATATTGAAGCTGAAAATGGGTTCCCAGCTAACACGCGTGCCAACTGTGTCATCATTCACGATTGTGTTATAGGAAGTTCACCATTGAGTGAGTTAGTTAGACATCTATCTTGACGAGATCTGAGTGGGACGATCAGTTGTATGAAAGACTCTGAAGATGAAGGTTGTAGCAGTAGACATTCAAAAATTCGATTTGAGTGATTTGTTTAGCCCCAAAGAAATTGTCATAACCAATGGAACGCAAACGATTTTTTTTTGCTGAAGCCTCCGAAGCCGTATAGTTCACTTTCTGCTGCATAGAAACGACAAGTGAGATATGTCGAGCAGAACGTGCACGGCTTGCGATATTCCGATGGAATTGTAGACTACTCTGATTTGAATAGTATTCGGCAGACGTTGCTGAATACACATCACCACCACACATTGTTAATTTGTAAAAATTTCATACTGAGCAAGCTACAACCACTCAGCCACCTCTGTTTATGAATCATAGAGGTAAAAAAGTGCGCTGTAGTCTGATACACTGTTTCGCAATATGGAAGTGAATGGTGCAGCAGATGGTATGGTAGTCGATCCTGAAATTTCATCTTTAGTGGAACAATTCGAGGAGTTGAGATCACTGTTGGCAGAAGTATGGGAACGATGTATTTTCCAATTCAAATAGATGTTAATTCAATAAAAAACCTACACGTAGAATAACACCTGTAACTATTTCCAAATAAATATTTGAGTCATATAGTTGTTTAAATGCATCAGTGAGTTGATTGGGTCCTCAGTTGTTGAAAAAGTGAATAAAGTGTTCGATACTTTTGAAAATGCGAGTGGATATAGAAATGGAACGTAGCCTTCGAATTGGATGCCAATGATTCCGATCGCACTGAATGAAGGTCATCTGCATGTATTCAGTGCTGAAATATCTGCCCATTTCAATTCTTACTAGCTCAGACTTGTTTTTGAAGACCGCAGTTTTGGAGACTTACCTGCTGATTGGAAAGAAATCGAGTATCAACCACAAACTGCCAAGATCTGTCTCGAGTCTGATATAAAAACAATTTTGGGCCTGATATACTCCATAACAAGCGTATCACTGATGCAAATTTTCAAATTTTCGCTGGAATATCTATTTGAAGTGCTACAATATGAAGAGGGCGAGATTCAGCGAGGATAATCAAGTGCACTACTTATATGTGTGTCAATTTGCATATAGACAACCAAGAAGCAAATTTTGGGAGTATTTTCCGATTGACCGAATTCGTTTCCAGAGACAAAACATATTTGATGCAAAATTTGCATGAGTTGGATTCGTTCAATGGGGATATTATAACGTTGTCGTAATTGAAATATTTTTTGTTCATGTACTTGTTTCATTAACACCTTTTTGACTTCGGAATTTGATCATTGGAATTGATTGTGCCTTCAGCCGCCAAAATTCTTATAGCCGAAATAGCTCAATAGCGTAAGCCTGAAAATCTTAAGACCCCGGTTCGATTACAAGTTTCGGCCATTTTTTCAAAGGTCCTCTTTGGTGATTTTTAAACTGAAAATTTCATTAAACTCACATTTCAGATGAGCATTATAGAAGAGAACATTCAATAAAGTATAAAAACCGCTGACTGGAATGTAGATAGCACTATCATAGGATACACGTCCGCAATTCGAAGGTTAACATGTTGATATAAATAATTTGATTTCCTGTCGAAGTGGTCAAGGTGGTAAACAGATATCATTATCAATTTTCAAACATCCTTTCACAGCGGTCACAGAGGTTTCCAGATTTTACCATCAGTTTTTAAATTTCCTGTAGTTGTGGTCGACATCAACGTTTGCGTCAGTATGAACATTCACTTGATCATGTGGCCTCATTCTTATCAGTTGCCTTGAATTTCATTGCGATTCATTTCATCAAAGCGAATTGAAGTTGATGAATTATGAACATTGATGTGTCACCAGACGCTTTTCTTCAACTAATGGGAGTAGCCATAGACCAGTGCCACGCACTACGCAACTCGAGATACGGCCCACGTAGGTCGCGCCGCGACATCCCACGGGGTCCACAGCCCCACCGACAACGCCTTCGACCAATGACAGGGCTCCAGCAGGCTATTTTTTCAAAACCACAGAGCCCGCGATCAAACGCTGGCCCATAGACCATCTCGTTTTGTAACTGCGTTCAATTTTTTGTAGTCCACACAGAAACTGTACGTATAATTTTTTTCTTCACAAGAAAGATGGGGGACGACCATGGACTATTGCTACGTTCCACAATGCCATCCTTCAACATCTTATTGAACTCCCCATCAATGTGTTTCATGATCACTGGATTTACCCGGTAGTAAATCCTGATTACGTGTTCCGTATCAGAATTTGAGAATGACACGAGTCGAAAAATATTTCACTGTCGTTCAAAGTATCGAGAATTTTTGAAGTATCAAAATTTCACAACGACAATTGTTGAAGAATCAGAATTCGGGAAATTTTATACTTCAAAAAACATTTTTATTTTTTATGTCCAAAGAAATTCCAAAGTGTCGAAATTCTTCAAAGTATCGAAAATTTTTAAACATTCAAAATTCCGGAAAATAATTCTTGATGGGGCTGGCTTATTCTACCCTTGAAGGCGACAGGGCACCGGCATTGGCCGTCCTAGCCTAACAGTGAAGGAGGCGATGTTCCTATAAAAGTTCTCATTGGGGCGCCAGAGAGTTTTTTCTTACCATTCAGTGCCTTTGCTTATCTACAAACCACCGACACTTTTTATTTTCACCCTCATAACACAAAAAATCTGCTTAAGTAAGAGTATCCGATAACTATAGCAGTGATGAGTAAGCAACCAGGAACATTCACCGTAGAATTAATGGCAATATCAAAGTGATAAAGAACGTTGAAAATCTTTCCGGGGGGAGGTCACCACGGTATGGCCATATCACGTTTACAGGGTCCACACCCTGTTATCATAAAACTTCAAATTGCGTGATGAGTGCGAGACTTCAATAAAACAGTGTTCGGCAGGCCTCAAAAGACACTAGCCTCTAAATAGTAAAAAAATACATAAACTATCGATACAGTTCAAGGAAGGAGTTCCTTGTATGACAACTCTCTAAATTCTCAATCTCCAAATACTTTGAATGATCCACTGCAGTCGCGGTTCCGCAGTCGTAGTTCTGCGGTTGCGATTTCGCGGTTGCGCCGCGTTATGAGTTCAAGACAGAGTGTTTTCATTGTTTCACCTACATTTCGCGAGGTTTATTCCGAGGATTGTCGCGGATCCGCGGCTTCATTCGCGGATTCTGCGTGTATCCGCGACCATGGCAGCGTATCCGTGAATCAATTCATTCAATTCATCGCGGTCGGTGATCCACACTTGCACCTACATCATTTTTTCAATTGTGGCCGCGCAATTCGCCACGCGGATCGTGATTTTCGAGGCCAGCTATTCATTCTGTCGCGACAGCAGATTTACATCTGGTTTATACCTGTATTCCGCAAATTATGATCATCATTCGACTATTTGATTCAATCTACTGCGGTGGCGGTTTCGCAGTTGTACGTGGCAGAGTGTAGTTGATTTTCTACCTTCATTGAAATTTCATTTATTCTATGGATTATTGTGGCGGTCGCGGATTTTACACGAGCAGCATAAAATCTCCAACATATAAGGCATTTTTTTTTATTTCCTGATTACGGGGGCAATCCTCACATACGACTCGGTCACACAGCACAATTCCGTTTGATTTTCCAGAGTATGGGTCATGATCAGCGCTTGGAATCTGCATATTACCACATCGCCGAACAAATCACCAGGTTGATCGGAGTCTGCATCGCATTCGATACCCTCGTCTTCAGAATCGTTCAGCACCTCTTCTTCGATGACAACTTCCTTGTCCTCAGCGACCTGCTGTTCATCCCCGTTCAACTCCAAATCATCCTGTTCCATAATTTCACCAAAATTTTTATTGGAATCAGCAAACGCCAGAACATCTGATACTGCTATTCTTTCTCCAGCCATCTTGGTTTTATATGGAATGCTCTGAATAACTAAGTGAAGTTTAAGAGCCTGCATCCACGCTTTATATGGTTTGGTAGCACTGGTAGTGGTAGGGCTCCCCTCCACCAACTCTAACAGTATATATGTAGGGAGGGTTGGCATGGTAAGGAAGTCTATTTCATTGATTGAGTTCCATCCTTTCCATAACCTTTTCCAAAAGAATGGGATTTCAAACCGAGAGTGTGCATCTATCCCCTAGTGATTGCTAGAGCTGCTCAGTGCTACAATTGTCGAATTGATTACTCGACCCAAATCACACTTCAATCCATGTACCGGATTGTGTTCGGAGTGTGTTTCACGAAATCCAGTGCCACAACTCAAGCGACAAATAAGCTCAACTCACGAACAGGGAAACCATCTCAAGTGCTTCAAGTGTCACGAGAAAATTGAGTGCACCATTTTGGGCATTTGTAGAAAAATTTGTAGAACGTGTGCGATAGAAGAGGTGCCCCTCCAGCAACGTTGCCTGCAGTGTGATGAATACAATACGAACTATTGGAACCATATATGTGCTGTTTGTAGGAGTAACTGGTAGGTAGGTGAGAAAGTTGGTCAACTCCATCCCAGTCGGAAGGTCCACTCCAATCATTGCTGGTGTCTAACACATAAGGGGCAAATTGAAAGGCGCCAAATCTAAGGTCATCGTATTCCAACGTACACCGAACTTGGACAAGAAAGGCTTCCTGATGCTATTTCCCAATAATTAATAACAACTATTGTGATAATGATAAATGAATTGATTCAATATTATAACATTTGTATCATGTATTCTTCAAGTATAAAAGCTACCAATTGGAAGACTTTCGAACCATATAATCGAATAAAATGAACATGGATTCGGTGATATCACATTCATTTCTATTAGACAAGTATAATCAATACTAGTATACTCCTACAGAGTTTAACTATTCGCTATAAAGGTAATTGAAATTATTTTCATATATATCATTAAACCAAATATGATTCATCAATCTACAAATTATGCTCACTTGGGAAACGTAACCCCTTTATATATAGTTCATTACATTTTTATTCTTCCTTCTCAACATCTTCTCCGCTAGATAGACGTCAGGATTCGCGATTTTCAATACTTCTTCCTCATTAAAACAACCTCTTATTGGATGGCCACTCATATCTTCTAGAATATATTTTGTGCGGTATATTCTGTTTATTACAACAATTTAAAGAGTTCTGTCGTATAGTTGGCTGTGAACCCCATTTTCAAATATGTTTTTAAATTTGATTATAGGTACAATATCGTTCAATTGGGATTTGAATGTACTTTGTATCCTTCGGATTCTTCTTATGGCTTTGAATTTCAATTTTGTAATTGAATCAACATTTATGGGTTCTATGCCAGTAATACTATGCACCTTGTTATATTTCCTCGTTATGACCGGAAGACTATCAATCCACTTGTGATTCCCCTTAATCGAAAATTCTTTATAGAGATTTCCCTTTCTGCTAGGGCTGCTTTTTTGGTGTTGAATGTTGAATAATTGTTGATTTTATATTGTCGCATGAAAAAAAAATCATTGAAAATTTTTTTCTTTTGATCGCTTCTTAGTTGTTTTGGATAATACTTGGCTTGCTTCAGAACACGTTTCATTGCATTGGTTATGGTACTACATCTTCCATTTTCAGTTGGCACTGTCCATAGTTCTTGCCAATGGTTGCATTTATGCTAGATCTGTTTCAAAGAAAACAACCGAGGAAAACTAAAATCAAAAAAGTTGCATTCGGTGCTGGAGTGGTTAGTAAAGTGTGAAATGTATTGATGAAATCTGGTGGGATGAGTTTGTGACGATTGGTAGAAAAAGAGCTATCACTGTGGCATTGCAAGTAGCACGTAAATACCTTGAAGCTACCGGCGGTAAGAAAAAAATTGGCACACCTCAAATAACTCCAATTCCCAAAATCGATGGGATTTCAAACCGAATTATGATGGACATTCTAGACTCGGAAGTTTAGTAGGAGCAGTTGCAGGAATTACCAAGGCCTTGAATTCGGCAAGAGCAAGCAGAGCAGCTCTCACTGAGGCTTATCGCCACAATAAAGAAATGGGATATCGTATGGGATTGGGATTATATTTGCAACCATACAAACCCTCACAAACATACAAATAAAAAAACTAGTTGATTCCTTAACTCTGAGACCTCTCACCGATATCGATCTCAATTATTATGCACAGAAATTGAAAATTTCGCACCTTCGTGAAGTCTTCATGCGTGACAGATTACCCTTTTCGAGACCAAAACTGTATGAGACAGCTTTTGTCGATTCAGATAAAACAAGTGGTTCTGGAATGGGTGGCATACAAGAAAAGTTACATATTTCTATAGTTTTGGAGATTTACCCCTACCGATGGAATTGATTCGATACTTTCAAAAATATTCAGGAGTAAAAATTAAACATAACTATGATCGTCAACAAAAATTCAAAACATTCTTCTGTGGTCATTTGTGCCTAAAGTTTCTCTCTGAATAAATTTGCAAATGAAAAAATGGATACAATTTCAACAATGGATGAGGCTATTTAGAGAATAGAATATTCGCTTAAGATGTTTTCAAAATATCGCACCTTGACAAAAATGGATAGGATGACACTCGCAAATATGCCTAAGGAAGAGGATCTTGCATGTGCTACACACGAGATTGCATATGTTTGAGAAAAGTTACCCGAACATCTACAAGTTGGTATCGACATTATAAAGAATGGATATTGTTATAAACATCATCCTGATAAAAAATCTAATTCAGAGTCTGATGTGAATGATAGCCCTGCACCTAGAAAAGTATTATGTTGTTTTGTAATATAGAGGACATGAATATTGGTGTCAATGAAAATGACATGGATTATAAGACAATGTCGACGAAAGAATTGAAATATTCGAGATGTGTTCCAGACAGCAATAAATTGATATGCGATTCATTGAAAGTGTCAGTTATGTCACGAAAGTTCGAGCCACAAGCTGTCGGGACCAGTGTCATGAGTGCAGACCTCTTCCACCCACTGAAGTGGATAGAAACAGCCGTTATGGAATAGGAATCTTGAGATTGTATGGATGGAACACAATCAATAATATACCTGAAGCATACAATTGAATCAGTTTCAGAATCAGTGATAACACCTCACCCATACTCCAGAAATATACTTATGAAATAGAAGAAATCAATGCTGTTATACAAAAACATATTATGTTCAGATTATTTCACGACAAGAAACCAAACGATATCAACGCAGAGGACATTTTCTACCTACATGCCAATAACGATACATTTAAATGTGAGATGAGATCAAAATATGAGATTGACCAGACATATCCAAATTCTATCGCAAACATGATGGGATTTAGTCATAATATATTTCCACCGAATCGAATACATCAATCATCACAGCCAATAAGTATTATAGTAGTGAGACTCATCCGCTTGGATTGCAATAAACAGTGTGTAACAACGAAAACTTAACAGAGCCGTTGTTGAATATAAAAAGTTAAATTTTTAAAAAAGCTCGGATAAGTCGATTTCTAATTGAAGGGGGACACCTTTCAGACTACTCAAGATTTTTTGTAGTACTTACCCCCTCGGAGGGGTGCGTCCGACGACCCTTATTTAGATAGGGAAAGTAGGTCGAGTGGCACCTTATTTCAAAGGTCTTCTGAATACCTTTACAACTCTGTTAACCGAAAATTTTTGTGACGATTAGTTTTCGAGATAATTTCAAGTTTTAAAGATATTTGTATTGAGTTCAACTCTTTTTGAAATAAATCGAATTATTTTTAAGGTACAATTCACGTTCAGAACTTCCATAAAAAAATAAATTTTTGCTATTTATGACAACCTGCTAATACGTGTCCATGTGATTTCGTATTTTTTGTTTATTACGGGAAGATTTTTTCGGGTGATGGGGTTGGTTACCACCCTTACGTTTTAGGTAAATTGAGTGGCACCTCCTTATGAAGGTTGCCTTTTGACGTGGATATTTTATGCTTCTGATAAAAAAATCAATCATACTGAAAACTTACCTACACAACGGATACAACCTGCTGATTTCCTTTGATGCTGATGACACAGAAAAGTTCAGAAAATTGTTTCAGAGGTAGTGAATCCCAATAATTGTTCTTGAAGCACACACAAAAACAGTAACACCCAATAGGGGTAACTCACATAGGAAAATTAGAGTGAATGTTCGGAAGATGCACCATTTGCCCCATTCAACAATAAAGATTTTGTTCGAATTTTGCTCTCACATTATTTGACATCTCAGGAGTTATAGCTCGGCATTCATCAATGATTCTACGACGTAATTCATCCAAATTGGTTGGCTGTGCAGCATGAACGAATATTTTCACAAAGAGTAGTCCATTGTTGTTGAATCTGGTGATCGTGGTGGCCATTCAATTGGACCTCTTCTGCCAATCATTTGTCCTTCAGAATGCTTATTAAAAAAATTTCGAACCTGCTGGGCAAAATGGGGTGGTGCACCGTCTTGTTGGAAATGGATGAATTCATCTTGAAATCTTGGATCCTGTTCAATTATTTCAATTATACGAGGTTTTATTGCCTCTTCGAGAAGTTGTTAATAAGAATCACCGGTTGAATTTCCTTCAATGAAAAATGGACCTTTAATATGATCGCCTAATATTCCGGCCAGACATTCAACTATTGTGATATTGGGTATGTATTTCTGCGTATTGTCTTGGGTTTTCATGCGTCCAATAACGGCAATTGTGACGGTTCACGCAACCATGTAAATAAAATGAGATTTCGTCCGAAAAACAGATGCTGAATAGCAGCTCGGGATTTCGCAATAATCTCTCACTCAGGCCCTCACAAAACTCCTGTCTTCGGTCAAAATCATCCTCATTGAGTTCATAAACAAGTTTGATTTTGTAAGGATGGAATTTGTGGTTTTTAAGGATTCTCCACTCGCTCATATGGCTTATTCCTGCCATTGCTGATAAACCTCTGGTATTTAACGTGAGAGTGGCGATGACTTGACCAATCACTCCGATAGCATTATCGTCTCTGAACTTTTTTTTTTTTATTTGAAACCGAACCTGTCTCTCCTGTGAGTGGGTATTGATTCCAAAAAAGAGATTTTATTCAACAAAAAAATTTTAAGAAAAACTGCTCGAATTTTTTTTATGCAGGCATATAAGTTACCGAGTGGTCTGTCTGATGTATTATTAACATGGCAATTTTAACTTCAAATAATCTCGAAAACTAATCGTCACAAATTTTTTTTTGGCAGAGTTGTGAAGGTTTTCGAAAGACCTTTAAAACAAGGTGCCACTCGACCTACTTTCTCTATCTAAATAAGGGTCGTTGTACGCATCCCTCCGAGGGGATGCGTACTACAAAAATTCTCAGTAAAGATTACACTTTCGCTTTTGCTGATGTCACAAATATAATTCCCAAGTTATGTTTTCAACTAGTCAGCAAAGCAAATATATATATATATATATATATATATATATATATATATATATATATATATATATATATATATATATATATATATACAATTCCAGAGAAAAAATCTCACTCTGCTCAGCTAACCGCATATTGGGATTACCTGAAAACTGATTATGGGAATTTGATAATATATGTTTGAAGAACTCACCTAAGGAGCAACGGCACGGAATAACCTTGACGTGATTTTCACTGCCTTTTTTCAAATTGCATCATTACGGCTGGTAATACATATTTAGAGCGTCTAATGCATCATGAATGAACATTCTACTATAATTGAGGTGTGAACAGAAAATGAAAAGAAATGTGAGATATCATTTTATTTAAATTTCTTATCCAATTCTGTTTGTGATATCTACAACAGAGTATTTATATATTGTTAATACATTCAATAAACCAATAGTATGCGATATAGTATATTTATCAGGTGATCACCTAACATATTCGACTGTGAGATATGGTAGCCCTAAAAAAGGCTGATTTTGGGGTGTTCCACACATTGTCAACTAGTTGCCATAATCAGTATCAGATGAGATACTAATGACCAGCTCATAGTGGACGGAGAACTGATCTTATCGATATCAGAATCAACCACTCGCATCCCATTATGTCATCCTTCCGAAAAAACATAATGCTTGTATAAATACTCGAAGTAACTGCGATTATTTCGACCATATACACTTGAAGAACTAACTTCTTCAACTTGGATTGAATCTGCCGCTGGTTACGAAGGTGATAGACTCCTAGGCTCCGTCCTTGAATCAGGACTCATCGATATTGTGGAATGATATAGAACTCTGGTCTCACACCGTATTTATACTATAAAAAATGGTGGGGAGAGAAAAGTGACGTAAGATATGTGTGATGTTTCATTTTGATTCAACAGACATTGACTTCTTTGATCGAAGAAAAAGAGAAGTGAATGGAACAAAGAAAACAGCATACATTCTGAAAGGCATATTTGTTGAATTCATTATAAAGCTAGTTTATTTTCAAGAAAATATTTATATAAGATGGAAGAATATACAAGACCTCACGAGAGGTTTTTCAATTGAGAATCATTCCCTAACATAATAACAAAATATCCAGATTGAATGAAGAGCAAAGCCCCAACCATCGCATTATTCAATGTGTACTGAACCAATTGGATTCACACTTTTTTTTCATCTTTGTTCATGAACTATTTATTGGAGAAAAATATATATATATATAAATGAACACAAGCTTATTGAAATGAAAACCTTCAACTAACTTAACATACTTCAACTCGTCGAAGAGGTAGCCCAAGGGGAGAAGAGATTTGGTCATTCTATCCTTGAAACGTTTGAATCGAACATACCTCTCCTCGTAATGCTCGAATTCCGAGCGGTGACTCTCAGTTAGAAGTTGAGATCGACGGGCAAGTTCTGAGTAACGCTTGGCAAATTTAGCGATTTCCCTAGCAATGTCATTGCAGCATAGCAATGTCGTTCCTTAGCAATCTCTTCTTTTAATGCTGAGTATGTGCCATGGCGGTGTCACTCTGATGGCAGGCACGCTCAGCATCATCATACCTCTTCCTAAGAGACACAAAGATCTGCTCAATTCGCACGTCCTCCTCTTCTGAAGAGTCAACTCATTCGGTGGGCGCGTTAGTGGGAGCAGGAGCAATGTCATCTGTGGTAGTGGCTGCTGCTGCAGGAGGTGCAGGAAGTGGTGGTGCAGTCTTTACGACATCGGAGGCTGGAGCAGGAGGAGTCTGTGCGTTGGATACCGGTAGTCGCCTAGTGGCAGGCCATTTCCCAGCTCTGGGGTTGGTTCCATTGCACAGCTTCCGATACTGCGCAATAACACCAACTTCAGCTGTGACCGCTCTTTTTACCGGTGTCTGCTCGCTTGAAGAGGCCATTGGTTGCTCAAACTCGTCCTCACTGTCGATACTTTATATTAAAAAACGTCGATTTTTTTCTTCTTGGGCTCAAGTACACCAACTCCACCCGCCCGTTTTTTGTGTTGTCCTTCGTCTTCGTCGTCCCCTCCTCCTAGAATGGTTCCCCAGAAGTTGAAGGGGCGCCAACGATGTTTATGGAGTCGCCTTCGAGGTCGATAATTTTCATCTATGGTGTAAACCAGTTTATTCCATATAATACATAGCATTCTATTCATTGGCACTTAATACAATGATATTTTCATTTTTAACACCAGGATTGACGTCCCGGATACCACAATGATGGTGTATCCTTTGACCACCGCTCCGTATGTTTCTTCTCGAGCGTTGCAACTCTTCCTTCAAAAGCATTATATTTTTGTGTCATCGTAGTTATAGCGTCGGATGATTCTCTTTCGACATCACTTTTTAATTATTGTATTTGTGAGCCAATGTTATTCTTACTTCAGCTCTCTCATCATCAATTGCTTGACGGGCTCCACGTTCTACATTATCTATTGCAGATTGTATTGCAGCTTGGAGGGTCAGATGGGTAGGCTCCTTAGTTCCTCCGATTTTTTTCTCCGAAATAGGATACAGTAACACAATTATCATTTTTGATTGGCTCTCCTATATTTTTCTCTGCATATCATATCAATTGTTCTGGATATAATACCCACAGAACGAGACTTCTCATAATGATGATTCTTCAATCTTTCATTTATTCATATTGATATTTTAACATGGCGATCATCGAGTATCAGACAGAATAAAACAATAAATATTTCAAATCATTCAATATTTGGTAAAACTATCCATACTCCAATGTACACAATCCCAATACAAAAATCACAAATGTTGAATGTTCTTGTTTGAAGTAAAAAAAAACACCACGAATTATAACTCAGTTATTCATCTCAGCAGTGAACAAATTGATCAGTTGGTTGGAGGGGTCCTCCTGAGAAAAAGACTGAACGATTTCAGAACCCAACGAATGTTATCATTCGGATCATTATGATGAAACTCTATATTGCTATGACCCCATGGAACGGTTCTAGTGGTATTTGGAACAAAGAATCGTTTGTCGTCGTTGTATGATAATGCGACTTTATTTTTCAGTTCGGTATGATTATCATGCAACACGCTTCTAGATAGATCACCTTTCTAGATATCATGCCTTCCTGTTCGACAATTTTTCCGCAGTCTTCACATGTCAATTCATTCTTTATAACTCACCGTTCGATACTTTGGGCCTTTTTGAATTCACTATTTACAGATTTTACATTATACGCCTTGACACTTGTACCGTGAAGGCTGATTAGGATCATTTGGAAATTCATCCTTGAAATTATCCAGAACTGACTTTATCACTGGAATATCGAATCAGTCTTCTATTTTGTAATCAGATGTATCGAACTTGTTTATATTATTTTTGATGAATTCACAGAAATTTTCTGTATTTACTTTGAGAACATGTTTCCCAAATAGATGTTCAATACATTTATAGAAATAGTCATACATGACCGTTTTGGATAGTTCCAGAATGAAAAATCCTGAATATAGTGGTTTATCATAATGAACTTCAAATCTACCCAATTGAATGGCAACGAAATTTTTCAGCAAAAATGGAGCAATTTTTGAAATTTGGTCACTAGAGGAGACAACTAGCACCCAATCTGTAACGAGTCCAACATCAAATCTATTGTCTACGTTTTCCATTGTTTCTCCATAGACCGCATTGTTCATCAGCTTCTAGAAATATTTCTCAGATTTGTTATTAGACCTATTATGCATCTCATTATTCAAATCTATATAGGGCTCCATCCAACATGTTTGCTTGAACCTCAATACTCAATGTGTGTTCATAACTATGAAGCCATGATTCAGAGCTTGCTGTGAATTTCGAAAGTGAACAGTATATATTTTATTTATTATTCAAATTTGAAGTAAGTTCGGGAACTTTTGATTTAGAGTATGGACGTATCAAACATTCAACTGAGAATGAATGATCAGAATGTTTATCATGAAGTACTTGGAGTAATAAATATCCACTTTCAGTATATATCTATACGAAATATCAGCATCCACATTCATTTTATCAAGATTGAGAATTTTATGGGGTGTTTACTATTGAAATTCACCTGTTGGTGATGGTTGTGACATGCTGTGTCCATATAAATTTTTTGCAAATATGAAATAAATGAAGATGGTTCATGTGGGTTATAACTTGGCGAACATTTATTGATCGCTTAAGGTTTCCTGTCACTGAATTGACTAATTCCACCACGTATACTTTTTGAAAAAATATGAATCATATCAATGTCAGTCAGTAATTCTAAATTGATATTTGTATATTTCAATATGGCTTCCCAAGATTATCCCGGTGCGGTGTAGTATTGTATCGAATACAATTTATAATTATCAATACATATATTTCTAAAATTTCCAAAAATGTCACATAACAGTAACACACCTGACTTCAAATTTGAATCAGAGTATTCACCCAAACTTTTGAATTTGCACACAAATTCTCCGAAGAATTGAACATGAATTTGAAACTATCTAAAAATCTCATTTCCAAACAATTATTCTTCACCCTACCATATTTACCCGTATAGGAGTGTGTACGGAGATGTTCTGTGAAAGATAAATATTTTTATTTAGTTTGTGGAATAACATTCACTTTCTTTTTGTTCTTATACAATTCCTTCATGAATAAGTGACAATCGTATCCACTCAGATTGTGAAATTTGGTACTTTGAAATTTAAAAGCAGGGGTGCTTTTTTCCCTGTGCGATGACAATGATCTTTCACTTTAACTCTGCATCGTTGAATGGCTTAGAACAGATGACACAATTTGTGTCAGAAGCAAACTTCTCCTGGGGTTTTTGCATCCATAGGAATAGGATAGCTGAGATGATTTTCATAAATGTTTTTTAAATCATCTTCAATTTTGCTGACAAATTTCTGAACTGCAACCACACCCCTATACGTTACAAATTTATGCAAATCATCATTGTATGAAGATTTTATCAAACAAGCAAATAAGGCTCATGTTTGAATGTCTTTATCAAGTACGAGTGTTCGGCATTTGGCTAAGTGATTTGAATCAGATTCAGTCCCGTTTCAGAATCTGCATATACTACAAATGGTACCTTTATTCTTTCTTCAATATCCTTCAACTTAACTGAAAAATCCATGCCTGTTACCTCTATGACAGTATTGAAATTTTCATATGATGAAACTTCTGATGTTCTGTCGACTACAGGATGTAATGCTGAAGTGATAGCCCACGCGAAAAAATGTTGATCTTCATTACGAACATTCAATATGGCTTTCCTCTGCTCGATATATACATATATTCACGTATGAACATCCACTGAGCGGGCTGTATTTATTGATGTTCACCTCTAGCAACATGATTTTTTCACAAGTCCAACCTCAAATGATAATGAAAATTACTGATGCATTCCAATCAAACTTGGAAAATAAGTTTACCTGAATCACGTTCCTGTAATTTAGTAGTTTTAGCGATCAAACCATCACGAAATCCAACTAATAGTGAATTCGAATCAGTGGATTGGTCAACTGTTCTATTTTGAGAATTGAATGATTTGGTCTCCTTTAGGTATTGCGTTTGAGGAAGATAGCTTCCAAACACTTCCATATTCATTTTGATGATTTCGTGAATTCTGATGGCTGATTCAAGTAATTCAATGAGATTCTGTCTGATTGATTCATTGAAGAATAACATGTAATCAGCGGAAATAATGGAACTCTGCACCATGTATGTAGCACTACTAGTGGAAAATTCACCACAATCACAGGAATACATCTTCCCAATATATCCTTTAACAGAATAACTCGAAATCAATTGATATTGTGTGAGTTCCTCAACCTCTTATTAGAAAGTGTTCAATTCACTCACAAACAGTTTCCCATTATTGCGAATATTTTCTTTCGACGATTCCATATGAAAATATTCAGTTCTTATATAATGGATGGCAAGCTACCCCACCACAATTCAGATGCGCACACATCGATAGTGCCTCCCAACACTCCAATATCGCAACCCCACCACTCCAAATCGATGAGCTGACAGAAAGCTGTGCGGCTGGAACTTCGTGGTGTGTAGATGTGAGGTGAAGTTAGTGCTCGTGTCAGTTATGAATCTTGGTTGCTGTGTGTGTGTGTGTGCAGGCATGTGTACTTCATGCAAACTGGTTTGTACAGAGTATACATGAAGGAATATGTCAAACCAACTCTTTATCGTGTATGCAATCTATTCTTCATATTCATGAAGAATAGCTTCACATTGTATGCAAATATCAATGTCATTATCCCCCATCCCCTTGCACTGCCACTCACTGACTAGATGAGCTCACAGACGATATTGCTCATTAATTGATGGTTCTTTGTGGTATGCAGACATGTGCACTTTGTACAAGATTGTTTGTACTCAGAACACAAGAAGGATAATCTGCATTACCGTGTACGTTCCTCACCCATCTCAACGTCAAAGGATGTAACGTCTCACATACACATACACACACACCCAATGTCTCAAATAAGATATAAGAATTTTCAGCTATGCTCCAGACATTTCGTTCGAGGTCGAAACTATGCACCAAACATATCGTTCAAGGTACCCCAATTACACCACTTGTCATTTATTAGTCATAAATGACTTAATAGTGGTGGGGAGTGGCTTAGAACCGGCTTAAATCTCTTACAGGTATTTCCACGTCCGCTCTGATCAGCTTTCTATTGATTAAATCAATATTGGAGTTGATATCAATGAGGTCGGATCAATCTATGACATCTTCAAAAACGAAATCAAAAAGAAATGTTAAATTATTTTTGTTTCTGACAATTTATGAAAGAGCTGAAATTTGAGCCCGAAATTGAGTCTTTTCCTTGCCTATTGCAGTTCAAATAGTTTTGTTCTGTCATCAGATGCAATTCGAAAAAAATTCTTGTTTGATTGAACGAGAACTTCCAGTGTCTATTATATTTTGATTTTGGGGTGATTGATCTGGATGAAATAAAGGGCATTTTTAGCTGATATATTGATTTCGATTGGGTCTGTTGTTTGATGAGTCTCCTTCTTGAAAATTTTCAATTTCATTGATAGATTCAGCATACCAGGTATTATCGTAATGAATTTCGAATTATAGTGCTTGATTAATGTCGTCATACTGTGGTTCAACTTCAATTCCGTTGTAATTTTGGCTCATATTGATTTGTATATAACTCTTGAAGCGAGGGAACCGAACGGAGGCCCCCAGGGTACAGTCCGAGCCCCCGCGCGGCCCGCCGCGAACACCGAGCCAAGCCGTCGCCTCGACAAGTCGACAGTGACTTCAAAGTTCCTCCAAAAAAAAAAAGTCACCCTCACGAAAGAACTCGGCGCAGTCGGTAGGAAATTCAAGCCGCGGAAACAACAAAAGTCGTGTACCGGTCGCAACAGGCGGGGAAAACGAGAAAAGTGGCCGAAGAAAACAAGGAGTACCGGAACCTGAGGACAGCATCGCCGACAGTTCCACAACCCGAAACAGAGGACAAACATCGCCGAAGTTCCAGAACCCTGGTAGAGGACAAAAATCGCCGAAGCCAGCCTAGCATAGGAAGTCCAAGGACGAGAGACAGCATCGCTCAACTCCCACGGCAGTAGATAAGAAAAAGAACAAAAAAACCAAGAAAACAAAAAACAAAACAACAACCAGCAACTAGAATAGACACAGAAAAGAAGAAACCGGAGAATGAGAAGACTACTGCTAGTATTGTAAGTCAAACATTGCTCATCCATATACCATTTTCACGAATCCATTTCCATACCTATAATTGTATATATTTTCTTTTTTCCACTTTATACTCTAAAGTGAACATATAATCTCATTTCCACTTTATACTGTAAAGTGAAACATTTTTCAAACACCAATTTTGACAACAATTTAATGACCGATTCTGACATTGAAAACCTAGCTGAACTATTTGAAAATAATTTGAATTCAGAAATGACAGTCGCACGTCAAGTCAATTATCAACTATTGAGACTATATGTAGATGTTATTCCAAATTTCGAAGGAAATCCTAATACGTTAGGAGTATTCCTAGACAGTTGTGAAAAAGTGATTGACGTATTTTCTGACCCGAACAATCCTGACATTAATACTTTTATTTTGAGAGCTATCATTGGAAAACTAACAGGCAGAGCTTTAAGTTTGATTGGTTCACGCATTGAAATCAGAACTTGGGATGAAATTAAATCTGCTATTAAATTAAATTTTGGAGATTGAAGAAACATAGATTGCCTTATTCAAGATTTACTTGCATTACATCCTTTCAAAAATGAAGCACCCTATAATTTTGGCATGCGTTGTCAAGATGCCAGAAGCCTTATTATTTCTAAATTAAATTCGATGGGTTTAGATCCAAACGAAATCCGAATTAGATTACAAAATTATAATGATCTAGCTTTAAAAACTTTCATAAGAGGATTAATAGGACAACTACAAAATAATGTAAGACTGAGAAGCCCTGATAGTCTAGAAACAGCCATGTCACTAGTAATTGAGGAAGAAAATTTCCTTTACAGTCAACAACGAAGTAATGCATTGAATACTCAGAATAATTTCAAACCATTACAAAGAATAACCCCTATTAGTACTAAACAAAACATACAAAGAGGTTTCGCACAGCTTCGAACGCCTCATTTACAACAATTCACGCCTTCATATCAGAATAATATACCAAAACCAAATTTTCAACAATATTCTCAAAATCCATTTAATAAACCATCCTTTTCAAACAATTTTCAAAGACCACAATTTCAAAATTATTTTCAAAGACAACCTTTACAAAATAATTTTCAGAGATCTTTTCAAAATAATTTCCAGAGGCCTATAGTACCTCAAAACCAACAACAAATATTTAAACCAACTAATTTCCCTACACAAAAACATCCATACTTTCAAAATCAAATGAATAGAAATTCATCTCAGAATAGTAATCAGTATAAACCAGAACCAATGGATACATCATCTGGCAATACTAGAATTAAACCAAGACCAACATTTACTTCAACTGAATTATTTCAACAAGATATAAACCAATTTGAGAATCCATACGAATATCAAAATGATTATACTGATAATCATTATTATTATCCAGATTCTAATTAACTTGAACCGAATCAAGAAAACAATGACTATTATTCTCCATATGAATACGGAACGAATAATGAACAATGCGAATATGATATCTATGCAAACGAATATCAGTCTCCACGCGACGATAATTATGCTGACAATAATTTACCATCCGATTCTAATTGTGCAAACGTAAATTTTCAAGGAGTCCAGTACGAAAACAAAGCGAGTTAATAAATGTGAATCTTATCAGAGCTAATTTACCATACATATTTATACCGGAATTAAATGCGAACTTTTTAATTGATACAGGGAGTACCAGAAGTCTTATGAATCCTGAATTAGCTTATAAATTTTACAAAAATAACATTTTTAATGAAGATTTTAATATACAAACTGTTCACGGAATTAGTTATAACAATGAAGTGATAAATATACCAGTGTTCAGAATGTTTAGAGTGAATGGAACTCATAAATTTTATTTGTTTAAATTTATTGAAAAATACGACGGATTAATAGGTATTGACTTGCTAAAACAACTCAATGCTTCAGTTAATGTTCATACAAAATTGATAACTACACCTTTTTTAAGATTCCAATTATTTATGAACCTGAGAATATAACTAAATTGAAAAATAACTTGAAAATGAATAACTACTCTATAACAATACCACCAAGAACAACGAAAATAGTTAAATTACCAGTGAAACTAGAAAAAGGCATAGGATATATCGACTATATAGATTTCGAAGGACAAGTAGAATCACCTCGTGCAGTTGTAAATGTGAATAACTTTGCAGCTATTACTACTATGACAAACTCAAGTACTGAACAGAGAACAATAACTTTCAAGGGACCATTAGATATCGAAGTGCTAAATATACATGAATTAAATTTCATTGAAAAAATGGAAACAGATGACGAACTTAATGACTATAAGGATAATCTTTTGAAAGCTAATTTGAAAAATATCCGTTTACAACATTGTAACAGTGAAGAAAGAGAAGCAATTAGGAAACTTTGTCTAGAATATCGAGACATTTTCTATAGTGAACAGATACCATTGTCAGTCACTAATGAAATTCAACATAAAAGTAAACTAACTGATGAAACTCCTATTTTTACAAAATCTTATAGATATCCAGAAATTCATAAAAAAGAAGTTAAAAGTCAAATTGAAAAAATGTTAGATCAAGGAATTATTCATCATTCAGTTTCACCTTGGTCAAAACCTATTTGGATTGTACCAAAAAAATTAGACGCTTCAGATAAAAGAAAATGGAGATTAGTGATTGATTATAGAAAATTGAATGAGAAAACAGTTGATGATAAATATCCACTACCTAACATAACAGACATTCTTGATAAGTTAGGAAGAAGTCAATATTTCACTACTCTTGACTTAGCCAACGGTTTTCATCAAATTGAAATGGACCCAAATGATATACAAAAAACTGAGTTTCCTACTGAAAATGGTCATTACGAATTTAAGAGAATGCCATTTGGATTAAAAAAACAGCCCAAGTACATTTCAGAGAGTAATGGACAATATACTACGAGGTTTACAAAATGAAACTTGCCTTGTTTACCTTGATGACATAGTAATTTTCAGTACATCTCTTCAAGAACATATTGAGAGATTAAGAACCATATTTGAAAGACTAAGACAAGCTAATTTTAAAGTCCAATTAGACAAATCAGAATTTTTGAGAAAAGAAGTGAATTATTTATGACATGTTATCACACCTTCCGGAGTAAAACCGAACCCAGATAAAATATCTGCTATTAAAAACTTTCCGTTACCAAAAACAACAAAGGAAATAAAAAGTTTCCTAGGACTTGTAGGTTACTACAGAAAGTTCATGAAAGATTTTGCAAAAATAACTAAACCTATGACCAAATGTCTTAAAAAAGGAGCAAAAATAATTCATGATCAAAATTTTAAAACAGCCTTTAATCATTGTAAACATCTTTTAATAAATGCACCAATTTTAGAGTATCCCGATTTTTCAAAAAAGTTTATTTTAACTACAGACGCATCAAATGTTGCTTTAGGAGCAGTCCTTTCGCAAGGTACGATTGGATCTGATAAACCAATTGCATTTGCTTCACGAACATTAAATGAAACCGAACAAAAATATAGCACTATCGAAAAAGAATTGCTTGCTATTGTTTGGGCTACTAAATACTTTAGACCCTATTTATCTGGAAGAAAATTTATTATTTACACCGATCATAGACCACTTATTTGGATCTTCAATATAAAAGAACCGAATTCAAAATTAATAAGATGGCGTTTAAAATTAGCAGAATTTGATTATGAAATTGTTTATAAAAAAGGAAAATTAAATACAAATGCAGATGCTCTATCAAGAATTAACATCAATAACTTAAATGCTTTGGAGACAGAATCAGTACAAAATAATCCAGGAGATATCGTTCAAGAAACATTAGAATTTTTGAAACAGTTATCCGAAAATCCAATTCAACAAACATCAAATCCAAAACCTAGAAGAAAAACAATTTCACCGGATGTTCAACAACCATCCACTTCAAAAGACTTAACAAGTTCAAAAACTAAAGGAAAAATAAAGATTTTATCTGATATACAAATAAAACCTCCAAACGAACCAAATAAACCACAATCTGATACATCTACCCAGCACTCTTCTCAAAATGAAACCACAAATGATGGAATAAAAATTTTAGACGAAATTATTAATAATAAAGTCAATCAGATTTTAGTTTTTCCGCAACCTTATCATAGAATGAAAGTAAATCAAGAAAATTACGAACATCATAAAATAATAACGGTAGAACTTCCAGAAACGAATAGTGAAGACTTAATTATTCAATTTTTAAGAGACTACACCACAGCAGATAAAACATATGGCATGTATTTCCATACTGATCGTCTATACAAAACTTTCAACAATGTATATAGACATCATTTTTCAGACAGAGGACCTAAGTTAATTAGATGTACCAAGAGAGTAAATACCGTAACAGACAAAGACGAACAAATTATTATTATGAGAAATCATCATGAAAGCAAAACAAATCATAGAGGAATTTCTGAAACTTTAGAAAGAATTAAACGTAACTACTATTGGATTGGAATGAAGAAATCCCTAACGGAATATATAAATTCATGTGAAATTTGTCAAAGAACAAAGTATGCACGGAAAAAACCATATACTCCTTTGATGCATACCGAAACAGCTTCAAAACCATTTCAAATTGTACATATCGATTTATTCTTTTATGATAACAAAATTTATTTAACATTGGTCGATTCTTTCACAAAATTTGCTCAAGCTTATCAAATCGAAGGAAAAACAGCTATTCATATTAGTAATGCCTTAATTAAATATTTTTCATCTTTTGGAATACCGGAAAAATTAATTATCGATAATGGAACCGAGTTCAATAATGAAACAGTAAAAGAGATTTTGAATCTGCATAAAATAAAAATTCATTTTACTACACCTGCTCATCATGAATCAAATAGCATAGCAGAAAGATTCCATTCAACTATAATTGAACATTTAAGAATTCTACAAGAAACCCATTCAAATGAAATTGACAATTTGATGGATTATGCTATTATTGGATATAATAATTCAATTCATAGTACAACAAATTTTACACCATTCGAACTTACTTTCGGACATACAAACTCTAGAAATCCAACGGAGATATTTTTACCAAATGCTTTTTATACTGATTATGCTGAAAATCATAAGAAAAAACTACAACACGTCTATGAGAATGTAAAAGAAAAATTAGAGTCGAAAAAAGAGAAACTTACAACTAAACATAATACAGAAGGAGACGAAAGTAATGAATTCTATTTAGGACAAACTGTCTTCAAAGAAAATCCCCAAGGACGTAATAAAAAACATAATAAATTCTCAGGGCCTTATGAAATAACAGAAATCTTAGAACGAAACCGAGTAGAAATAACAAGTAAACAAAACAAAAACAAAAAAAAAAAAATAATTCATATCAAGGAATTAAGAAAACCTACTCTTGTTACAGGTCCTTCCTCATCGCAAATGGCGAATTAAGAAATCCAAAGTTCCATGATATGTCCAAAAATCCAGGTCTGCTACCCCTCAAACTGGGTAATGCTCAAAATAAAGTAACGTACTGGTCATTTATACAAATTTTTGATATAACAAAAATAATCGAAGAGTTTACATCAATACAAAAGAATTCAAAAACTAAGGAAATCAAAGAAGAAAACTCAAAACACCACAAAACCATCAGAAGGAATATATATTCAACACAGCATGCGAAAAAAAATAATAGTCAAATCAATCAATAAATTCACAAAAACAAAGAACAAAACGGGTTAAAAAGGCTTAGGATCAAAATAAAGCTAAAGTGGCAACCGACAAAAGACGCCGAAAGAACGAAAGCAATCAACTTTCTTTCCGACAATCAACAGAAAAAAAGACTATGAAGTGAACAAATCACGCTTCTTCAAAAATCCATTGATACTTTCAATAAAAGTACTGAAACGCTCACTTTGAATCAAATAACCTTGAAAAACAAAATTTCAGAAATAGAAAATGTTTTGAAGAAAATTGAATCAGAAAATATTGAAAATTATCATTTTTTCTCAATTCACACTATAATTTATCAAATAATTGTTGCTTTTCAGTCGATTTCAGATATACTTTCGAATATTGAAATCGCTATAACTTTTCCCAAACTGAATATTTTTCATAACTCAATGGTTGAACCGAATGAACTACTGAAAGAAATAAAATCAATTAATCGTCACTTGACAACAAATAAATTGCCTTTCGAGCCAAAGATTGAAAATATTCTCATTTTTGAAAAAATAATGGAGATCAAAAGTTTCAGTAAAAACAACCAAATAATTTTTATAATTGAAGTACCAATAGTGGAAAAGAAAAATTACAATTATTACCATTTATATCCCCTTCCAGTCCTTCAACAAAATATTTTCCACATAATTATACCTCAATCCAAATTCATCATCCTAAACGAGCAAACCTACATACTGTTTGACTCCGAATGCCAAGAAGTGAAACCAGAAGAATATATTTGCCACGAGACAATACCAACTAAAGTTCAAGAAGACGCCCCATGTGAAGTGCAGATGCTGAAATATTCAGAAACTCTATCAAATTGCCAAGCGATTCCTACTGAAATCAAGAAACTGAAAATCCATCAAATGGAACAGAACAAATGGATCATCATTTCTCCAGAACGATCATTAGCTAAACAAAATTGCGAAAATGAAAAAGACGTCGTCCCAATCCAAGGAACTTTTGTGCTAGAACTGGAACCTGAATGTGTTGTGCAAATAAATGACTTTCAGATTCAAAGTTATCAGAATTCATACAAATCTTTCAAAGACATTAAATTACCTAAATTGAACTTCACTAATTTTGAAAATAGAGACTCAAATTTGAAATTTACGCCTCTGAAGTTAGACACTATTGATTTAAATTAAGTAAATCATATCAAAAATGCACTGAATATTCAACATGATAAATTGAATACGATGTTAAACAAACCAATTCATTTCAACAATATCAGTGCCTGGACAATTATTATTAACATTATTATTTTTATGTTTTTTAATGTTTTTCATTTACAAGCTTCTTCAAAGAAGAAAAATGAACAGGACCAGGCAGCCACAAGACGTTGAAATACAAGACTTTCCCCGGGAACCCTCGAATCCTGTTGCTACCCCCAGGATTTCACTCTAAGGGTGGACGAGTTATGGAACCTAGAACAATAGGAGGCCCCCAATGGGTACAGTCACGAGGCCTTACCTCAGCAGGCACGTGCCCTGACTCAGCTAGGATAGAACTTATAAAACCAGAGCCAAGCCGTCGCCATTATCTTTTGATACTTTGAAGTCGTACAGTGTACATGTATATTCTTTGTATTTAAAGTTCCTCCAAAATTAATTGTTTTTAAAAAGTCACCCTCACGGAAAGAACTTATTTCTATATATTTTTAGGTTTGATTATGATTGAACGGTCTTTGGAAATTATTATGATTCTGGAAATTGTTGTTACGATTCCGAATGCTTTTCTCATAACTCTCTGATTTTTGCTTTATCACATACAAATACTACGGGTTGTCCATGACAAATGCATCACAAGTATGAAATTTACTGTTGCAGCTTTATGGTGGTGGACGCATTTTCCACTGAAGGTAGCACGATGTTACCAACCTAAGAATTTTGAGATCCCTAGGAGGGCTACGATTTTTCCAGAAAATGAACTTGAATAACCACCATTTTTGTGTTTCGAAATTTACCATTTTTTGAGAATCGTGTGTTTTCAAATCGTCACTGACGGATTCTCTTGGTAAAGAGACTACAGAGAGATAGCTGGTATTGTGCAATCAATTGTTAGGATTGATTACCAGTCGATTTTCTGGATTTTTGTTTTTTTCTCTCTACAAAAACAATAGTTTCGATGTGATATCAAAACCCTCTTATTGGTCGCTCAACACCTTGGGTAGGTACATCACTGAACCATTTCCTAGGATTCCACTCAATAGAATGTCCCTCATCTCTCCTATTCATTCTAAGGCCTTTTTTCTGCTGGTTATTACCTATGCTGTTGCTCACATTACCGCTGCATTGTAGATAGAAAAGTAGTAGATGCGTGAACCCTCAGATCAGTAGCTGTGCATAACATCCTGCTCACTTTGGTGTGTGATTCAGAGGAACCTTCTTTATTATTGGCTGTTCACCAACGACAGTTTCACCTGCTCATTCAGAGAAAGCTTGAGGCATTCACTTCATTACTTCCAAGTATGATCTACCCTTGTTTACATCAATTCTACTGTCCTCAACTAAGTACTCTCAGTTGCTTCAAGCCTCCTGCAAGTTAAAGGATGGGTATTCCATAACCGCTTCAGTGTTAACTTCACTAAGACAATTAGAGCGCCTGTAATATTGTTCCTTCCTTTGGAAGCCATTTAAGAGCACATCTAGATTATATAATTTGCATCTTATAAGCTTCAATTATGCACGAAATTGCTTGCTTCAGAAACGGTAGCTTATTGTACCAATTAACAAAATTGTGAACCCGCAATATATATACTGGAGGAAGGGGGGGATAAATGAGATATTCGTAAACCCCGCTTGCTCTATAATTCCTACCTGCACGACTGCTAAATTCTATCATCAAACTTGCATTATCTTTATTCACATATCATTCAGGTTGAGTACTGGAATGAATGTTGAAGTGAAAACGATTACAAGGGGTACCTGGCTTGGTTGTTATCAGTTAAAGTGGTAGGACCATTGGGGAGACTGTAGATATCAGGACTCTGTAAACGATCTACTCGAATATATATATTTATTTTTTGAAAAATCTGCATTACTGTGCAAATCATTTAACCTCGACCCATTCCGAGTGAGCTAGCCCTCATCCTTGTTATCCTTGCTCCAACTCCTGGTGCAAAGGAAACAAATTGGCGCCTCAAACGTGTGATTTTTAGGCTGTAGTGTGTAGATCGCTAGAAGTCGTTCTGTCGTTTATGTGCTCTCAAGTAGTCAACCATTTTGTTTTGATTGTCTCAGTCATCTGTCATGGCGGGTGCAACTGAGTTGTATTTCGACCATTGTTCCTTCTTCTCAATTGAATTGTCATTGGCCTCAGCGCCTAGGATCATCAGTCATATAATTTTTCTGCACTCAGGGTACCTCGACCAATGTACAATTGCATTGTGTTATTGGGATTGGGTTTTGTTCAGCCGGTAATTTTGTGCGCGTCCTTATAGCGTTTAGGATATATCTGTGATTGGTTGCGGCGTTCCTTTGCTGATCTGATATCCGGTGTTTTGCTTTTTATTTTGCTGGGGGGTGATTGTAAAATACATTTTCGAGTATAGATTTAGTTCTCACTGATCAACATTTTTCGATGGCCGAGTAAAATGGAGGTTGATCGGTTATTAGGAGATGAGTTGACATTCGAACTTTATATCCGAGGATTGGCAATTGCAGGAACGGTTGCAGAAAAAAGAACTCTACGAGAAATCATTAGGCAGGAGAAGCAAAATCCGAATTTGAATTATCCTAAAGTATTTCTTGATTCTAAAAATGAAATGGAGATCTGTAATCAAAAATTAAGTTCACTTGAAAGCGATATCGATGGTTTTGATGAAGAAAACTCCGAAAATGAATTTTGCAGAATTCATAGTAGGGGGCCGTTCATAAAATACGTCACACTAAAATCAGCTTTTTTTTTACCCCCTCCCCCCCCCATTGTCACGCTGTGTCACACTTTTTGTGACCCCCCCCCTAGAAGTATTTCGTCACAGAAACTAAGACCCCCCCCCCTGCTGAGTATGATAAATTCTAAATGATAGTACACAAGTTCTGAAAATTAAAAATATTCATTTATGGATGGCCACGAATAATATACATATTTTACATAATCAGAAGATTCAATGTTCAATTACACAATGAAACAGTAAAAAATCGCTTCATTTTGTTTTATTTGTACAGTGTACTGTAACAAAATTGATCCGCATTCTCAATTGAAAAAGCATTCGCAAAGATGGAGTCACCATAGATTTGATTAAAAAATCTGACGAGTTAAGGAGTTCGTTAGAAGATGTCGCACATGTAGATTTCTACCAAAATCTACTGAAGATTTCTTTCATATCAAAATTTTTCAATTTTCGTCAGAAATCTACTAAAAAAGGAGATTTCTACCAAAAGTGGTCACGCTGGCTTCTAGCGCTCATGTCAAAAAATATTAAAACGCCGAACGTCACGTTGCCGTATACCCCCCGGCCCCCCTTGTCACATCTTGTCACACTCAGCCAGGCCCCTCCCCCCCCCTTGTATGCGAACGTATTTTATGAACGGCCCCTAGGTTATTGCATATAGCTAAACGGTTGAGTTTGTTTAGTGGAACAGACGTTGATGCGGAGATGAATCGTTAACGGTTAGTAAATGAATGCCATGAATTAGTAGGCGACGTGACAATATTACGTGCGGGAATTGAGACCTCACGTGGGCGGTCAGCTGAGCAGGAGATCCAACAGCAACAGGTCCGGCAAATCCATTCGCTGATAGATAGTCAAAATCCTTCAGTAGCAGCGCCACCTATCGAACCATGTGTGATACCAACTTCCGAGGATCTTATCGATATGAGTGAAGATAATATACCGGAGCAGTCCAAGGTAACCTCGGTGCCTCCCGAACCTCTCAGAGTAGACCGAAAAATTGAATCAAGTGGCGTTTGGTGCTGACAATTATTTCGAGCTGTTTGGGAATTCGCCAGATCCGAATTCCAGTGGTAAGTTCGTACCGCAGCTATCTGGTTCACATCCTAACTTCAGCCCTTCGGAATAACTATTCCTGGGACAAATTTTTCGCGACTTGCTACCATTCAAGACTCTACGAGGACAGCAAACACTTCTGTGAATCCACAGTTTCAATTCGGGAATTATATGATAGGCATAAGACCTCAATGGAACCAGGGGATTTCTGACCTTTCCATACCTACTCAATGTTTCGATACACGCCACCCAGATATTGCCAGATGGAATGTGAAATTCAATGGTAAAACTATCGTCAATGACTTTTTAGAACGGATAGAAGAAGTTCGTCGTTCTCGAGATGTTTCAAAGGAACAACTTCTCCGAGCGGCACCGGAGATTTTGTCGCAAGATGCCTTGTTATGGAATCGCACTGTAAACTTTTTTCCATGGGATGACTTAGTATCGAGGTTGAAGGAAGCTTTCAGACCCTACGATTACGAGTACAGCCTATGGGAGGAAATATGGAGGCGCACTCAAGGTTCTCAAGAGAAGGTTTTGAATTTTATTATCGCTATGGAAAATTTGTTCAGAAAGCTGGAGCAACCCCAGAATGAAGAAGTGCGAATCAACATTATCCGCCGAAATCTTTTGCCGTACACACAGACCCAGTTGTTTCTCCATCATATTCCTACAATAACGGAACTCACTCGCCTGAGTCGTGCTATCGAAGAGACAGAACAGCGGATACAAAGATTTGTTTCACCACCGACTTCTTATAGAAATTTGTTGGAACCCGAACTAGCCTATCAAAGGTCCAATAAATCTGCGATAGCAGCACTGGAAAGTTCAAACTTTTTCTATCAAATATCGCCAGTGGTCTCAAACGTGCCCTATCCCAAACCCAAATGTTGGAATTGTCAAAGTACTGAGCACAAATTCAAGGCATGCCCCAAGGAAAGCACTTTGTTTTAAGTGTGGCTTAGGAAATACCACATCTGAATCCTGTAGTCGGTGTCAAAAAAACCACAAGAAAGGACAACAGTAGGTCGGCTGTGTAATCCTGAGGATGAACCAATCGACCAGAAATCGAGACTGCTTCTTGATTATATCTTTGAACATGCCAAAGATGATACTCGACCTTACCTACAAGTGAAAATTTACGGGCATTCTATTTTAGGATTACTAGACTCTGGAGCCTCAAGAACTATATTCGGGAAATACGGATGAGAGCTACTTAAACCCTTGTGCACGGTTATAGAAATGACACAGACGGTATGTAAAATGGCAAATGGACAGAAACGTAAGGCCATAGGGAGTTTGCTAGTACCAGTTGACCTCAGAGGCAAGATTAAGGTATGAACATGCTTATCGTTCCTTCTTTACCCCATATGTTGATTTTAGGCATAGACTTCTGGCGTGACATGGGCACCATGCCTGATATGTTTTCTGGGGTTTGGCAGTTTCGACATGAAACTGATCTTGATCCTTCATTGATCTCCGCCATATCATCGAGAGACACCTTATCATTGGATGAAAAACTCGACCAACTTATTGAAACCGCTTTCCAATCAATGGGGTCAAAAATTGGTTGTACAACATTAGTTGAACACACTATCAGTACCACGCATCCTCCAATTCGTCAACGTTACTATCCTCTGTCGAAGGTGTTACAAGACCAGGTCAATCAAGAACTGGAGAAGATGCTAAGGGAAGGTATTATTGAGCCGTCCAACTCTCCGTGGGCTTCTCCTATCCTGTTGATCAAAAAGCGAGATGACACCTATCGCTTGTAGTTGACTACCGACAACTGAACAAAGTCGCTATCAGGGATGCCTATCCCCTCCCATATGTTAGTGCCACCTTGGACAAATTGCGTGATGCCCGATATTTGAGTTCCTCGGACATCAATTCCGCTTATTGACAGATCCCACTGTCAGAAAGCTCCAAGCCATTGACAGCTTTCGTGGTGCCCAACTAAGGCCTCTTTAAATTTTGTCGCAAGCCTATGGGGCTACATAATGCTCCCGCTACCTGGCAACGTTTCATTGATAGGGTGAGTGGGTTTGATTTGAAAAAATATGTCTTTGTATATCTCGATGACATAATCATCTGTACACCAACATTCCAGCAGCATATGAAGGTACTGAAAGATATATTATCTCGTCTAACAAACGCGGGACTAACACTGAATAAAGCTATGTGCAATTTTTGCAAATCGGAGCTCAAGTATCTGGGTCACGTTGTAGGAGCGTCGGGATTGATGGTTGATCCTGAAAAAGTAGAGGCCATTCTGAGATTACCCGTTCCCAAATGCCTTTCAGACGTAAGACGGTTGATCGGGATAGCCTCTTGGTATAGGAGGTTCGTCCCAAATTTTTCGTCATTAACGGCACCCCTCCACAATCTTCTGAAGAAAAATGCCAAGTTCCTGTGGAATCAAGAATGCGAAAAATCCTTTTCCTGCACCTGCACGACTGCTAAATTCTATCATTAAACTTGCATTATCTTTGTTCAAATATCATTCAGGTTGAATAATGGAATAAATGTTGAAGTGAAAACGATTACAAGGGGTGCCTGGCTTGGTTGTTATCAGTAAGAGTGGTAGGACCATTGGGGGGACTGTAGATATCAGGACTCTGTGAACGATCTACTCAAATATATATAATTTTCGAAAAATCATCATTACTGTGCGAATCATTTAACCTCGACCCATTCCGAGTGAGCTGGCCCTCATCCTTGTTATCCTTGCTCCAACTCCTGGTGCGAAGGTAACATTGTTGTGATTTAGGATGGGATATATTTTAGTAAATCCATTTGTATTTTTCGAAACTACCGACATGTGGTTGGCTTTGGAAGTTGATTAATTGATATTTGATTCGGTTTGAACACATTTTGAGGTGGTCCAATAGTATCTCCATTTGTTGGAAACTCCTGGACGGTAATTGCTTATGCTGTGTACTTATTGGTCGCGATGACCAACTCGGTTTCGAAATGGGATACTGAGAAAAATATGGACGAATGAAATTTGAGTCATTTGGGTAACTGAAAGGGTTTTGATGATTTATATCAGACTGATATGACTGATTTTGAAAATTTCTGGCTTATTTGTGGGTAAATGGCTTATATTGAATTTTTCTACACTAATTTTCAAATAACGGTATGAAGGTATTATGAGTATCAATGAATAATCTCACAAAATTTTTGGTTTCTGAAAGAAGCAACTGTTACCTACTTCCAAAATTATTCGAATATTCTCCTGTGTAAGGGCAAGTTCTAGTTAATTCCTGGCGCAAACAGTCCCTTCGATCAGCAAATCATTGAATGAGTGCAGATTCCAAGGCTGTCCAATTGGTCAGTTCTGATCGATTCTCAACTATGATTTGTGCCTTATCTACTGATTTTTCTTGAATATAATCGAATATGTGGTTATTCAATACAAGATCATCCAATTGTGCATATGTGTTTATCATACTTTCGCACCTTTATTTATCAAAATTTCATCCAACCTAATTTTCTTCCATAGACTGGCCTATCCTTGAGTCTACCCTTACTTATTTTGTGCTTGCGACGCACGACCTAACTATACCAACCGAGTATCCCAAACAGAGGATCGGAGGTCGAAGAGGACGGGAACTTACGCTTCCGTAATCTTCCTTAGATTCCTCACCTTCGTCCTAACTGCTGTATCTCTGCTGGCCTTCCGACGTCGGTTCTTTCCATGATTGTACTCGAGGGCTTGAAATCCCAAGTAGTGGAATGGTTTTTGGCTTATGCTCGAACAGTCCCAAAAATCATTATGAACAATCTCACAGACTGCGCCACTTTGAATGACGAAAAAGCTTTTTTTTAAAAAACATCTTCCGAACTATTCGTTGAAAAGATTTTTTCCAAATAGTAGAACTCTACTCGACTGAGTCGTGACAAAGAATGAATCTAGAGAACTATTTCAACAAAATTCGTTGAAATAAAAAATGAGGTGTTGCAGTTTGCGATTCTTGTTATCTTCGGTTCATAGAGAGAAGACCGCTTCGTCAGCACTTCTCGTGGTAGGTGACTACCTAACTAGTGCGCCCAGAAGGCCGAGTTGTTTTGCAGGCAATGGTCGATTGAATTTCAAGGTAGTGCGTTTGTTAATTCAAGTGTGAAAAAACTCACAGTGCTACTGGGTTTACACTCTCTAAGGCATTAGGTGAAGAATTCTAATTTTTTGCATCCATTCTACTCGGTGCTTCGTACGTCACATTTATTGCGGTAAGTGGTTGACGGAGGTATGTGTTTCTATTAGTTTTGTATGTGTGGAAACCAGCACGATTGTTCAAAACAAAAACACCTTCTTTTTATCCCGGTGATATATCTTTCTGTCTGCTTCTGGAGGATGAATACTTGCTGTGATTGAGAAAAGTTCCCCCAGAGACCCAGTCCACAACTGAGTCGTCTTCTCACCTAGGCTCATAGTCAGTTGTGCTCGTGTCAATATAGGTTTGTAAATTCTGATTGAATGCCTTTCAAATTGCGCGCGGCATTCAATGATCGACCCTACTCGATAAGTAGTATAGTGGTTAGTTGGTATACTAAATGGATTGAGTCATATATAATAGCATGATAGCAGTCAAATGCACGGCTCAGGTTAGAAAAATGTCATGGGGATCTCCAGAATAAATTTATTTCATAAAATCATTAGAGAATTGAGTGACAGCACTATTGGGCAATTTATGTCTTCGAAATCCGTGCCAACTATGTGTCGAAATAAGATCTGTACTCAAAATTCTTCCAGAAACTGCTAGAGATCATTATAAATGTAAAATTCTCAAGTTCTTCAGGGTATTCTTTTATGAATAGGAATAACTTTTTCACTTTTAAGGAAAGATTCAGTAGTAAAGTGAGTGGTTTGATGTAATGCCAATAACCTTATTTTCTTTCAATGGAGAAAGGGACTCCGCCAGGTCCTGGAGAATATTTATTTCTCAATTTGAATTTTATCGGACGAAAAACTGGCTCGTAAAATGATATTGACCATTGATTTCTTGTTTGGTACTATTGTTTTTTCTCTCTTCTCTAAATTGACAACGGCATTTTTCAGGTTCTCTGTGAATAGCAATCAAATTAATATGTTTGTTCGTCAACAAAGATAAGTCATTTACACTGAAATCTTCCACATCCCCGTCAACCCACTTTCTTTTTTAAGTGATAACTGGAAATAAAGTATCGCCCCAGTAATATAATATTGACTTGATTTTCATGATCCTGACCAAAATTCCATAAAAAATATATCTATGGATCCGATGAATTATTCTCAGAAGCTACAGTGGCTCCTTTCCTGTTGAAATTGACAGAAATATTGTAGATAACGGAAAAACTTTGTCCTTGTACTCGTATGGGCTATTTGAATGGATGAAAAAGTCCGAAACATAAGAAAACATCACACAATTTGTCAAAATTTTTATGACTTTCAACACAAGTCACAATTCTAATCGATTATGTGCAGTTGGTTAGTTCTCGATATTTTTCGAGAAGAGCTTGTGTGACAGGATTTTTCGAAATACCTTGAATCGGATATCAAAATGAAAGTCATTTTTAATGGAACCCGTAGTTGAATTGATATTAGAATGTATAGAAGTGTGAAAGGGCAGATTTTTAATCTACCCCGCTAAGTTGCTGCGTTGATTGAAAAAATATTTCCTTCTGAATGGAACAGGTAGTGACTTATCGGGGTACACTTGTATAGATTTTCACATTTATTCTCATTATTTCAGATTATCGTACATTAGAAACCAGAAAAAAACGACGAAGAAAAAATCCATCCACCACAAAATAATGACATTCGAACAGTAGCCAATATTCTCTTCCATATAATAAATCGCGCTAACCCCCTTTAAATATTACTCGATGGTAACACGTTGTTGCACCTCTTGATAAAAATTTTGTTTTGAAATTTTCGAAATACTCATTGCTGACCAGTTGATTTTCATTCCGAATTTTATGATTGTTTCAGAATACCCACGATCACTGCACTGTTGCTTCGTCTGATCCCTGAAGACTGAAAAAATGACCACTTGGCAACAGGAGTCTCCCTTTCTCGAGGGAGATTCCTCGTACTCCTACAACCTCGGTCCTGAAAGGATGAATGGTTCCTACTTTGATGACGAACCTTCTACCAATCTCACTCTAGAACAGTGCAAAGAACAGTTCAAAAGCAGGACGGATTACCTCACTAAGCACCATCCGAACGATTTCTGCAAAGTAACTTTTGATAGTGTGCTGTGTTGGCCCCCTACACCAATTAACGAAGTTGCAGAAATCAAGTGTTTCTCGGAACTTTTCAAAATCAAATATGATGATTCACGTGAGTTTCCATGAAGTTAGTTGTGAAGTATTGAGTAAACACATTTTGGGAATATAAAATCGAATCAAATGGTGCACTAGAAAGTAGAGAAATAGTGTTTTCATTGATTGTGATAGTGACTGATAAAACTCGTGAAACACTATAATACTCATCATCTTGAGTATATGGCTACACCTACATTGGAACCGTATTTCTGCCGATTCGACAACGGGTGACTGACTGTTGGCCGTTATCGGATAAACTCAATGCCCACATCTGTCCGATTCTTCGTTTCGACGTGACGCAAATGGAAGAAATGGGCAAGGAGTTATTAATTGATCTGATAGGAAATGAGCCCTGTCAGTGGGATCATAGGCTTAGAGCATATCTTAACCAAGACATTGAATCCAAGTTATGGAAGTCCATTAAAAAGGAATTATTAGTAGAAGGTTAATACATTCGACATAGTCTGAAAATGACGGGGATGATACCTCTCAGATAACAACTACTCCCCTGGCTCATCTAATACCACGATGGGCATTCTATTTTATCTGACCGATGCCATATTGCGGAGTTATTCACAGAGGAAAATTAAACCTATGCTTCTGGCGATACAAATGAAGGAATTGATTTTCAATTATTGGGACGGGCACACTTACAGACCGGTTTCGGGCTATTTGTACACTCGTTAGTACAAAGTAGTTCTCAACATTGAAATGAAGTCGATGACTTCCCAAATTATAATTACGATCGAAAGTAAATTCCTTCATTCGTATCACCAAGAGCATATGCACTGGCACCGGTCGGATACAATAAAATATACGGTGTAGATGTAGCCTAATGCAGCCCATAAGAAGTGCGAATGTAATTTTCCTCTTCCCCAATTTCTAAGCGAGACAAGATATCTAAGAAAAGCTTCACATGAGACAGCAAAGTTTTCAGAACTACTCAAAGGAAAATGTTTTTGTTTTACCGCGAAAAAAGAGAGGTATAACATTTTATTTTGTATCTGGAGAAAAATGAATACTACTCAATCAGTAGCGCTATGTAGAACCGATTGCCCTTCGAAGATTGACACCCATCACCTGAAGATGATAATGGATATCAGAAATATGAAACTGGCTCTATAAAGAGTTCTGGACCGAATTTTCTGGTATTGAAATTCACCAATTATTATATTCAAATTTTTTCACATTTTTTTAGGAAATATTGATCTTAAACATTGTATTACCAACAATAAAGACTCATTTCACATCATCTGGAGTATACGGTATGCCTTACAATGACATGTACTCATGTACGAAATTTAGTATAACTACTACTCTTCGGGCTTGAAGGCCGTCGTTCTTTGGAATTTCTTCCTGACGGTTCGTTAGCGCGAGTGGGGGCAATCAGTGTTGCATTTTCGAATGATTGCCCCCAACCAGGGTTACCATAGCCGACTGGTACGGGAGGCAATAGAGATCCAAAAACATGCGGATAATTTTAACAGAAAGGAAGAAGCGTTGAATCTAAACAGAATTTGGAATCCGATTCTGAGGGAATCAAGAATAACTAATCACAGCAGGTAGTGCGGAAACTAATAATGATGATTATTCCCCGAACCCGACAGAAGTAATCAACACTCCAGACTACCTGCATCAATATAAATACGCCTTGAGAAATCGAAACGTTTAGTCATAGGAGATGAATAAGCCTCTGAAGAAGCTGGCCACTCGCGCTAGCGAAACGTCAGGAAGAAATTCCAAAGAACGACGGCCTTCAAGCCCGAAGAGAAGTAGTTATTCTAATAACCTCGACCGCGAAAGCCTTAACCATTTTGTCAAACGAAATTTGTTAAGGTATAACGTCGTACGTACATCGATATATAGCGCTAAGGTAAAATTTATACCGTAAACATTCTACAACTCTGCAATAACTCTCCATTGATATAAATATATTTGAATACACTAAGTGATGACTCTCGATTACTCAGATATATACATATCTACACCTATTCTCTATGATGACACCACTTGAAACCATTCTGCATTTTGAACATTCCCCTTCTCAGCTCTCCTCCAATTCTGAGAACAGGTTTTGTTCTTATCAGACTTTCTCTCGGTCTCCTAATCTCTCGACCTGCGACGGACACATCTTTACAGGTATTTTTTCGAGCATTCCTAGGACTTCTCGATGTTTACTTTTCGTTCGAGTTGATCCTCACTTATCACAGTCAATGGGAGGGTTCTCATTAGAACTATCCCCTGAACTCGATTTTATATTTGGACCTTTATGTCTTCTGACAGGAGTTAGGAAACAATCCTCAATTCAGAACTTTTTATGACAATGTCTGATCAGGTTTTATGGTTTATCTCGACAAGTGAGAAGATGGTAGGGTCTCATTAGACTGAAAACATCTTCAAGCCTCTGTACGGGTACATAAGATCTAATTTTTCGTTCTGTCGTTTCACATTTTATATCATAGTACAAATTTTCCTTCTGTATTTCAAGCTTCATGCTCCATGTCACTGTGCTCAGTTGTCAATGTCAATCTGTCATAAACTTCAAATTTCCAAAATTTTGTTTCAAGCCACAACGTTTCAATGGACTCCATTGATACCATTTTCATTATCAAGAGCAATCCTATTCAGGATTGGATATTTTAATGTTTTGATACGTCCAAGTTGTACTGAACAGATCTATTTTCCTTGGAAACATTTTAATTTTTATGGCTACAGCTCTTGTACACCTGACGAGTAAGTAACCTCAAATTTTCATTTCATTTCTTATTGATTATGAATAATTTTCTATTTATATATCATGAATTTCAAGCGTTACTTGCTTTCAGGTCAGCACTGATGATGACTTTTTAGTCGAAAGCGCTCTGCTACGAATTCAATAAAAATTTTCTGCACGAAATCTAAGTCCTCCTTTTCCAAGTGTATTGGTACGTGCACACAGCTTGACAATTTTCACTTGAGTGACTACAGTATGGTAGACATGGCTGATAAATACAAGAAGCTCTCCATGAGGAGATCGATGGTTCAATTGGACATCTGGTTTGTGAACAACTGCATCAAAGAACAGCCTTTCCTAGTATTAGAACTTCAAGAAATGTCAGTCACAGTATGGAATTACTCTAGAAGACTATCTGCAAACATTATTCTAAACTGAACCTCATCAATTGTGAACTTGAAAACAGTTACGGTAATCTTGTTAGACAGACCGATGTGGTTTATTTACAAGACTTTTTCATTCAGGTAAACGCCGAAGAAGAATCAGCTAACAAGATCAAATTTGATAAAGTTAATAATAAGCTAAAGAACATGATTAGACAGAAACAACACTTTTGGAATAATAAACAGAGAAACATCAAGAAGTTTTCAGATTCCATATTCCATGACAGAGTTAAGAATCTTTCCGACATTATGTTCGATGATGATGAAATGGACCTGTTGAAGTTGGGACAGAAATTAGCGCTGGGCTCTCGAGTGTCTGAGAAAAACCTTCTGGAATTTGCAACTGAAGTTGACGTTGACATAGAGTAACTTTCAAGAGATAATGATGTCAAGAAAATAGTTCGTAATGATGTTGAAATTTTTTATACAAAGTTGAACGTAGCAAACAACATTAAAATTTTCATCTTCATAAACAGTTACAAAATACTCTCAGAAAAATACAATTCGAAATAAAAAATCGTAACCTCATTTTTTTCTAAAGCAGACAAAGGCAGTTGTTTGGTCATTCTCAATAGGAGAGACTATTTAGATAAAGTGGAAAATTTTTTCATTGAACACAAATTCAAATCTTCAACTTCTAATCCTTCCAACAATTTTCTAAGAAAAATTGAAAACACAATTGAATGTCCGTAAGGAACTGAACACTCAGCTTCCTTTTCTCTCATTAGTAGCAATCCAGTCATTCCTCGTTTGTACGGCCTCCTAAAGATCCACAAGATCGACATACCAATAAGGCCAGTAGTTAGCTTCAGTATCACGCCCATTTCAATTCTAGCTCCATTCATGCATGAAATTATCAAAGATGTAACTGCAACTGTGAATTTGGGAACAATCCGTCAAGCCATAGTGATATTCGAGCATATCTCGATGCACTAGTAGAAATTAAAAAACATTAAAATCCGTCCAGTAGTTCCCGAGATTACGGACAGTGAAGTCATTTTGGGCTCTGATCAGTTTATTTACGCGAAGGAAACGACGGCCGTCTAGAGCGGAATCGCTCTCTCCGGCTTCCCCCTCGACACGGCACGTCGAACGGTCCCAGAAGAACCTCCACTGCTCCCATCAATAAATATGATGAATAATTGTGAAAAACAAATTCTGCTGGTTTCAATGAATAATTTGACTCTTGCTCTGTGCAGTTTTCAAGGTCTCGTTGCTTCATATAAATAAACAAAGAAAGGGGGAATTGAATTAAAAAAAGGGTTATTTCGGCTCGTAATCATCTTGGAACAAAAGTCAGGTTGGCAAAATTCGTAGAAAAATTGTAGCTTTCCAATGCATTTTGTGGCATTTTGATTCGACCATTTTTCCTCATTGTTTTTTAGTTTGAATAACGTTGTTTTTTTTGACGCCATTTTTGAAGGTATCACATTGCAAAAATTGATTTTCCAAAAAGGTTAGTTTGTAGTTCAACTCTTTGACTATCCAAAACCGTTTCGTTTATTGCTCAACGATAATCTGTAGAGCAAGAAATAAAAATCTTGTTGGACACTTTTTTTAGTAACAAATTAGATTATTGCTAACCTGTCAATTGTTTTTCAATCAAATTGAAACTGCGGTTTCTACTAGTTGAAAGCTTCACAAATTCATAGTTTCAACATTTTTTTATAGAGTAATGGAAAAAACGCCTTTTTTTAATTCCGAGCGCAATAGTTGAGCAACAAATTAGAATATCGACATCGGGCTAACGCTAATCGATAGATTTTTCAGTTATCTACAACTTTCAATTCAACTTTTTTTCGATCCGACCAATAGTTTTCATTATATAAGCAAAAAACAAAAAAAAAATATTCCCGGCATTCAACCGCTAATTGTTGCTAAACGCACGGACAGAATCTGGCGCAAACTCTAGGAGATAATAAGGACTCATGTGTCTGCCGGAATCCACAGCTACTTTTCGGGTAGTCGAAAATCGTCATTTTTGGCTCTTGAACAGTTAATTTGATTGGATTGATGATTTCATATACTTATGTATATGAAAAAAAATATATTGATGGATCTTGTGAATAGTACTGATGAAATTAAATCAATGACTGATGAAAAACAAAAATCCATGAAAATGAAAAAAAAAGTCTAAAAAACTCCACGAGAATGAATTCAAGGAAATCGAAAAGTATTTAAATAGCCTATAACAGACAATTGAAATGAAATTTCAAATCCAAAGGTCAATTTTTATTAAAATGAAATATAAAAAAAAGATAAAACAATGTTCCCATTGTTAACATTCATAATGTTTTTTTCTTCTTTAATTCTTCTTTAAATGTCGACCTATTTCCGCCACCAAGACCAATCATCGACGTCAGTGAGCACACTTTCCCCAATCGGAAATTTCGCCGATCCTTCCGGTACTCCAACCAGAGTTAGGGATTTTACGAGCCCAACATCCATGGACCTGGGACCGCCAGCTTTACGTCCCCTCCGAAGTACGGCATATCCTCAATATATCTTGTGGTCGATGATATATTGCCTGCGATCTATGATATGCTATTTTGTTGCAGTTGTTTGGGCTTTCGAAGCGGTCTTTCCCTGCATGAGATCACTCACCTATTCAAGTACTAACCGCGCTCGGCGCTGCTTAACTTCATATATCGAATGACTGGCAGTCAACCTGAAGCGCTGGGCGTGCCCCTTCTCCATGGTTTTATAATGGTAAATGGCAATCGAAGGATTTGCATGGGTACAGTTTTCAGAGTGATCGAGGAAAGCCGAGGTATTAATTTAATGATACATTCAAACCATAGTCGGTTGACATCATTTGGAATTTACACTAGTGAGTTATGAATTATAAAACACTAGTGTGTTATTTGATAGTTTACTCGTCTAAAATATCATCAATGATGACAATCATAATTGGCATGTGTTTGGATAAAACATTGTATGTTAATCGTGTGCTATGTTTTCTGAGTCAGTTGAGAATTTATGAATCTTTCTCTCGTGAATTATTTTCAACATAACACACTAGTACTTGTACAATACTATTAAAAACTATAATTTCAGCACGAATCTTTATTTTGTAGGTATAAGGTATTTCAATAAGAACCATTGAATGTGTGGTTGAAAATGGGAGCAATTAATTTCTGCAACAAACGGACAAGTGAAATTTTCGACCCCAAGAAAGAAGCGGCCTAAAAGAGCAACAGTAACTGATATTCCCGAGTATGAGTATTCCAAAATTAGACGGATTATTATTAGCGGCTTTCATAAGGGTGTCGTATTACAGTGAAAAAGTTCAAACACAAAATAAGGTCGTTTCAAATGGGGAAAGACTGAATAATGAAAAAAAAAGATAAAATGGACATTAGAGCATCGAGGATCAAGTATTAACATACAATCAATTATTTTTGTAGCCAGCGACCATTGTGTTTCTTGATGAAACATACCTTCATAGTGGACATATATCTTTCAAGAACTGGACGGATCAATTACCCAAAGGGTTATTTAAAAATATTGCTAAGGGACCAAGGCTCCATTAATGTACGTGCAGGAGGTGACATGACTTATTGTCGGCTTGTATTCAAATCAGACACAAATCAGGGGATTATCATTCAGAAATGAATTCTGAAAATTATGACAAGAAAAGTGAATCCCAAATTTACCAGTGAATTTGATAGTCGTGACCGATAATACTCCATACCATACGGACGTAACGTTCTGCAATTTCCACCCTACCTTCTGGATTTCCCATTGAACTCATTTAGGTTACTGTCAAAATCAACGAGTCCCAAAAGAATGCAACTTTCAAGTTGAAAGATGTTAGGAAACTGGCGGAGCACAAGTTTGATCGAATCACTTCCGACGAATTGTAGTAGATATAGAGCAGAAATATTGGGAAAATGAAACATTCACAGGCGTTGAAACAGAGGCAAATCCAGTGATTATAAAATTTAATGACGGTAGCAGCACAAGCACAAGCATTGAACCAATAATTGGCTTAAAGTCCAAACCTACAACTAAAAATTCCAATTGAAAAGATTTATCTGACCACAAACATTGTAGTTTAACTTTTCGAATAATCATACACTCAATTACCAATTGGCCTCAACCTGATAAGTGATGAACATACCCACCTGCCTAATAATAGGTCATGTTTCATTGGGCAAAGGTGAAATAGTTGACAATTCCTTCAATAGTTGCAGAAAATTATATTCTTTCTGCACTCGTTACCCAATTGATAGTCCCCTACTAGTATTTTAATCAAATTTCAGAATTCCCATTGATACAAAATTTACACGAATGAACATATCAATCATTTCAAAATCATTCGATCTGTTAATAGATCCGAAAAAAAATATCTCATTTTGTGAAATTTATCTACACCAATAAGTTCACTACGGTAATGAGTGATCGCTCACACAACTCATCGTGGATATCGATAATAAAAAGGAACATTCTCTATGGAAAGTCTCTGAGATAAAGAGATTGATACGAGCTAGGTATTCTTTATAGCGACCACTTCGTCGTATATAATATGGTCACGGACATCTTCGAGTATGATTAATTATTGAGGGGCGTGATTCGTGATTGACAGTGCGATTGTGCCTCCGCGGGTGGCCTCCGTTCGTACTAAATCTATTTATGAGGAATTCCAGCCGCGGTCTCAACTTCAAGGTAGGTTAATTGAAAGAGATCGATATATAAGCTGGTGATACATGAGAAATGTCATCAGTGTAGTTTATGATATTTTGAAGGGTGGAATACCGGTGCAAATCGTCTACATTTCATGAATTCCATAGTACAAACAAACTACGAAGACTCAATACCTACTGAGGTTTCTGTCATAAACAGTGATATCTCCCAGCCAATCTCTAGAAAGAGTTGGATTATATTTTTGAACGTTGTCACATCGATTATAAAAATAAATGTTTCATGAATTGTATGATATGGAGTGTCACAAGTTTTCAAAGGTATGAAAATAATTCATTACTCCACTATAGTGAATTGAATCTTTCGGCTGTTTTTGCTCAGTCCACTGTATTAGAAACAGAAGCATTTGGGATTCCACTTCACTCTCATTTTACATTTCTGGATTCTCATATAGCTATCACACAACACGAAGCAGATGACTGAGGAAAGTTTACACATATTCAAGAATAAACATGATAGAGACGATTAAGTCGAGCATTTTATTTGTTTACATTTCATATTCTTTTTAGGTCAGTACTCGACTAGTGTTCAAATATTAACGGTACAAACAATTTATATTCTAGTAGCAGTCGCAATAAAAACCAACACTCATCAATGATTGATGTGACCTGAACAGATTTTCAAGTAATGGGTGCACGCTTTTCAGTTCGAAGGCACTGAGATATTGAATTTCAGAATACTTGATTGCAGGTATGAAAATTCCGTTATGGACACACAGTGAGGAATCAGAAAGATCAACTCGAAATGTTCCTCAATATCAGAAAAGTGGGTGATGTACATATATTCATCGTCTTTATTAATGAATATTGCTGAATAAAAATCCCAATCAAATACACACTCGGGTGAAGAAAGGCAGAACCATCTAAAACAAACACTCTCCTGTCTATGAGGCGCGCGACGGGAGTTGAATCGTATAGAATTCACATTTTCTCACTGAATTTATATACTGAACACGCGTATCTTGAATCAAATAGATAACATTTATGGCTAATTTCTATCGAATATGAAGGAAAATAGCAAGTGGTATATCTTGAAATTTAACAGTATTTCCACCAATATTTCTCTCCTCAAACACAAACAGAAGAGTTGGTGGTGTTCATATATTTACCGTCTTTAGTCATCAACATTGCTTAATAAAAATCCTGATCAAAAACAAACTCGAATGAATGAAGGCGGACCGACCCGCCATAGGTCTCATCAGTGACATCTTTACGCCATCTGCATCATGCAGATTCAGAATTTAGAATTGTACTCGTAACTTTCGCCGAATGTCACCGAAGAGACCTATGGCGGGTCGAAACAGCTCTCTATCATTGAATTATTGAATGATATGATCTCTAATATCTGGGAGAGTCGAAAGTGTTTCGTTAGTAGTAGGGAGCAATTCGATTTTATATATATGTTTTGGAATTGTAGTTTTATATCATACTATAAAATAGTTGAAAAACTATCATTGAAGTGATAATATGGTAACAACAACAGAATTGTGTTCAAAAGCATTCCAGAAAATAAGAAAATTCTTTGAAGTTACAGGAAGCAATTATAAAATTAGCTTGAAATAGTTTATGGAGATCATAAAAACCTCGACGAGAAGTGCTATGAAACTGCTACAGAACAATTTACATTTATAGTGAAATATGTTTTATGGGTTTGTCGGAATTCAATCATTAATAACCTTCCACTGTTTTTTCAAAGAGAAAAATTGAAACACTAGGTGGGAGAGTTCAAAGTGCTTTGTTAGAATTAGAAAGCAATTCTATTATAAAAACAGTTATTTAATCGCTTTGGAATTGTAGTAAATATACCATACTACAAAATATTCGGGAAATTATGACAATATGGTGATAAAAACAAAATACTAGTTACTTTATAGGAGAACATGTTTTATAAGTTAGTTGTAAAAACGTTTCTATGATTACTTCGTTACTATTTTATAACGGTTTTATTATTTTATTTAATAAACGTTTCTCTGACAAATTTATAAAACACTTTCATTGTCTATAACTGTATTGTGATCACGGTTCGTGTAATATAATTAATCAGCATTTTGAAAGTGATTATAAAATACCAACAAAATAAAACTGTTTCAGCACAATGAAATAATAAAACCATTTTGCTGGTTGGCTAGGAGTTTGAGACTTCGTTTCACTTTTGATATTCACTCAATCATCTGCAGAAGATTGTCCATCAAATTGATTATGAGATAATATGTTCAAGATAGATTGATATTTCTATGAGATATTCTGAAATACAATAAATTTCTTTAATTTTTCCGTATTTTTTGAACGGGTCGACTCAAAAAATTGAAACGAAATAGATAGATAGAAAGATAGATAGATAGATAGATAGATAGATAGATAGATAGATAGATAGATAGATAGATAGATAGATAGATAGATAGATAGATAGATAGATAGATAGATAGATAGATAGATAGATAGAAATAGATAGATAGTTTATTGGCAACTCTACTCATAACAGTTAATACAGACATTACAGCTATTAATTCCCACATAAGTATTCTTCTGCCAAAAGACCAATGGTCTGTGCCTGGAGTGAGGGAAGAACACTTTTTAAGGATGATCACATAATTTTTAGAGTGCCAACCCCTATAAGTAAGTGATTACTTGTGGTTGGGTTTGGACAGAACAAAAAAAATATATATAAAAAAGAGAAAAAAAAACATTTTAGATAGTGAGTACAATTATCAAGCGTTTCTTAGAGGGTTTTTTTATTGAATATTTAAGGAGAATAGGTGTGATGTATCAGTTTCCAGGAGAAATATTCGAATATTTTCCTTGAATATTGACTGAATGCCATTGCACAGCTCATAAAGAGGCCTTCTGGAACACTGTTCATTATTCGGGGAGCTATACAGTAGAATGATTTCTGAAATGATGTTTTTGTAGCGGATGGTATGGCTAGCATGGTCTCTCCTCGAACGGAGGTTTTCAAGGTCAAGTTTAAAAATTATCAAAGATCTAACTAAATTCACTCCAGAATACTCAGCAACTCAATAGACTTGATCAAGAAATTGAATAATTTAACTATACTTCCTGTCAACTCGATGATTTCTTTCGATGTAAGCAACCTATTCACTTCAGTTCCAAAATCAGAAACTTCACCACTTGTCAGTGAGCCCCTAATTTTCGCACAAGTTGATTCAAATTCCATAACCATAATATTAACTGAACTGAATTAATTGAATTTTTGCCTCTCACAAGATTTTTTTGTTTTTAATAATAAATTCTATCAACAACCAGATGAACTAGCTATGAGTAGCTGTCTATCTCCTTTTCTTGCAGATATTTTCATGGATAATTCAGAAAAAAAATTCATTGTAACTACAAATAATTCAGAAATTTTACATTGGCTCAGATACGTTGATGATTGTCTGGTTTTTGTGAATGGTAACGTTGATACTGCTAATATTCTTCTGACAAAAATCAATCAAATACACCCCAATATCAGATTCATTCTGGAAATAGAATCGGAAAACAAATTGAATTTCTTGGATCTCACAATCCATAAAAATAATAACGCGCCTAATTTCAATGTTTATAGAAAACACAACATAAAACGGCAGCTTTCAATTGTTACATCCATAGACTATTGATGTACCCCTTTCCACAGTTGACTGTCACAATGAGCTGAACATCATCAAACAGATAGCTTTTAAAAATAGTTACAACATTATCAATACGCTGATTCAAAGAATCAAAAATAGAAATCAACTCAACTCAGCTTACACCAAAGTATACATCCCCGAACGCTTCATTTCACTCCCTTTCATAAATGATTTCATCTCCAATAAAATAGCGGACTTTCTCAAAAGTTACTCAGATAATATTTAAATTACTTTCAAACAATTACAGTATGAACCAATACTTAACTAACACTAAGGATAAAATTGATAAACTTTCAAAAAGTGGCATTTATAAATTAAACTGTGAAAATTGTGATTCAACTTACATTGGTAGGACTTGCAGACCTTCGAGAGTTCCTGAATCCTAATAAAATATCAGCTTTTGGTGAACACCTTATGCTTCACAACCATAACTTCAGCCCCACTATAAACTCAAGAATTTTACATGAAGAAAATTCTCAAAACTACAATAGACTGGATAGACAATGTCCTTCTTTTCCAAATACACTGATGCCTCCAAATAGTATTGTCATCTCGGCCTTGATATTTGCAAATCGCTACCTGGGTACGACCCATTTACAGGGTGCGATTTCAATCCTTCTTTTTTTCAGGAAGGGTAAAAAACATTGACTCTATTGCAACACTCTACGGCATACCAGGCAGCTATTGCAGAGCTTGGGGACTGCGACGACGAATCTATCGACGCGACGATGCATGTTTCGATAAAATCGCATCATTTGTATTTCCGATCAATGACGTTAGGGGCGTACGACTTGTAAAGGTGACGCGATTATACATTTTCTGGAACAATCTCAAGGTCAATGAGGTCAACGAGAAATTCGCGATAGAGGCGACGACTCTTGATAGTTTGACAATCCCCCTTTGCGAATCGAAACTCGTAGAGAAAGTTTTACGAGCAATCTATATTGCAAATATTTGGTGTGACGCCCACTAGGATTTCCCCACGAATCTTTGCCCCACCGAGTATGGGTGGATTGAGAAAAATAACAAATATGCATTTTTTGGTTCAAGGGTGAGCAGGTTCGTCAATTCGTCGATAATATAATATTACAGCCAGAACTTTCACATAAAAATGGTGATTTAAAGAATTTTGAAAGCTCTTTGGAATACGATCACTTAAGTGATAGCGATATTGATAGCGACGATTAAGCTCAAGCATTAAGAATGTGGTCCCTTTGTTGTCGACAACAAAGTGAATATATTATAAATATTGATAAATAGTTTCATGATTTTGCATCATGAACATTTCATTTTACACTTAGTGTATGTTATACTATGTGTATTTCATTTTATTCAACGTATATCAATATCTAGGCCGAAATGACATACAAAAGAATACTGATATCTTGGCAGTCTTGGCAGCATCGCCGGACGATACAGAGCAAACATTGAGGGTCGGCAGTCACAAGAAAGCAACGACCTTGAGGCGGCAGTCACTCGGCAATGGTATTTGAATGTGTTCAATGTCGTCATATCCGATTTTCATTTACTTTTGACTCCAATTTGCAAAATTTTTATGAGCTCTTTTTTGATTGGCAGTCACCGCTTATCAACCGATTTCGAGTGGCAGTCATCAAAAATCATGTTTAAGAATGTTATTCTATGTATAAACAAATTTTCAAGCAAAATCATCGGTCGAATTTTGACCTACGAAACTATGTTATCTTCTGCAGTTAATGCGGTGTAGGCCTATATCTGAATTTTCTGGAACTTCACGGAAAAATGAAAAACATACCTGATTCAGTCCTTTTCGACCACCGAAAAATGAAAAAAGTATCAGGAATTACTCTACGATCTCCGTAGGCTCTATCGGGACTATTCTGTCAAATTGGTAGTTCTGATTATCATCGATGGTTCCACACCAACGCTAATCTCGGAATTCAAGACTATCCCGACTTTCCAAAATGCGGCAGAGATCTTGGCTGGCCGCATTCATGGGGCCGTTATTCTCGGTTCGTTGCGCTTGCTTATGACTCATGATTCCCGGAGCCAGTGATCACTTACGACGCGGTGTGGTCATTGGTTCATAATACTAGCGCAGTCGGAACAGAAAATGTCTGGTCTCGCTATGAATTCCTTCAGATTTTCCGCTGCCATAATTGACTGAGCAGACAGATTCCTTGGACTGAGGCTGGATTCAGACAGATTCGAAATCCGATCGTACGACGATCCGATAGCTTTCTGATTGGTCAAAATTTTAATTTAGACCAATCAGAAAGCTATCGGATCGTCGTACGATGGGATTTTGGATCTGTCTGAATCCAGCCTAATTTTTACAGTATGCCTTCGATTGAAGAACTAATCGAAGATTAAACGAGCCGTGTCGTACAAAAAAAAATTACGCGCTGCGTGATACTTCAAGTTGAAATCAGGATTTTTGTTTGTTGAGTTTGAGACTAATTTTGGACAAGCAGCCTTGCATTCGTTTCACCCATCGAAGCATCATAAAAAGTAAAAAAAATAATGAAGACATACTGTTCTGAATTGTTACGAGGTAGGTCAAAACTCGACTGGAAGTGTGAAAGAAATTTAGTGAGAAACAACATCTAACAGTATGCCAAATGAAAACCAAACTAATTTCATCGTGATATTGAAGAACAATTCTGTGGCATACGGCTTGGTGAGATACAGTAGCTCCTATATGACAATCGTTTCGTAAATTTTTCAATAATGTTGACCAATTTTTCGCAGTATGCCTTTTAGTTCAGCGTTCAATTATTGGCATACTCATTACCCGGATATAATTGACAGGCATACTCACGACTAGGTTAACTTACCGTCATTTCGACTATGTCGTGATCAGTAAGGTATGTTTCTACAGAGTTTTTTTTTATTTGTTGACTGGACTCAGTGACAGAGACACTTGGGAAGAGTTTCGAAAGTAGTAACTGATTCGGTTACATAGTTGGCACTATGAGCTAATATCGATTTTATATATAGAAAAACAGTGAATAGGCTATGACAGTTTGTGGGCTATGCCAGGTGCTTCTGAGGAAGATGTTCAGCATATTTCGGTACACGTTTTGTTATGGTTATATCTATAATATAGTATATTTCAGAAACACTGTCCCTACTATTTGAGTACAAAAATTCGTTATCCCAATCGAATGTTCATAACAATTATAACAAGATGCATACTGGTCTATTATTTTTAACCATTCAGTCACTATATCAGTTCTTCGATCAAAATCAGATATAACTTGCGCTAAAATTGATGAATTTGCAGGTTCATGAAATTCAGTTGCTGTATCGCCCGTCAACTGACTAACTTGTAATAATCTTCTGTTTCTATACGATCAGTCACGCTATCCCACTGAGCAAAGAAATGTTGTCTCAACGTTGCTGTAAATGATATATGGGATGTATAATGTTGCTTCAGACTTTGCAGTGATGTTGCATTAACATGCCAGCAACGCCGTAACGGCCGCCATTGCAACGTTTATTTGCAATATTTCGAAAGTTGTGTTAGGTGATGTTACCTAAGGATATTTCATACACCATTCAAATGTAAGACTGAATCAATCATTTCAATATGACATTCAAATAAAATTTACTCCATGAAGTTGCAGTAACACTTCACATAAAAATGGTGATTTAGAGAATTTTGAAAGCTCTTTGGAATAATATCACTTAAGTGATAGCGATATTGATAGCGACGATTAAGCTCAAGCATTAAGAATGTGGTCCCTTTGTTGTCGACAACAAAGTGAATATATTATGAATATTGATAAATAGTTTCATGATTTTGCATCATGAACATTTCATTTTACACTTAGTGTATGTTATACTATGTGTATTTCATTTTATTCAACGTATATCAATATCTAGGCCGAAATGACATACAAAAGAATACTGATATCTTGGCAGCATCGCCGAACGATACAGAGCAAACATTGAGGGTCGGCAGTCACAAGAAAGCAACGACCTTGAGGCGGCAGTCACTCGGCAATGGTATTTGAATGTGTTCAATGTCGTCATATCCGATTTTCATTCACTTTTGACTCCAATTTGCAAAATTTTTATGAGCTCTTTTTTGATTGGCAGTCACGGCTTATCAACCGATTTCGAGTGGCAGTCATCAAAAATCATGTTTAAGAATGTTATTCTATGTATGAACAAATTTTCAAGCAAAACGTCATCGGTCGAATTTTGACCTACGAAACTATGTTATCTTCTGCAGTTTATGCGGTGTAGGCCTATATCTGAATTTTCTGGAACTTCACGGAAAAATGAAAAACATACCTGATTTAGTCCTTTTCGACCACCGAAAAATGAAAAAAGTATCAGGAATTACTCTGCGATCTCCGTAGGCTCCATCGGGACTATTCTGTCAAATTGGTAGTTCTGATTATTATCGATGGTTCCACACCAACGCTTATCTCGGAATTCAAGACTATCCCGACTTTCCAAAATGCGGCAGAGATCTTGGCTGGCCGCATTCATGGGGCCGTTATTCTCGGTTCGTTGCGCTTGCTTATGACTCATGATTCCCGGAGCCAGTGATCACTTACCACGCGGTGTGGTCATTGGTTCATAATTCTAGCGCAGTCGGAACAGAAAATGTCTGGTCTCGCTATGAATTCCTTCAGATTTTCCGCTGCCATAATAGACTGAGCAGCCGTGACAGATTCCTTGGACTGAGGCTGGACTCAGACAGATTCAAAATCCGATCGTACGACGATCTGATAGCTTTCTGATTGGTCAAAATTTCAATTTGATGAATTTGCAGGTTCATGAAGTTCAGTTGCTGTATCGCCCGTCAACTGACTAACTTGTAATAATCTTCTGTTTCTATACGATCAGTCACGCTATCCCACTGAGCAAAGAAATGTTGTCTCAACGTTGCTGTAAATGATATATGGGATGTATAATGTTGCTTCAGACTTTGCAGTGATGTTGCATTGACATGCCAGCAACGCCGTAACGGCCGCCATTGCAACGTTTATTTGCAATATTTCGAAAGTTGTGTTAGGTGATGTTACCTAAGGATATTCCATACACCATTCAAATGGAAGATTGAATCAACATTTCAATATGACATTCAAATAAAATTTACTCCATGAAGTTGCAGTAACACTTCAACTATACGTTCCAGGAAATGTTCCTATATATTTCCAGAGTATATTCGAATGATTTTTCATTCGTTATGTAGCGATGACCTCATAATTTGAATTCACAGCTACCATCCAGAGACATTTCAGAAGTATACTTGAATCAACTTCTTCTTGTGACGTTGCAAATTCTCTGTTATTGAAAGTTATACTGTTCAAAAGTTTACTGAATTATCTATATGACTTGAAGAAATATAAGTTAGAGGAGCGCTCTATCAATCACATTGATAATGGAAAAATGCTTATAATTTTTTAGAATGGACCAGTAACTCAACACCAAATAGAAATCACTAGTCTTTGAGTTTGTACATAGAATGAAGAACACTACTGTAGAGGCTAGAAGGGTTTGTCGAGGGAAAGTGATTTCAATTTGATTTCATGTTGTTTGAATGTTTTCATAAGTTCTGTGAAGAAAATTTATATTCTGAGGGCAATTCGATACTTATTGAGATTCATGAGTCGCGGAACTTTGAAAGCAGAATGTGGATCAATTCTGAATTCTGTACAAGAGAAATTCGAATGAAATAGTCCAACAATTTATTGAAGCGAAATAAAAAAATTGCACATAGAATAACAAAAACATTAGCAGTAGATAATAATTCAGTTCAATGGATAGATAGATAAATACTTATTTGATTTTGGATTTTTTTTATATAAAGTTCCACTGAATACTTCGCATCAGACCATTATATAATTACTAAAGCATTAGAAAATATTATGAATGTGCATTCATTTATTTGTTGAACTAAAACATACTGTTCATAATAAATATCGATATTCAAGTAACAAAAATATATCATGCATGATTTGGATATCAACTCATATAATGGGTAACAAAACCAGATTACTTGCTGCTTCCTGAAAGTATTGAAAATAAGTGGTTCGAATGACTTTCATAAACAAGCCATTAAATCGCAAGAGACTTATCTTGTTGATAAATGAATGAAAAAGACAACCTTTTGTATACAGGATGAAAAAAATGAAGAAATCCATTGATTTTTTATACAAAAAAATTCAGCCATTTCGTTTACATCTTGTGGTGGCATGTTGGAACCATCTCATCACCCTTTTCGAATTGGTCATCTGTTAGGGTGGGGAAGTTTTCTTCAACGGCACCTGAGAATTTCGAAATGTTTTTTTAGTACCAGATTATTGGGAAAAAAGTAATAATTAAATAAATATTTCGAACATTCCACGATTAGGAATGGAGATCATAATAATTATGCTGGTCTGACTTGCACCAACAAAGATTGTCCATAAGAGAAAAGGTACTGTGAAAAATTCTAAAACTAGTGTAACCTCTTCTTTTCTCAGTGATATTACTCGAAGGAGAAAACAGGATAGTGAGGCCCAATAACGGAGTAGCTTAAAAAACTTCCACTTTTTCCCCCAAATAGACAAAGCTATAAGAGGGTGCTACAATGGCATCGGGGAATTTAATGAAATCAAAATAATTCAATGAATGAATATCAGACTCCCTGCAAAATATTTACATCACTATGTGAATCCTTATGAATAATATATGTTGTTAGCAGTCATGAGTTGGATAATCAATTGATAAACTATATTGTATAGCAGCAAAGAATTTTTTTTTCCAATGAGGGTAAACTTGTACTATTTTCGCAATGATGGAGTTGCTGGAAATATATCATAATACAAATTTTGTATGTTTTGATGTATAATACATAACTTCGAATAAAGGAGTCCTATCACATTTACCGATAGCGAAATTTCACATTTGGTCATTGGAAATAATGTCCTATTCATTGTCCACAGCATGCAATACCAGAAGTGACAGTAATAAGCTGTGATATTTTGATTTCCTTGATTCAAGTTATTGTATTTGGTATTAATGTTATATCTGAACCCCAGTGCAATCATGTTTTGTTTGAAATGGATATTCTAGTGGGAAAAGGGTGAGGAAAATCTATACAGGTCAAAGATGAACACGTATCATAGCAGGTTGATGCGAAAATACATACCTAATAACTAAGTCTGACCCCAAAACTCACTATAAGTTCAACACAAGAAAATCAATGATAAAGTTTTGCAGTACTGAGAGCTTATCATCAGTTTTATAACTGCATAAACATGTTAATTGATTTGCTGTAGTTATCAGATTTGGACTCAAGATGGATAGCTGCAACTTCAATTATCAAGGAACAATTACAAAGTAGCAAGTAACAATCATGAATGATGAGTTGAAATGCCTGATTTACTGTGAATTCATGCAATCAGATTATCAACTATCAAAAAACAAGTAACAGGTAAGAGTTAGCCAACTTCTAACTTCATTTTTATAGTGTAATATGTGTAAAATATGTCTCTGATGTGCATGATGTATTATATGATCAAAACCGAATTCTCCTTCAAATAATTTGTTTTTCTGGATTGTTTTTTCTGTTCATTGATTGAATGTGAGCGAGTTGAATTTGAAACTGTAGATGCGATTCCGGTGGACCTTCTCAATGATATTTCATTTTTAATTTCAATATTCGATTCTCCGAAATAAAGCTAGGGAATTGAATAAGATTAAAAAATGCTAGTCGAAAGTTTATGTAAGGTTAGAGTTGATCCCTTTCCACAAGCTTTGATCACTGTTAAATTCAGGTGCATATAAATGCCTTATTTTCCATAACTTTCTACTTAGTTATTTTCAATCATGCCTTGTTCATTGTTGCTTGATAATTAAAGCTGCATGAATTCACCCTAGGCTAAGTTATCAGGTATTGTTGCATAAATCATTAGTTCAATTCCCAACTGACTATTTCACCGTGTGAGTTTTATGGAATCCACGTTGAGATTCATACATGATAACGGATGAACAAATATTTCTCACCTCTTCATTAGCGTCACCTTCCATAACTAAAACTACTTCTTGAAATCTGGTCACTTCTCACTTTACCTACCCCGCCAAGATTACAGAAAATTGTGAAATTTCGGTTTCCGTTCTGCCTCCGAACTCCGGAACCCCAAAGACAAAACCGGATTCCGAAACTCCGAAGACGAAACTCGAAAGAAATACCACTATCCATAGACAAAACCACTACCACAGTCACTACAGAACTCTTGTCTATGGTCAGTACCACATGAAGTCATGATGTGTTCTGTGTTCTCTTCTGATAGTTCTTATACCTATATAACCTCATTTGCACCAATGTTTGCGTTCGTTCGAGGGTGTGCTGCTCCGGTGGTCCTATTGGTTTAATTCGACAAATGTTATTTCCCAACCAGTAATCAAGCCAGAATCTGTTACTTAGCGCAGAAGACTCAAAACGAAAGCATTGGGCACTTATGCTGAAACGAGCGTAAATCGTGAATCTGCGTAAATTGTAATGAGGTTTGGGCAAAAAAGTTTGAGTCGATATGAATATCTTCATCGCTGTAATACTTCAAACTCATCGGTCACTGGCAGCCATTCTGATTTCTGAATACTTTTTTGTGTGAGCAGGACATAAATGAAACCGTCTTGTCTCCCATTCAACTGATAGACATGACACACAACTGGCAATCGATAATCCATCAGTCTCGAAAAATAAACATTTACCCAGTTTTAGATTTCAAGCGATCATTTGGCTCTGGATTGCATTACTGAAATACATACTGAAAAAAGGTGGGGTTGGGTATGAAAAGTTCGGGGGTTGATGAATCTCTGGGATGTTGTGAAGGTGAACAACATTTTATTGAGTTTTGGACCTCGCTGATGTGTGAGTATGGGAAGAGAGCAAGATTTTCGACTTTTATCCGACTGATTTCTCTTCAGTAACCTTTTTTCTCAAGTCCTTCTACGAAATAATTTCCATACTTTTTTATACGTCATATTTCCTATAATTTTGGTTATGATTCCTACCATTTTGATAACGGTTAATGGTTACAATCACCCACTAAACACAGCCTCTACTCATTTCCACTTTTCCTTCGGCCACTCAACCCCAATTCCAGAAGCTCATTTGTTCTGCTGAAAGCCATCTATTTTCACGTCAGAAAAGAGGATGCCAGATTTATATCCAGCAGCTGAATGAGGAAGAGAGCAGATAACATAGTAGAACTGTGAGAAGACGTCTCCAGACACCAAATCATCATTTAAGAATCGATGAGACGGACAGTTGTTCTGTAGAATAACTGGCACGATACTAAAATTAAAAAAAGACGCACATGAAAAAAAACCATTCGATTTTAGGGGCGGCTGGAAAAATAATCTCAGAGAACATGCGCTCCAGAGTTCTCAACACTGCTGAGTATTCTCCGATTGACTACTTCTTGGGTAGTGCGCACTGTGGTTTTAACGTATGCATTATTTCAAACAACAGATGGAGATCTTCGGAATCTCGGAAAATGAAATGCTTCACTCTAGCTCATGCAGTTATGATAGCAGTGCGCCCCAAAGATTTTTAATTTTTTAACATATCTGGCATCTTCTATATCATATGAGCTCCTTAGAGAGAGCTTAGACTGTCTAAAGGAGACGTATTTGTTGATGAGGACTTCAATGTTGATACTTTGGATGAACATTCCACGTCATGGGAGGAATCATGGCTGTGACTCTCGGGAAAATTCCAGCATACGAATCCGAATTATCCTGCCTGAAGAATTTGTCAGCAGCCAAAATAACTTCGAAAATAATTTGCCTTTTGTTCACCAACGCTTCACCATTGTTACTCTTGACCAGCCAATGTACTGGAAGGCTCGTGATGTAACGAGCCTTCCATGGATGTTGCTCTGGCAGGAATATAGTTCGAACAGGTTGATATAATTGGACAAGACTTGACAGCGCTAGACCAAGTGCTCAATTTCCCGATGAGTCCATCATCTCGATGAGAGCATATGATCCCGACTTCCATGCTTTGACTCAGCGATCTTAAGAAATGATTACCATTTTTGAAAACAAAATAACCGATAGCTGCCTTATGTTCTCAGTATTTTCGAATGTTCAAATCTCTGGAGAACTTCATGAAACTTAATAGAACGACAAACTGAAAACTCCATCTTGATTGCGTCTGTTGTCGAGTGCGTGATTTCGAATTTGAGAAAAAAACGGCAGTTGAGAGAGACACTCACCTGTTGATTCTTCAGCTGCTGGTATCCCACTCAAACGACCTTTTGTTGTAGCACTTTGGATGATTTGCTGGTTTATGTAAGCGAATAAGAAACAGCGATAGCGTGAATAGGAAGCGATTCGAAAAATTGCGAATCTTGAGAGCGTACACACTGAATGTTGGTGCGAATGTGTCTTTCTCACTTGCTCCCCGGTAGAGGGTGTTCGTGTCACCTCAACTGTTAGGAAGCGCGAGCATTTGAAATAATAGAAAACTACCTCCAATCAGTGTGATAAATGAAAACTTATAATTGAAGTAAAAGAAATTATTTGAACTAAAATATAAACTTAGACTAGGAGTGAACATTGATTGCCCACCAAAATATATGATGAATATATTTTTTTCATTGATCAATAGAGGAAGACGGTAAGGGACAAAGCTTCACCATCGGTCGCTTGATCTTGCCGCCTTTGGTTAAAACGGTTGCATTTCTGGAAACACCATCTGACCCCGGATGAAGTTCCAGAATTTTTCCTGAACTCCATTTGAGCGGAGGCATGAGTTCATTTTCAATAAGTACCAAAGTACCAATACTAACAGGAGAAGCATGGTCTAGCCACTTTCCTCGCTGTTGTAGGGTATGTAGGTATTCAGAGCGCCATCTCACCCAAAAATCTTGTTGCATTCGAATGATTAACTGCCACCGATTGAGATGGTTCAATTTCAAATGTGATAAGTCCGGATCTGGTAAATTTGTATGGGGCTCGAGAGTTAAAAAATGACCTGGCGTTAATACAGTCAAATCATTTGGATCAGAGCTGAGCGGACATAATGGACGGGAATTCAACAGAGATTCGATTTGTACTAATACGGTATACAGTTCTTCGAAAGTGAGAACTTGTTCACCAATCACTCTTTTCAGATGTGTTTTTACGGATTTAACACCTGCTTCTGCTAGTCCAGTGAAATGAGGAGCTGCAGGGGAATTAAAAGACCATTCAATAGATTCTGATTCGACAGCATTTTTCATCAGAAGTACAATTTCTTTATTGCCCCCAACAAAGTTGGTCCCACAATCTGAAAAAAGTTTGCTACAACGTCCTCTGCGCGCGATAAAATGCCTCAATGCTGCTAAAAAGGCATCAGTCGAGAGATTCGAAGCTAATTCAAGATGAATTGCTTTTGTGGCAAAGCGAACAAAAATACATATGTACGATTTCGTACTTTTAACACCTCGAAATTTTCCAAGAGTAGTTGAAAATGGTCCAGCATAATCTACTGCCACACAAGAAAAAGGTTTGATCTGAGAAATTCTTAGTTTGGGTAAATCTCCCATAGGCGGTTGATAAGGTTTTGAAGAGAGGCGCCAACATTTTTGACAAGATGATAATACATGTCTTATGGCCCTTTTCGAGGATAAAATCCAAAAACGCTGCATTATCAAATATTGTAAGGTTTGATTACCTAGATGCAGGTATATTTTATGAAAATACTCGATAAGAAGATTCGTAAAACGATGTTTGCATGGTAGAACCGCGGGATGCTTCTGTTCGAAAGATAAGGAGCTAGCCTTTGTGAGGCGACCTCCTACGCGTAGAATATTTTTTGAATCTAAAAAACAGTTGAGTTTTCTGAAGGATTTTGGAATTTGTTTCTTTTCATTGATTGATGAAATTATTTCTGAGAAACATTCATTTTGAATAAATGTCACACAAGTTAAAGCGTTATCGATTTCATACATAGTCAAAGAATCTCTTTTTGGAGAATGGTTACTTTTAGTATTGTATATAAAGCGATTGACATAGGAAATGATTCTCAATATTTTTGAAAGAGAAGAGAATTTGTTAATCAACATGTCTATAAAATTATCGTTAACAATCGTCATGAATGAGGTAGTTCTTTCCTTCATGAAAAAATTCTCATTTGATTTGACGGAACATGATTTGTCTGCTGGCCAATTATTTTGTGAATGACGTAACCAAGGGGGACCTGCCCACCATAAGATATTATTTGAAAGTTGCGAAGGAAAAATACCCCGGGAGGCACAATTGGCGGGATTTTCTTGTGATGGGATATATCTCCAACATGGAGGAGCGATATTTTCTTGAATTTTTGCTACTCTATTACTAATGAATGTTTTCCATTTGTGAGGCGAGGAACGAATTCGAGTTAATGCGATAGTAGAGTCTGACCAACAGAAAGTTTGTGAAAATGTAATATTCTTCTGAAATACTTTAATAATGTAGGACATTGACTCCGCGAGTAAAGCAGCAGCAGCTAATTCCAAACGTGGAATCGAAATTCTTTTGAGCGGTGCAACTTTCGATTTTGCAAAAACAAAAAATGTGTTGATTTCAGAGTTATTTTGAGATCTTAAATAAGTGACTGATGCATAGGCCTTTTCGGAAGCATCACAAAAACCGTGAAGTTCTGATTTGCACATCGTATTATTTGATGAAATAAGTCGCGGGATTTTGATTTCCGGTAGAAAGGAGAGTTCGGATTTGAAATGTTACCAATGTTCAATTATATGACCGGGAGGAGAATCATCCCAGGCAAGTCCTAACGTCCATAAAGTTTGCATAAGGCATTTGCATACTATTGTGACTGCACTAAGGAAGCCCAAAGGGTCGAATATTCTAGCGATATCTGATAAGATGCTACGTTTAGTACATTTCTTTTGCAATAAATCTACATGATACGAAAAAATATCTGTACTTGGTTTCCATTGCAATCCTAAAATTTTCAGAGTCTTCAACATCAAATTTTGGAAGAGAAATTTTGAATGGCAAAGAAACAATAAACCTACCAGATGCAATTCGAGAGTGCGTATCAGAAAAAATGTGTTCACATTTTATATCTTCTGGAGACAAACATGTTGTTTTTGGCAATTCCTCTATTTCCCAGAATTGTTTTATTGTTCTGTCTAGAGAAAACAAATCATTATTATTGCTCAATGTGAATAGAGAAGTGCTCTCTGAAATTTCTGTCTTTTCAGCAAATTTTCCCATGATAACCTATCCAAAAATGGTATTGATAGCGACAGGTTCCATAACACCACCTGTTATACGTCCGTCTTGTAATATATAAGGAAATACTTCTGCACCAATAAGTAGGTCGATAGAACCAGGTTTATTGAAATTTGGGTCCGCTAAATTCAAATTCGCGAGATGAGAAAAGTTAGAAATGTTTATGAATTGTTGCGGCATTTCTGAACACAGCTTTGGAAGTATAAATGCATCAATATTTGTTTTTGGAAATGTTTTACCAACTGGTCTCAAAGTACAATTCACTCCACCGGAAGTGGTTTTCTCTTGCATATTACTCAACCCATGAATAGAAAGTGATAAGTCAAATCGTGACAAACCTAGCCGGTTAAAACATTTTTTGGAAATATAGCTTGTTTGCGATCCACAGTCTAATAAACCTCGGACTGTTATAAAATTTCCATGAACATCTGAAATAATGTCAATAAGCACGGTCGATAAAAGAACTTTGATAGAACTAGAAACAACTCCACAAAAATTAGTTTTTTGTTCGGCTGAATGCGAATTGGTAGCAATAATATCGATAGGATTAGTGGTTGAATGAAGCGTGTTCGTTTCTTCGGAAATTGGAGGATTTTGATTTGCTACTGAATTGTTGTGAACAGTGGCTTCCTCTCTTTTGGCAATTGAAGAATTTTCATTTTCAATGTGCAAATATGAGTGATGAGAGCCATTGCAATAGCGACAAGTATTAGAAGATTGACAATTCCTAGAAATATGTTGGCTACTAAGACAATTTGTACACCATTTATTTCGTTTAGTGATTTGTAAGCGCTCATTGGGAGACTTACTGGAAAATTGGAAACATTTGTAAATACTGTGACCACCCTTGCATAAAATACATTGGGGTTTATTAGTGTTAGAAAAGAATGAAGATGATTGCTTTGTTCGACTATGCGGGTTTGAGTGATTAGTGGATATTTTTTTATTTTCATATTTGACAAGAGAAGACGATTTACCGCTAACTGTATATTTAGCTGTATCTAATGATTTGCAATGTTTGATTACGAATTCTTTAATAGATTCAAAAGTTGGGATTTGCGGTCCTTTTCTTTCAGCTTCGAACCTAGCCAATATATCTTCATCTGAATGTTTGCAAAACAAAAAAAAATAATAGAAAGTCCCAATCTTCAACATTAAAGCCTTGATTCTTCAATGCAGCAAGATTTCACTGAAAGTATTTACTAGTTCACGATAACCTTTGCGATTTTTTGAATTCGTAATTACTGGCGCATTATCGATAGCCTGCAAGTGAGCGAATGCAGTCATACGTGGATTATCGTATTCTGCGACCAACGATGCATAGGCAATTTGATAATTGTCCTCTGATAATTGAATGCGTTGAACAGTAGCAAGTGCTTCTCCTTCAAGAAATGATAATGAGTAATTGAATTTTTCTATTCGCGACAGACTCTGATTTTCGTGAATGACCGAAGTGAACATGTCATTGAAAGTTTTGAATCGTGTGAGATCTCCCGAAAATGTTGGTATGTTAATATTTGGCAGTTTGACGTTTGGGCGAGATGTCTTCGTGCTGGTTTCGGACTGATCCGTTTCACGTGACTCTGCCTCGTCCACCTTATCAAATAGAGTCAAATAGATAGCATAAACATATGAAGAATCAAATTCGAAAGATTTGCGAATACCATCTTCAACCTCCAAATCTTCACCGTCTTGAATAGCAACCAGAGTAATTAGAGATTGATGATGTTTTCTGAAGTCTGAATTAATCGTTTCGAAATCTTGATACATCATATTGAATTGAATTTTAGATGTTTTATCATCTTTAGAAGCTCTATCAGCGAATCCTTTCAGTTCGGACATTTGATTAATTGTCATTTGGCGTAAGGCCCTATATTGTTTTATCTTCATTTTTTATTTTTTATTTTATTTAATTATTAGGTAATTCAACAGAACATAAGTTCCGATTACAGAATTACGAATTGTGACAAGTTAATGCGTGTGATACAATTAATATATTAATATAATTATTACAACTAATTAGTAACTAATAGGTACTTACTTTTTGTTTCTGATTAGTAAATAGTATGAAACTGACAATAATATGAAACTAGAATAAATGCTAGCAGAAGTTGATCTATACTTTGAAAACATCAAGAGCCATTTTTTTTACCCGAGCGGCTTATTCACTGTACTAGTCATTTTCATCGGAAAAATATTTTCAATAATAGTTATTACAATGATTAAGTAAAGAAGTAAAATTCCCTTCCATACGTTTATGCCCAGACCGTTCCTAGAAGTGAAGCGAACAAGAAAAAACGGAATGTTTTTTGCGCGATTTGTGGACTGTATGAATAGAAGCGAACTGAATTATGAATGGAAAAAATTATAATTCAGATTTGAAATTGAGGATTAGAAAATTGGATATGACTCGAAAATCACTAAATACACTGACTGGAGAGTAGGATAAGTTAATCCGGCTCGAAGGACCAAAATGTTGTCGAGTGCGTGATTTCGAATTTGAGAAAAAAACGGCAGTTGAGAGAGACACTCACCTGTTGATTCTTCAGCTGCTGGTATCCCACTCAAACGACCTTTTGTTGTAGCACTCTGGATGATTTGCGGGTTTATGTAAGCGAACAAGAAACAGCGATAGCGTGAATAGAAAGCGATTCGAAAAATTGCGAATCTTGAGAGAATTAAATAACTCGAACAAGGAAACGCCTTTTTAAAAATATTTATTTTACAAAAAGAACGACTATCTCACAAGAGAGCAGACAAAAGAATTAAAAGAATACATGGATTTGAATTGCAAGTTAACAAGTTGTCGTACAAGTGTAGATTAGGATTCCTGGGATGATGCTGCTGGGTCAAAAAATAATGGAATTATTTTGGCGGGTTGGAACTATTTCTGTTTCGTTCGTACTTTCTTCGTTTTGGGTAATTTTCGAACGGATTTTTCGGAATGGTATTATTTTTCTCCAGTTCGTCTTCTTCATTGAAATTATTAGAACCAATAATAGGGCTAAGGTCCCAATAAGCAGGCCAAAAATGTTGATGTTATTTTTGGGGTTCTTCGATTTGTTGATCGGAGTCAGTCGATCCGCTATTTTGTTGATTTCATATATTTCGTCAACATTCAGTTTGGTGAAGTTTGGTTTTTCGTACATTCGTAAAGTTTCCTTTTCTTCGATTGGGAATTTGGGCAAAATTAGCGGTTTGCCTTGTAGTATTTTTATGTCGTTGACGAAAATTTTATTTTGGAGATGAATTTCGCAGGTCTCTGGAATCTTGACTAGGGTGGGTACGTTTATTTCGAAATGCCGGTCGGTTTTGCATTCCGAAAATACTTTTTCGTTCTGGACTGGAATTATCAACACTTCTTCTCGAGTGACTTGTTCGATTATTGACTCCGCTACATTGATCTGGATGGGATGGCAATCGTCAGTGGAATTTCCTTCAATCAGGTGGGTCGTGCAGTGGTCTTCTGGAAAAAGATCTTCGGTGCAGAAGTACGTTTCTTCCAATACAGGACATGGGCTCGATTCGAACTGGATTTTCTTGTTGCCTCGTGCCAAATATGGATATTTAGGAACAAAGGTATATCGGTTGTGAATGATAGGATATTGCTGGAAAAATTTAAGAACTTCGTTTCTTATAATCGGGACATGAATCGCAAAAATCAGTCTGTTATTTGAGAATGTTACTTGTGTACCAAAAAATTGATAATATGTCAACATATTATTGAATTTTGGTATATTCGAATCAGTGTACATGTTCGTCAAGTAATCGATCATTTCTTTCAGTTCTGAGATTGATATTATGGAATTATGTAATGCATTCAATTTCGCGAATGTTATGGCGTCTTCCAAATTATCGATAAAAGTGATAATATTTTGGCAATCGAGGTTGATTTGTGAAAGTATTCCTTGAAAAGTAATATATCTCATCAGATCCTTAATAGTTTTCTGAGTTGTTCCTTGGAATATCATCAAGCTGTTTTTCAGATTTTCTTGATTCGAATTGAGGGTATTTATGGTTTTATTGTAGTGAGAAATGAGTTTTTTCGATAGGGAAATTTGCATGTTGAGTTCATTTATCAAATTTTCTTGGTTTCGTTCTAATAGTGATATGCTTTCGTCGTATCTTTTTCCGTCATCGGCATCAAGTGTTCCAAATAACCAATTTTCAATTTTACCAATACCATTGATCAGGACTCTTTTAGTTCGAATATGAGGTTGGAGGTTTTCGAATTTGTTTTTTGTTGTTTGAATAAGATATTCACTTCTGGTTAATAAGCTATTTGCCAATCCGTGATAGGAAATTGGGTTATTTATTTCTCCTTTCTCAAAAGTATTTTTCATCAATTTGAAATAGTCGTCTAGATTGTTCAATTGGGTTATTATAGGACTTAGTTCTATATAATGTAAAAATGTATGTTTAGTGTACATTATTTTTGAGTTTCCTAGTTGGATAGGAAGAATGTGGTTGGTTAAAGGGGTGGTTTGGATGTCTTCTTCACTGCTTTGTACTTGGAGTTCGTGAAGTAGAAGGTATAGGATCGGTGTATATGTCTGCATGATCGTTGTGTTTCTGTAACAGAGGTGCTTTTGTCATTTTTAGTTTTCTGGCAATTGTTTTGTGATAAGTGCCTTTGTTCGTTTTCAGCTTTATGTCGGTTTCTTTGAGTATTTTTGTCTTTTTGAATTCAGGTCGATCTTTATTACGCGCTTTTGTTCTCACGTATGCAATTTGTTCATCGTGAAAATTTGGAGGTTCATGTCTTTTCGTATTTCTTTCGGATATAATTTTTTCTTTGGTGGTTTGGTTAGAATCTTTTATTACTTCGTATAGTTTTTGAGCGTTCTCTTTGTGTTTTTGAACGTAATCAGATACTATGATATGTTCATTAAGGTCAAATGGATTGTTAGTATTTATATGACCTTTGATAATTTCGAAAGGTGTGAATTTAGTGACATTATGTATCGAGTTGTTATATCCTACTGACTGCGCCAATTAAACAACTGGAACAAGGAAACGCCTTTTCAAAAATATTTATTTTACAAAAAGAACGACTATCTCACAAGAGAGCAGACAAAAGAATGAAAAGAATACATGGATTTGAATTGCAAGTTAACAAGTTGTCGTACAAGTGTAGATTAGGATTCCTGGGATAATGCTGCTGGGTCAGCAGAGTGAGTGACCGGGCTGTGGGAACGGTGACCACGTAACTAGAGCGTACACACTGAATGTTGGTGCGAATGTGTCTTTTTCACTTGCTCCCCGGTAGAGGGTGTTCGTGTCACCTCAACTGTTAGGAAGCGCGAGCATTTGAAATAATAGAAAACTACCTCCAATCAGTGTGATAAATGAAAACTTATAATTGAAGTAAAAGAAATAATTTGAACTAAAATATAAACTAAGACTAGGAGTGAACAGCGTCAAAGGAATGAAACCCGACTTTCATTGATGCTGAACCTGAATTACACCACATATTCTCATCTATATTTCCGAAATATGGTCATCTCACAGGATACGATACAGTCTCACGACTATATGGAATATATGTGTTTCACCCATCAGGAATAAAACAACATTTTTGTTGATCTGAAAAATTCTAGTCGCAGAATTATCGCAAATTTTGCACTCCCTTCCCCCTCATCTTTCAGCACAGGGTCCTAGAGTTACAAAACGAAGATATCAATTAACCATCTCTGAACAACATCTCGAGGTTCCATTGATTTCCATCTCTTTTCTATCTGGAACCAGCTGTTGACTGGAGATGATAAACGATAACTTACTCCCACCAAAGGATTTTCTTGTTGATGCTGCTTGTGAATCTGCTTCCATTTCTTATTGCCAGAACTCTTTCAGAGGCTCTTCATTTGAACTCTTTTTCTGTCTTGTTCAGAGAAACACGGTAAGTCTCTGGGAGTTTTGATATATTCTCAAGATTCAGAACTCAACAGTTTATTCTCGAAATCAGTCCCGATATCAAGTATTTCCGACGAAAGCTGCAGTCAGTCCACTGACTGCGCCAGTGTGTTTGTTGGAACACTTCACGAAAACATCTCATGTTACGATGGAAGAGGAAAAGTTCTAACAACGATTAACTGTTTTTGTTTCAATTGTAGTTTCGTCACTCATAAAACAATATAACATTCCGTATTCATTTCAGAACAGTATTATAGCGTGCTAAATAATGTATAAAAAGTGTGAATTGGATATATTTTCAAAGTCGCTTTTGTGAAGTCATCATCTCATTATATTTAGAATACCGTTTGTAACCCTATCTTTGTGGGGCGTTTGGTAAACGATGGTTACTTTATTGGAGCCTCTGAATGTATAACTTTCCTCTTGAGAGATGACACTCCTGGTGATCATATATTCTGGCATTGAGTGAAAGATATTCTGTTCTAACAACCTGCTACAAATCTTCTATGTCTTTCTGAAGACCAGGTCAGAACTTATATTTTTAACGCTGCTGAACATTTTCCCCGTCAGTTTCTTGTTATTATTGGGGATAGTACGGCGAATTGTGACAAAGTTGGCGTGTTGAAAACAGTTTCTAGCACTCTGAGACTTCTAAAAATTATCACAATCGGATTCGCTGCCGATTGTTTGTAGAATATACATCGAATAATTGTGAAATATCATTGGTAGGTATGGAAAAACACTCCACAAATCCATTGACTGAACTGATGAATTGAAAATTAAATACAAATATTCAGAGATAATCAAACTACTTCAGCTCACCAGGCGCCAATTTCAATGATTTTGACACATGTTCGGAAGTTTCAATTGAGATATGACTAGGAGGGTTTAGTTGAATTCCATCATTTCCATTAGGAAATTCAGGAAAATTCAGTTGTATTGAAAATGGAAATATTCAAGCACCACAATATTTCCGATGATTATTTTGCGAGTTAAAAAATAATTCCCGAATGAAAACAACTGCTTTTTTCTCTTCCCCACAGAAAATGCGACGAGGGCTTGTTCTTTGAATGGAACATGGCTGAAATCGAACTACACGATGTGCACTGAAATCATATCCATATCTGGAGACGTGGAGACACAAACCACTATCTATGTGGCTGGATATACTCTAAGTCTCATAACTCTAGCGATAGCTGTAGCCATTTTTACGTATTTCAAGTGAGTACAAATATATATCTTTGAAATGACTATTGTATGTCTGCATGAATTTTTCGAAGTAACCATAATCAATAAGAAAAAAACAGAATCGAGTGCGAACAGTTTCTATTACAAATCTTGACCAATCATATTTTGGGAAAGAAATAATTCACACTGAAGTTTTACTGAATCTTCAATCAACCAAAAAAAGTCTATCTATTTTTCAATGAATGAGGTAAAAGAGGTATCCGTTTGAGACAGTCATGTTTATGTTTCTTCTCATAGTTTATTATGAAACAATTTGTTCATCGGATGATGTCATCGTAGACTTGTTAACGCTGAAGGCGGCGGCGGCGTGGCTCAAAGGAAAAGAATGTTCCTAGATGTTTGAGGGTTCGGCGACGTGTGAACACTAAGTTGTTCGCGTGATCGACGTGGATGCCATCTCGAACGAAATGGATTGCGTCATCAGTAGTCAACAAACAGCTAAGTCCATCAGAGGTCAGCGGTGGAAGCATGGTAGCGTGGGGTGATGAGGGGATCGCACCAACATATCGATTGCCGGTAGGAGACACTCATCATTTTGCTTCGAGAACTTGTCGAGTGAACGTCTCCCTTTCATTCAATCTACTGCTCTCTCATACAGCAAAATATTGTGCGTGCTAGTGCCTTCAATCTGAAAATATAAGTATCACTCTCTTATATGGAACATGCAGATATAGCAGACCGTTCCGTTGAACAACTGGAACTGAAACAAGCCCTACCCTATTGAGGAGCTTCATCTGGTGGCAAGAAGTTTGGAGAGGCTATAGTAGCAGATCTTCAATTGTATTCCTGCCCAGCCGAGTGGTAGCATTCCAAGTTTTCGAACACCAAAAATACTCTTTCGCCTTTTACGTGAAATGTAAGTTTAAAGACAAGTACTCTCAATATTTTTCTCACCGTGGGCCTAATGTAGTGAAATAGCTTCGGGAAAAACTTCAAAACAATTATAACAGGCAGAGAGGCACGGAAGAGAGGACCTCAGATGAATGCAGAAATTGCCTCCTGCACAGACGGCTCAAAAACCGAGGAAGGTGTAGGAGCAGGAATTTATAAAGTCAAACCAAAGACGAAAGTCTCACTGAGCTTAGGTAACAGAGTGACGATATTCCAGGCAGAAACTGCAGCAATACGCCACTGCGCAGAAGGGTTATCAAGGCAAAAGTTTAAGGAAAAGACCATTGCTATATACTCTGATAGCCAAGCAGCTAAAAAATAATCAGCTCCATGCAGGTTAACTCCGAACTGGTCTGGAACTGTCTAGAAAAGCTACGGGAGCTAGGCAGTTAAACCAGACTGTCTTTAGCCTGTGTACCAGGCCATACAGGATACAAGGGCAGCGAAGAGGCTGATTCACTAGCACGAGAAGAAGCACAATGCTTCCCCATTAGCCAAGAACCCTTTTGTGGTATAGCAAAAGCGCTGCGAAAAACTTGTAACAGCACCTGGAAGAAAAAACAATCTAAAAAATGGTGGAATATGACGCCGGGTATGAGACAGGCCAAAGATTACATTAAAGAACCATCGCTAAAATTCACGGAGTACCTACTAAGTCAAAATAGGCTGTCAAGGCTAAAGTTTGCAACGTTAGGGGTGGAAAAACCACAACCCTCCCGATATATGGAGAACTCAAGGTCTGGCCTATTGAGTCTAGTTACAAGGACGGGTCTAGACAAGGAACTCTAGCATACATGAGGGCACGCACAATAGACCTACAAAGGTCGCAGTGTAGTGGCTGTTCAGCACATAAGCCCCCTATTTCAATCTTAATCTTAATGTGGAAAATTTTATAGAAAAATGAAATCGAACAGCACAGAAATTATACAACACCCACTTCAAACATCACAAACAGATGCTTCCTCTAACAGATCAAGAACATTTCGAATATACCATGCTACTTCATGTCACATATGTGATAAACCATGGAGGTGAGGTGAAGATAAGAGAACATTGTCACTTCACTGGAAAATTACGTGGATCAGCCCATTCAGTCGCAACCTACATTATAAGACTCCAAGTCCAGTTGTTTTTCACAATTTATCAAACGATGATTGCAACCTATTTTTGTGAAAACTGGCTAGTGATCAGGAATCAGTTTCAGTGATAGCGTAAACGAAGGAAAAATATATTACATTTTCGAAATCCATTCTTGTTGAAAAATTTCCGGATCCGAAGATGCCAGATGTATACATGAAGCAGGAGTTTGTAGAATCGTTTCGTCTCCTTTCTGAATCTCTGGACGAATTCGGTCAAAGTTTAGAAGCTCACCAATGTATTGAGGAAGTAATCATTTGGGAAAGTACTTCCCAAATGATTGAGAGTTGAATCTGATCAGAAGAAAAGGAGTGTTTCTTTATTGTTATGAAGATTCATTAGGAAAACTGAAAGAAAAGCAACTACCATCTGAAGATAAATTCTATAACGAGCTGACCAAGGAGGATCTGTTAAAAGAGGATTATAAACGGGCGGAAAAAGTATGGAGAACATTCGACTGCCAGACCTTGGGATTGTACTTCGACATTTGCCCAAAGTCAGATGTGTTATTACTTGCAGATATTTTCGAGAACTCCGGAAAAGTATGTTTGAAGCAATATAAATTGGATCTCTGTCAATATGTTACAGCGCCATCTTTGAGCTGGGATGCTATGCTTCGAAAGACTGAAGGATAATTATAGCTGGTAACGGATGTTGACATGGTACACTTCTTCAGGAAAGGAATTAGATGTGGTGTTAGCACTTGTAGTCTGAGGAAAGCTGTAACCAATAAATTTCTATCAAACTATGATACCACAAAGCCGACGTCCTATATTATATACCAAGACGCTACAAGTTTATATGGTGCAGCAATGAAACACAAACTACCGTGTGGTGATTTCAGATGGCTGAAACATCACGAAATAGCACAGTTTGATTGTTATGCTCTTGATGACTCTAGAAGTTGACCTGGAATATCCACTGAGTTTGCATGAAGAAAATAAGGATTTACCTTTTTGCCCGAAAACCATGGTACCACCGAATTCGAAGACATCAAAATCGATTCCAAGTCTGAATAATAAATATGAATATATAATCCACAATAGAAACTTGAAACAATGTTAAGAATATGGAAAAGTGGGTACGACTGATTGTTGACTGTTGAAGTGTCACTCCATTGTTCGAATATTTGATGGAATTTTCAATCAATAGCCGAATTTTCATTCGCAGTGCTGCTCCGAATTTTCAATCAATGCCAAATCTTTGAAATAGATCAACTCTGAACTGAATAGTTGCTAATGGATCGTAACATGAATGAATAGCCGAAACTATATCAGTTGATCATTCGATTTCGATAGCAAAATTTTCATTTGAATTTGCAGTGTAGCGAATAGTTGGTTCAAATCATCGAAATGAATCAACTCTGAATTGTCGCTAATGGGTCATAAGATTGTAAGATGAATGCATAGCCGAAACTAGATCAGTTGGTATTTCTTTTGAATAGCCGAATTCGCAGTGTCACGCCGAATTTTTCATCGAACTCGCACTACCGAATCAATAGCCGCAGCCGATCTCAGTTCAAATCCCAACACCATTCAAAATTTTTCAACCGAATATTCACACTACCACTCCGAAGTCAGCCAAAAATCGAATCTGCACGTCGAATTTTTCATCTGCAGTACCTCTCAAAAATAGAACCAAATTTTTAATCGAAACCGCTGTGAAATTTCAATCAATAGCTGCAGCCAATCTCAGTTCGAATCCCAACACCATTGCCGTTTTCCAACCGAATATTCGCACTGCCACTCCGAAGTCAGCCAAAAATCGAAACTGTAGTGCCGCTCAATAGTCGACAATCGAAATAACTGAATGTTCAACCGAATTTCCAATCAATAGCCGAATTTTCAATCGAAACCGCTCCGAAATTTCAATCAATAGCCGCAGCCGATCGTATTCCAACACCATTACCTTTTTCCAACTGCTTCGAGTATTCTCACTATCACTCCGAGTCACCAGGAATCGAATTTGTAGTGCCGCTCAAAAATCGAACCAAATTTTCATTCAATATCAGAAAATCGATAGCAGACTGCACACCCGGAAGTCAACCGCACACGCCACCATCGAAATCGAAATTCGACCCGAATTTTCAATCGACACCTTGGTGTAGCTGGCTGAGTACCAGGCGTCCACGCTAGCGGCTAGGGTTCAATCCACAAGGCGGAACTTTTTTATCTCAGAGGTTCACTTCACTCGCAGCAGATGGCGCCCGACAACAACTTTGAAGGTTAGTTCATAGGTGGCGTATGGTTTTGTTCTATGGTTAGATTAGAATGTTTGTGTTCCATAGTCAGGTTAAAATGTTTGTGTTCCATGGTCTTGACGTATGTGACGTAAGACCACGTGACCATATATATATTAATACCAATATGAGTAATACCTAAGATGTCTAGAAGGATGGTGTACGAGTTACACCTGGGCATGTTTGGGGTATACTTGGCGACACATGTCTACTATGATAATAAGCATCATGGCTTTCCGACATCAAATCAGTTCAGATGGCGTTTGCAACGAGAAGAGTTACAAATTTCCTAGGAAATATATAAACGGCCGACCTGACGGCTGGCTATACTTTTACTTTTGGAAGCTGACTGATCAACAACCTATATTATTTGTTTAGAATAGTGGCCAAATTTCCTATAAATGTGTTCCTTTCTTTCGATTTTGTGTTTTATGAGTATGACATTAGATTTTGCTCATTTTGTTGACTGCTCGAATCAAAGAATATAGTTTGTCGATCGACTAGCGATGAAATTGAGAAACACACCACGATACGTAAAAATGACACTAATGACAGAAAAGTGTCGCCATGAAATTCTAAACAATATCGCATCGGTCCCAGCACCATCCTTCTAGACATCTTAGTAAAACCTGATAAGAGCCAATGTTAACTAAGTGAAGCCGAATTATATCTCTGTTGCAGTCCCACAATCAGGTTCCTTTTTATTTATTGCGCATGCGCGATTTTTAACGTTATATGACAATTTAATTTTTTTTGGTTATGTTATTTTGATGTCGAAAAAAAACAAACAAGATATGAGATGGAGGTCTATTTTTGCCGTTCACAACTAAAGCATTCGCAAATATGGTCAAATTCTAAGATCAAGTTATTATAGATATATATATATATATATATATATATATATATATATATATATATATATATATATATATATATATATATGTGAAGGTTTTCACGGATGCTTGAGTATGCGAAATTGGTATTCTGGGAGTTTATCCGTTGATTTGTCGGTATTGACCTTCGACGGTTCGCCAACATCTCAGTTGGCATTTTCAAGAATATTACTGCTCCTATTTGGTTGCCAGCACCAACAGTTGATAGTAGGTATGGGGTGCCGAATAATAAATGAAACTTTAGCCCCCAATTAGTCAGAAACGGCTTGTTTCAAAAAAGACTACTTTTTAAAAGATCTATCATGTCACTTACCAACTGCAGCAGGGGCATATGTTGGATAACGTGAAAGCAGAGGGCAAGTTATATTTTTCAAAAATGCTCGAACTGTGTTCTCAAACCCATAGCTATAGGCTTAGTAAAAAAATTGTCCTCGGAGAAATTATTTGCACATTTTCTTATGCTGAAAACGTCATCGGTACTTTCCAAATTGCAAATATTCATCCACAACAATCTCAGGACGGGGTCTTTCGTTAATCTGAAATATTAGTCGTGTGATATGAAGACAATAATCAATCTAAAATCCATATTTACCGATAGCAGGAGCTCGAATTCTTGCAATTGCACAGGAAGCACGGTGTCGGAGACAAACACAAAAAACTATGAACTGAATATTATGAAATATATAAATCCTTACAATACGAAAGATTGAACAAAAAAAATATAACTGATCAGAAAACTATAAGAACTCTAACACATCAATCGAATAAAACACTAATAATTGAGAAGACGATGAAGGAATAAAAATAATTTGAATATTTTCAACAACTGTCAGACGCAGACGCTAAAATCTTTGGTTATGTTCCGGTTTCAATCATATGAAATAAGGAATTCATTCCCACTATCGATCCTGGTCGAAACTCACGCATGTTAGAAAGAAACAGGTAATTAGAAGTATGTGTATCATTGAAGAAATGTATTGTTCAAGAGTTAATGTGAATTCACGCTGAGATCTCAATCTGCCTACTCCTCAGGTGTTGTCACAGGGGGCAAGGGTGTGTGACTTGACGCAGGGGCCTCAATTTGCCTACTCCCCAGGTCTCGTCACTAGTTCTTTCTAAGGTCTCAATCTGCCTACTCCTTAGATCGAACTGAGGTATCGAGGGACGTTGGGTGGTATTTATAGCAGCGGGTGCTGCTAAAGCACCGCAGGATGTCTTGGTGGGGACTGGGCATCTGGAAATTAGGGGTTTCCATGCAGTTGGAAGTCTCTGACCGTTGTCACGTTTATTTAAGCAGGAAGGTCGCTTCTCGATTTCGATGGCCTCGCGAATGGTATTTATATATGCCCTGTGATTCGTTGACAATTTTGTCCTTGGGGGAGCGGAGGAATGTGGAGATTTTATTGTTGGCTGTAAATATCGTTTTTATGTCCTGTTTTTGAGAATTCGGCTGATTTTGTCAGTAACACCTTTAATGTAGGGAAGGAAAGCTTTGTGGGGAACGTTGTTGTCTGTTGGGTCTCTGGGAATGGAAGGAGAAGTTTGATGGCGGCGGATGGATCTGTCAATTTGATGGTCTGTGAATCCATTTTGAAGAAGGGCTGATTTGATTTGGGCTAGTTCCTGTGGTTTGTAATGGAGGTCTGTGAGGTTGATAGATCTGTGGATGAGGAAATTTATTACGGAATTGTTTTGTGCTGGATGATTGGTGGGAGTTTGCGTTAAGGTATCGGTTTGTGTGTTGGTTTCCTATTGACCGTGTGGGTGAAGGAGTCGTTGGTTTTTGTGATGAGGACATCTAAGAATGGAAGGGAGTTATTGCTTTCGATTTCCATTGTGAACTTTATATTTGGGTGGAGCTCGTTGAGGTGATCAAAGAAATTCGGAGCCGTTTCAGTAAATGGAATCACAGGTGAGGTAACATTATCAGAAGATGGGAGGCTGAAGAGAATTTTATTGACTAGAGAATTTGAACATGAATTTTCTGATAGTATATTTTCGAGTTCTTTTAAACATTCAATCCTTAGATAGGGGTGGAATAACCTTTCTACCCTGTTTTTGAATTTTTTCATCATGATGATTCTCGGTCTCATTGGATGATGTGAATTCTCTTGAAGAACACAAGTGCAAATGGGATTTTTGGAGCCTAAATACACTTCAGAAAACCATGTGCTAGCAACATGTTTCTCAACTTTCGGTCATATAACCCACCCAGAATGAAAATCAACCTCATCCAGGCTCTGAAGGACAGAGTATTTAGATTATCACAACTTTTCAAACTGAGAGTCTCGGTGATCCAAAAAGTATAATATATTCACATCCTCAGCGCTTGATGAACAAACTTCTTCCCAGAAACTTTTCCATTGTTAATAATAATACTCAACCCAATTCGTCAACTCAGGACAGTGATGAAATACATCCCAGCTTCCCCCTTTACTCTGTTCTCTACCATATTTTGAAGATTCAACTCCTGATTACTAAATATAGAAACATAAAGTTTGTCATGAGATGCATTAAAACTGTCAGTGAAGTTGTCACTAGAACTGAATTCAAACTCAACAATTTCGAACGTTCAAACATACTCTATGCTCTATGCTATACCCTGCTAGTATTGCAATCTCACCTATATTGGACAAACCCCCTGAAACCTTTCAGGCGGTATAACTCTTCACAAAACTGCGACGGCGACGGTTTTTCCTCTCTATCTTGCGTAATATTCGTCGAAGTCGTTCGTTCTCCTGATCTCTCGATGAGCTTCTATCACGATATCTTTTCCTGCTTTCGGGCATTTTGTGATATAATGCCGAATTTGTTCAATCACTTCAAATTTTGCTAAAAAGTGCACCTATACTCGATGCACGATGTGGTCTCTCTGGCACAAAAAAGAAGAATGATTCAACGAGTATAAAGGTAAAGCAGTCATGATGGACTGGACAGGACTGGTGGGGCATTCAGCTCTGAATATTGTGTTAATCTGACTGGAAACGAAGGTACAATGATTGATTATATACGAGACGAGGCTGAGATATAATCAAAGGTGCCTCGTACTTTGGAGAATTGTATTTGTTTATATTTTTTGCGTCTAGGCCTAATCTAAGTCCTCCATTTGATTTCTGAGTTACACCTATTTGATTTATGAATTTGGAATTGCGTTTTTCAATGATTTCCTGTTGAAATGTATCGAGGCAGGAGATGTTTGCATCTGCCAGCGATTTTTTCACAGGTCAATAATGTCACCTATAAGCCAGGTAAATAATGTGCCACAATTATTTCCAACTTGAATCTGAACACGGCGAAAAAGCACCAGCATGAGCAGGTCCTCCAAAAAAAATCACATCAGATCCTTATGTGCAATTTGATACAGCTCACACAAAAAGTTGTCACGGTGAGAACGTAGTATTTTAGCAATACTAAATCATAAAATCCTGGAAGTCGAGAAGTGTATTAGAAAAAAAAAAGAAAAGAGAATGATAATTGAAGTGAGACTTCTGCTATTCTGCGAAAGAATTACATACCTCAGGAAGAGGGTCCTTTTCAAAATCAAAAATGGCGTTCAAAACACAAAATGAAATCTTGGTTCATTTCAACGACCCGAAACAAATTCTTCAATGAAGATACTGATCTCCATATCACTCCAAATAGATCAAAACACTACGTGAATAGATCTCAAAATGCATTCAGTTGAATACAATCAATCTCAAGAATGGCTGAAATAATATTTCAGATACTCGGCCTGCCAAAGAAAAGATTCACAACCAAATATTTCTCCTAATCAATCACCTTCGATATCGACGAATGAAGAATGCGTGCCATCTATTCCTGCTATACGAAACCAGTTTTTTTTTCTGTAGTTTGCATGAGCGCAGAGATAGCGAACTAACAATATAACGGCTGAGTGTGTTCAATACCAGGTAGGCCAAAAGTTAGTATAAACAGGGATTTCGTTCGGAAATCTGACGGACGGATTATTGTTGTAACAATGAAATAGATTGTTACATAATTGTCAACGAAGACATCTGTTTGATAAAATTCGATGCAGACAATTTTCCGTCTCCCAATTTTTGCTAAAGATTCCGAAACACATATTTCAAATTCACTCAGAATTTTCTTAAACAATGTTGTCCTATCCGATAAACGCGAAAAAGGAAAGACAAATTTTTCTCCAAGATTGTATCTATTGCACATGCAATTATAAGTTGCGTTCGTCCATGCGGTCTTATATGGTGTCTCAAAGTAGGTTTAGGTGCGATGCTGAGCAGAAAATCTAGCTCAGAAGCTTTATTGGACATTTTTTCATTGCTTGGATTTTTTTGTTCGTATGATGAAGCTCTGTTGTGTCTGAATAACTCCACCACCGACACCATATCATTTTCACAATTCGTGTTTGATAACGCCGTTCATATAATAAATACAATTGATGGTTTGCGAACATTTCGCGCAATGGGTGGCATTGAGTGTGATACTCCGAAATCTGCTGTCCCGTGTAACTCCAGAAATCCTTAATTGAAATCGATCCCATCGCAAACTGCTATCTGATCATTTGGGACAATTGCTCTGTAACCCTTTCACGGCTACAAGAAAGCAGGATTGGGAAATATCACCGTTAAAAATTTAAATGAAAAAAGTACGAACGTTCGATACGAATTTGACATATCCTCATTAGATTTTTTGTGGATTTACAATCACAAAATGGGATGCATTAGAAAAAAAGGTTGAAACGGATTCATAAAGAAATTAAATTATACACAATCGCGTTTTTTATGCCTCTCTTTTTTGATCAACCTCTGTATTGGTGAGCCAAATAAATTGTACATTCCACTGAAAATCCCGATATAAAGAATATTGTAATCAGATTAGGTTTTCATCTCGCAATGTCGTTCATGGGCTCTATTGTTAATATAATGGACGAATGTGGCTTGAAAGAACTAATTTGTGAGATTAACATACCGGCTTCCGTTGAAAAATGTAATGAGGTCATGCGTATAGTAGAGCAGTGAGAGCTTATATTTTGGTACATTGCACGTTCGTCCAAACGATTCCTTCCTTGACAAACTCCAATAATGAAGACTCCTCAAAGCTTCGAACACTTTCACAAGGACCCGAAACTATTTTTGCGAACATTGATACAGATAAGATTATATTACATTATCGGAAAGCTGACCCATGGCCTGATTCACTACGACCTTTTCAGATCTATTGTGATGCTCCTTGGTTATTAGAATGCGTTATCTAGCTTGATCTCTTCGATGAGACTCCATAGCATTGACACTGACCCCTTCACATAGCTAGCAGCCTCTGGTTTCTTCTTCCCGCATCTTGAGTGTCTCAGCCTTGCCATCGCTTTGCATTCACATAGCACATGCCGTGCGGTTTCTCCCTCTTCTTGACAGAACATGCATTGGGTTTCTTTTTTCAGACCAGTGTTACTCATATGTTTTTTGAGCCGGCTATGCCCCGTTAGTAGACCCACCACTACCCTTACAACCTCACGGTTGTGGTTTAGCAGGTGAATCTGGGCGCTGGTTCCTTTATGAACTCTTCCGCCTGCCTCATTCCAGGGTGCTTATTCCACCAATATTTCGATTCGTTTTGCATTCATGAATTCTGAGTTCTGAGCCGATCATGGGCTTGGATGCGCCTTCACGGGCTAGATCATTACCCCTGTGACCCTCATGTCCGGGTACCCATGCTAGAGTAACCCAATTTTGGGTACCTAGCTCCTTGAGTGCGCTCAGACAGCTTCCCACCAATCTTGGAAAGATTTGAAATGAGCTGTGCGCCTTAATTGCCGCCTGGCTGTCGAAGAAAATGGCTATTGTTCTATTCACGACCTTCTGCCTGGAACACAGTTGCAGTATGTCCGAGGCTGAATGCTATTCTCTTCTTTGCTCTGCCTCCGTATACACCGGCTCCCGCTCCTTCTTGGGTTTTCGAGCCATCTGTATACCAAGTTCCTTCCGCTTTAACCGGTGGGCCATTTTTCCAGTCCTCTCTACTTGGTATGATGATTTTGTGAAGATCTTTTTGAGAGTTGTACTGCGGAACTGTGTTATCCACGGGCATTCCTACTATTGGATCTGCCTTCTGTTCATTGTACAGTTCCAAGTATCCTCTCCCATGTGACTGGCTGATTGGAGTTAGCCCCTGCATTAGCTTGTGTGCCACAAGTAGAGCTTCTTTTTGAATGCAGATGTGCATTGGTGAAATTCCAAGTAGGACCTCAAGAGCTGCAGCTGGGTATTTCTGATGGCTCCCGCGACACTAAGACATGCCAGCCTTTGTATGACACCTAATAGCCTAGCCGTACCGGATTGCTTTATTCTTGTCCACCAAGTCACTGCACCGTATGTTATCATGGGTCTCACTACCCTTGTATATAACCAGAGTGTCATTTTTGAGTTCAGCCCCCAGTTCCTCCCGCACATTCCTCTGCAGATTCCTAGGGCCATCCTGGCCTTATGTGCTGTTTTTTTGGATGTGGAGGTTCCATGTGAACCTGTGATTGGAAGTCACACCTAAGTATTCGACTTCCGTGGCAAAAGGGATCTCCACTTCATTGGGTACTGGTAGATTCAGACCTCTCATCACTCTTTTCCTTGTGATCACGACGACAGTGGTTTTTTGGGCATTCACTGAAAGGTTCTCATGCCCGCACCATCTGTCAATACTGTTCAAGGCTCTTTGCATGCGCTCCGAGATGACACCTGCAAATTTCCCTTCCGTGACTATCACCAGATTGTCAGCATATTCCAGGCAGTATATGCTTTCTCCAGATAGCTACCTAACGAGATCATCTACTAGGGGTTGCCCATAGCAGTGGCGATAGTACGCCTCCTTGTGGGTATCCCATTTCTGCTATTACCTGTGGTGTAAATCATCCTTCTTTCTAGGCTGGCTTTCTTCCATCGGCATGAAACATCTGGTACTCCTCTTTTCCTCAGGGCGCCTATAAGTGATTCCGTGGAGACATTATTAAATGCCTCCTCGATGTCTACAAAGGCAGCTACTGCCATTTCTTTGTCGTCCAGCGACTTAGAGAGTAGTCTGTTCAAGCTGTCCAGCGCTAAGTCTGTCGATTTCCCAGGCTGAAACGCATATTGACGAGCACTTAGAGGTTTCTTCTTCAGCGTTTTGTCTCTTATGTATCGGCCCAATAACCTATCAACGGGTTTCATTAGAAAGGACGTTAGACTTATAGGTCTGTATGGCTTGGGCTTTTGGTCTAATATTTTGCCTTTTTTGGGCAGGAAGACTACTTTCGCCTTCTGCCATGATTTTGGAATACAACCCCAGGTCACACAGGCTCTGAGAATCCTACTCAGGAGTGGTATCAGCACATCCAGTTCTTTTTGAAGCAGAATCGGGTAGATTCCTTTTATTCCCGGTTTCGGCGGCCAGCCTCCAATCCCCCGCCGTTGGCCTTCTTTGCCTTGTTGGGAGAGAGGAAGGCCCCCCCATGAGCCCAGATTCAGATTTTGCTAGGAATTGGGCTGTCAATAGTAGCCTTGAACTTTCCTTTTCCGTATCTGTGTAGGTTTCATCCTCTTTTTTGAGGAAACCCACTAAGCTCGCAGTATTATCCGTGGCAAGAACTAGGTGGATTCTTGCACAAGTGGATGTTTCATCCACCTCCATACAAAGGTTGGTTCGTTGCCTCTACTAGCTATAACTAACCCTTTTCCTGAGATCAATTGTAATAATAACTCACCTCTTGCCTTGATGTCGGTGCTCCTGACCACTACTCCGTGTTCTAGAATTTGGAATTTGCGAACTTGGCATGCCAAGCTCGCTTCGAGGGCGAGAGTTAATTTCCATTTCAATGCCGACTAGCTCGTGAGTTCGGTGTCAAATTGTAGTACAGCGAAGTGTCGATACGACCAGAGCCACCGATCGCCTCCCGAAGGGAAACCGATGAAGGGTCGCTTCTCCGGGTAGAAAACTACCTGGAGGAACACAAAATACGTCCCTTAAACTCGCAACAAGATTCGAGGTAGAAGAAGACCTACTCGGCAAAGTGACGATAATATCGTTGGCCCTCAAAATAGCTGAGTTCTCGAATCGCGGTTACGGCTGGCCACCAAGATGGCGCTGGGCGGGGCCAGGAGTGCTCTATCGATCCCTGAAGCCCTATACGACACCCTGCCCTGCTCGCGAGAACCCGTGTCCAGCTCTCCGGACGCTGGAGGTGGCGTTTTTAGCCGCGAACCCTCAGTGCAATGAATTCCGTCACGGAACAGAACCCCTGAGAATTACGGTTGGCATCCAATCCTCGAAAAACCCTGTTTTTACGAGGGTGGCTCCACGACGGTTTCCGGCGGTTCCTCGTAGACCGCTGTCCAAACTCAGACAGCCGTGTAGTTCCGAGAAGCTCTTGGAAACTACGAGGATGGCTTCTTCTTCTTTGCTTCTGCCCTGTGAGCGGGCCGTTGATAAATCGAATTCAAATTGTAGGATGCTTTCGAACGAGAGCTACGAGTTCATTGATTGAAAGCAATTTGTGCTTTCAACTTCGGCAGTGGCAATTTGTCAAGAAAGCTGTACAATTTCGAAAGATCTCCAGCCGATTCTTCATATAATTCTATTCTGGTATGAGAACGCTTTCTATATTCCATTAATATTCGGCTTGAACTCTTCTGTTCAACTTCTGAAATAAATCCCTGAAAGAGAACGGATTCATCGCTATCCTGAAAATAATAATCTGGTAGTCTCCAGGAGACGCTCTGAATACTCTGATGCTAACGATCGCAATGCTAGGATCCGAATGCTCTCGAGGCGAGAAACCGTCGCGCTTCAATAACCGCTCACGCGCGCCGATTGGCGGAGCGGGCGAAAGTGGGCGGAACCCTAAGTTATTCGCGTTTTGCGTTGAATTTATCAATTCATCTCAAGATTGCGTAAACTATTATTATGGAATATTAAAATATATTTTTTTTTTATCGATTTTTAACAATCCTACCTAAAGCTGGAGATAACACTACCCGATACCGTGTGGTGTGCGTTGGCGTTGCATCCTACTATCAGTTGGAGATTCTTGTCCGCACAGTAGGCCAATACCTTGTTTATCATCTGTGGTGGATGATCCCCTTGGTCTCCAGGCAGTGGGGGGTTTCGATATAAGGCAAACGGATGAATTTTAAAGTGGGATTTGGTTAGATATGACCGTTGAACAAGCGTTAATGAGGCTGATGAAAGATAATGGTGGTCCAACACGAGGCAGAGGAATGTCTGAGAGGGTGCTTTCAAAATGGGTCTCAACAACGCCAGCATTAGTTGATCTAGCAGATTCACTCACTGAGTAATAAAAAGTTTTTCTAGCCACGACTGAACAGCATGTTGATGCACGAGCAATCCGTATCGCGAGAGACATTGCCGATATAAACAAAGTGAAATCGTGGTTGAAAGATCATAACCCTTTTCCCACAACAAATAGCATTCTCTCCCTGAGTACTGGTTTCAAAGGTGAAAAGAATAATAATATCAATTGCCACGGAGCTTTGGAAAAAGGGGTTATCGTGCTTGACTGAAATGTCAAAAACGGATGAAAATGTCGCTCCAAACACGTTCAAGGACGTGAAATATAGAAGAAAGAATAAGTTTACATCGCTCAAAGCATTGACTTCAACTATCCAAGTTGTCGAGAACAACGTAACAATCGATCCGTCATTACTGTTCCAAAGAATTTGTGCCCTGAAAAAATCAGATGAAGAATTGAAGGCTTATTTCAATCACAAGCTTGCACCGTACCCATTTTCGCCTTGTGATGAATGTGAGGGAATGGGAAAAACCCAAAAATCAAAGTTGTACGATTTTTTAACACTCAAACAGAAGCCAATCAGAAATAATGATGTGTATGTGATCGATGGTGGCTTTTTTTGCATAATGTTGTATGGCGTCAAAACGAGAAGTTCAATGACATCGTACCGAGCTATGTGAATTACCTCAAGAGCAATTATTTGAACGAATGCATAATAGTTTCCGATGGATATCCTGAGTAAGGCGGGAAAAAGTATACAAAAAGCGCAGGGAGGTTCCGCAGGGGAAGAATAAATTGTGCTCCAGAAGTAGTTTGCGGGATCAATATGGTTTCCAAATTACCACAAAACGAATTTTTTTCGAAAGAGAAGAATAAAGTTCACCTCATTGAGATATCGTTGCAAGAATCACGAAACGGGGGTTTCATTCTCAATCAAGCTGTCGAGGATGCAGATAGCTTGATCATAAACACAGCAATCTCCGTTTGCAACAGTTACGATTCAGTATACGTAGTTGGCGAAGACGTTGATTTACTTGTCATATTAATTAAAGCAAATTGCGCAATCGAAAAATAATTTTCATCTGTTCAAACTCAGCCGCCAGAGTATCAGGAGAAATTATATTCCACCGATAGTTTCGAATATCCTGATATACGACACCTTATCAGCTTTATCCACACTTTTATAGCCTGCAACATAACGTCTCCGCTGTACAAGCAGGGAAAATCCGAATTGATTAAACTTTTGGGGAGTCACTGTAATTATCTCGAGAGAGAAGCTAGCCTTTTCAATGATCCAAATCCTTTGAAATGTTCGATACAGGCAACCAGACAGAACATGGTTATGTCGCTATATGACGCACTGATAGCTTCTCTTTTGATGAATTTCGGTAATTATGTTTTACGAAGTCTACCCTCAAAAGTATGTTCAATTTGAGCTGTCTTTCCCCAAACGCTGAGGGATGCAATGAACATTCGCTTCGCACTTACTTACAAGTGTGCGAATGGCATGGCGACTGTTCAAAGGATCCAATGCAATGGGGTGAAAAAAAGCAACGGTATGTTGGTGTCAATTACTTGTAGAAAAGACCCAATTCCGGCAAATTTATTAGAAATAGTTTCTTGCGGTTGCGATACAAGTAAATGTCGAACGAATTGTGCGTGTCGAAAATAGTAATTTACGTAACAAGTCCGGAAAATACTGTTTTTTTGGAAGTCTGCGTGTCCAAAAAAACTATTTTCGGTCGTGTTGCGTACACAATTTTTTCGGCAACCGACCCACTTCCCGGACGCTTTTTCTTTGAGAAGGTAGCATTTTCCCGGCCTAGTCCGGGAAGTACGTATTTCCCGGACTAGGCCGGAAAAATGCTACTTTCTCAAAGAAAAAGCGTCCGGGAAGTACCCACTTCCCGGACGGTTGCCGAAAAAAGTATTATCCAAGATACTTGTAAGAATTTATGTAGGTAATGATTGTGATGGAAATTACAACGACGAATTGGAATTCACTTTCGTTCTCCTCACCTTTCAGATATAAGATTATTTATAGGCCTCCCAACATCAACTATTTTTTGAGGTAAGTATTGAGAATTATTGATTTCCACTAACATTTTTCCATTCATGAGAAAAAACTGCGTTGAATCAAAAAAAAATTGTTCACGACAATTTATAAGGGAGATATGGAAATTGTTAAGTAAGCAACGCAAGAGGAGCCGCTGTCATCCGTATATTCCGCGTGGGAGTGACCGAATGCAAGCATGATCTGTGATGAGATTGGTGCTGAAAACGGTTTCTGTAATATCAAATATCATGCCTAACACTATCACGAATGCCCGAAAACTGAATTTCGCAAAAATGTAGATTTAAACAACAACAAATGAAACAAACATAATAATTATTGTATCTTGGCTTAGAGTACAGATATTAGGACATTTTCTCAAAAATCCCGCGTCTCGCTAAGACCTACGAGAATCTTGAGAAACATTCTGAATAACTTTAATATTCGAGGCGTAACTTCTTTATGTTTATGGGCCAAAAATTTCATATCGTCAAAAAACATGTTTTTTTAATTAATCTTTCTACTTGAATCCTGAATGAACATGCTGAAAAAAATAACCCTGATTTTTTGCACCTTCCCGGCTTTGTGGATGAAGTGCTATAGCGACAGGTCGGATTCACGGAATTTGGTCATTATCGCTAAACTATATAAGATGGCTGGATAAACCTAACCCATATCTCTTCAGGACAGTTTCTTTTAGATGGTGGATGAGTTTTGGAACAGTACTTTATGAATAGACCACGTGAATAAAATAATGAATTTTTCGAAAAATTGCCGTTTAACAGTGATTTATATTTATTTATAGCACTTATTTTGTGAATTTCATTACGGGGCATATTTTTCGATAAATCTTTTTCGAAAGATAATAACATCAAAATATGAAATTTATTTGAATAATTTTTTTCTACAAAAGTCTCCATTTCTCGATCCCACAAATTCCACACTAGTAGTCCAACCTACCCAAAAAAAATTGGCAATTTGCCATGGTTGTTAAGTAAAAGTCGTCCTGATTCATGTACATTCCGTCTGGACTATAACTACTATACGGAGGCGAATCCAATGACATTTTCGGTAAAAACTAGAGCGTGAATTGTTCTATATCTCTAAACTAGAATATTCTATTGCTTCACTGAGTCAGATGAAGACAGCTGATTAGCTTGACGCATGTCACTCGAATTTCCTCAGTGTAGTGTCTTATTGTTGGTATATATTTTGTAAGATTTCTCAGTGTACATGAAACTGACAAAGTTCGATAAAGGTGAAATATTCTTGGGACAATTGTGTCAGGTTTCCGTTTCACTTCTGCATAGTAGTTTATTATTCTGTGGCTTCACTATAAACGATCGATAAAAAGAAATTTAATTTGCTGTTATCGTAAGATCAAATGATATCCTTCATTATATTCAGTAGAGCAATTAGTCCAATCAAATAAACTTTTTTCGTAAAATTTTCGCCTACCCGAAAAGTATTTATCGTATTTATTGATGAGAGCATCGGAGGTTCTTCCGGAACCGTTCGATGCGCTGCGTGGATGGGGAAGCAGGAGGGAAAGAAACAGCGCTAGGCGGCCGTCAATTCGATCGCGTGGAATAAACTGCTCAAGAACCCAAAATGACGATTTTCGCCTACCCGAAAAGTAGGTAAGGATTCCGGCAGACACAGGTGCCCTCATTATCTCCTAAACTTTGCGCCAGATTCTGTCCGTGCGTTTAGCAACAATTAGCAGGTGAATGCCGGAAATCTTTTTTTTTTGTTTTTTGCTTATATAATGAAAACTATTGGTCGGATACAATAAAAGTCAAATTGAACTTTGTAGATAATAAAAAAATCTATCGATTAGCGTTGGCCAATATTCTAATTTGTTGCTCAACTACTGCGCTCGGAATAAAAAAGGCGGTTTTTCCATTATTCTATTAGGAACTGTTGGAATGCATTTGGAGGTTGCAACTGTGAATTTGAGAAGCTTTCAACTAGTAGAAACCACAGTTTCGATTCGGTTGAAATAGGTTAGCAACAATCTAATTTGTTACTAAAAAAGTGTCCTTCTAGATTGTTATTTCTTGCCCTACGGATAATCGTCGAGCAATCAACGAAAAGGTTTTGGATAGTCAAAGAGTTGAACTACAAACTACCGTTTTTGGAAAATCGATTTCTGCAATGTGATGCCTTCAAAAATGGCGTCAGAAAAACAACGTTATTCAAACTAAAGAACAATGAGTAAAAAATGGTCGTATCAAAATTCCACGGAATGCATTGGAAAGCTACAATTTTTCTACGAATTTTGCCAACCTGACTTTCGTTCTACGATAATCAGGAGCCGAGATAACACTTTTTTCTATTTAATTCCCCCTCCCTTTATTTATTCATATAAAGCACAAGACCTCGATGACTGCACAGAGAAAGAGTTATATTATCCATAGAAACCAGCAGAATTTGTTTTTCACAATTATTTATCGTATTTATTGATGGGAGCATCGGAGGTTCTTCCGGAACCGTTCGACGCGCTGCGTGGAGGGGGAAGCAAGAGAATAAGATATAGCGCTAGGCGGCCGTCAATTCGATCGCGTGAAATAAACTGTTCAAGAATCCAAAATGACGATTTTCGCCTATCCGAAAAGTAGCTGTGAATTCCGCCAGACACAGGTCTCCTAAAGTTTGCGCCATATTCTGTGCGTGCGTTTAGCAACAATTAGCGGGTGAATGCCGGAAATCATTATTTTTTTTGTTTTTTGCTTATATAATGAAAACTATTGGTCGGATCCAATGAAAGTTAAATCAATAGTCATGTCGATTGGAAAATCTATCGATTAGCGTTGGCCCGATGTCGATATTCTCATTTGTTGCTCAACTACTGCGCTCGGAATTTGAAAAAGAGCAGTTTTTCCATTACTCTATCAAAAAATGTTGAAATGCATTTTGGGGTTGCAACTGTGAATTTCGAGAAGCTTCCAACTAGTGAAACCACAGTTCCAATTCGGTTGAAAAACAATCGATAGGTGAGCAACAATCTAATTCGTTACTAAAAAAAAAATGTCCCACTAGATTGTTATTTTTTGCCCTACAGATAATCGTAGAGCAATGAACGAAATGGTTTTGAATAGTCAAAGAGTCGAACAACAAACTATTTCTTTTGGATAATCGATTTTTGCAATGTGATACCTTCAAAAATGGCGTCAAAAAACAACGTTATTAAAACTAAAAAACAATGAGGAAAAAATGGTCGTATCAAAATGAGACAAAATGCATTGGAAAGCTGTGATTCTTCTACGAGGGGGTGCGTACTGCAAAAAATCTAAGTAGTCCGAAAGGTGTCTCTCTTTAATTAGGAGTCGACGTGTCCGATCTTTTTTTAAAATCTCACTTTTTATATTCAACAACGGCTCTGTTAAGTTTTCTTTGTTACACACTGTATATTCCACATTCGCAAAGGAGGTGAAACGAATCTTCCTTCTTTCCAGATTCTGCGCAAAATGTGTCTTCCTCAACTCTTATACGAGTCTCCTGAGGCCGCATTGTCCAGTTAGAACTCCCACTAAGAGTCAGAGTTCTTTACTATCGAGCACCCGATATCATCTGCTTTGACTGACTGCAACCGTCTATACTCTCCACCCTTTCTCTAATGTTTTAACGTTCCACACATTGAGTGTCGTTGTTACTAGTCTTGTTATGCCGAGTGTAGGTTCAGCCCATAGTTGGTTATCGAGCTCCTTGCTTGGCTAGCTGGTCCGCTCGCTCGTTGCCTTCGATCCCTGCGTGGCCCGGAACCCACATTAGCGTAATATCTCATGTCGCAAGACTCTCTAGGGTGTCTCTGCGCTCCCCAATCAGTCTTGATCTGGTTGTGGTTGCGTTCAGAGCCTTAATTAAAGCCTGTCAGCCTGACTGTCAGGTCAGATATAAACACCTCTCTCTGGGCCTAGCCCCACTTCTTCCATTCTGATTGCCTCCGGAATGACATACACCTCTGCTTAGGAAACTATTTTCCAGGCAGGGCGCGCAGGCAGAGCTTCTCTCCTTTGCCAAGTGAACTCTTGTTCCAGCTTTTTTTCCACCAATTTGAACCCGTCTGTAAAACAGACCACGCTTTTTGGGGGAAAGATCACCCGTTCCTCTTCCTACTCTTCCTTATCCGGGATCTCTACAGAGATCATACTTTTCCACCTGATCTTGTTCTCTGTCCCTATCACTTCGATAGTGGATAGTGGGATTTCTTTTTCCGCTACCATTGCGATCTCAATGTGCCTTGTTTACCTCTCTTCTCGCCAGTAACCTGGATTCCGTGTCCTCAATCGCAATCGCCTTCTTTTCCATACAAGTTGAAGGCGACGGCAGAACCATGACTTCCAGAGCTGCCGAGGGGGTCGTCCTCATTGCGCCGGTTGTTCCCTTATCAGCTAGTTGTTGTATTTTTTCCAGCTTGTTGGTTTTGGTTATCTGGTAAACCCTCTGGTATGATTACCGCTATGTAGATCCAGTAGTGGATGTTGGGTTTCAGGCCCCACATATCTTCCACGGCCCGGCGCAGAGTTTGTATATGTATCACCGTTCTCTCGACTACTCGAATGACGTATCCAGTATCACTCTTAGGTATTTCACCTCGCTAGCCAGCTCTCTTCAGTTCTCTTGGTGAAGAGAATAATGTCTGTTTTAGTGGGATCAATTGCAAGACCGACCCCCTCACACCTTTCTATTTTTCTGCACGCCAGTTGAATTCGGTCAATAGTCATGCCTGGGAAAGGGTCCGTTCATACAACTAGCCCGTCTTTGGCTAGACTCCGAGTGCTCATTCCTTGAAATGTAGTCCCTTTTCCATTATTTGAACTATGGCGTGGCGTGTAGACCTTCCGTTGCGGTATGCATGTTGATTTTTCTCGAAGGGATGCCAATTCAGTACCACTTCTACCAGGTACCTATCCACAATCTTTTCCAAGGTCTTCAATAGGAAACATGTAAGGCTAATGAGTCTGAGAGCCTTCGCCTGAGTATAGTATCCTTTTACCGATTTTGAGATGAAAACTACTTTGGCTGTTCCCCAGGTCTTTGGTGCATATCCCTTCGCCAGGCTGGCCCTGGAGTCCTCCTTCACCCAAAGTATTATGCCTTTCAGGGCCTTCTGTAGCAATGCTGGAAATATACCATTCAGACCTGCAGCCTTGAATAGTTTGAACTGATTTACTGCCCACCGAATGGCCTCCTCCGGGACTTCCTCTCCGAGGGGGTTTCGTCTTTACATTCTAATGAAGTCCTCTATTTCCTTCCATGTCAATAAGCTTCTTCTGGATTCTATTGATGGAGGTGTGCTCTGTTCCTCTATTCGATATCTCTGGGTTTGTCGTTGGCAGGCACTTTGGAATGTGTTGTTCCCAGAGCTTCCCCACATTGTATGGTGTGCATTGACAACGCAGCATATCACTAGCGGTATCCCTTTTCTCTTCTCATATGAGGCCAGTCGTTCGAACCTTTGCGTCGGAACCTCCTCGTCATATGGGAGGTACACACTACCTACAATTACCTCAATATTAATTTCACCTACCTTTGATAATAACACTTGTCATGTACGTGTATGTACGCTTCTAATGAAGTTGCAAATTGTTATAGTTCAATATCTTCAATAAACTTGAGAGTGGTATCAAAGTCTGCATAAGAGTATACTGCACATGTTGATGCTCATCATTTCAATACAGAAAATTCCCGAAAGCAGAAATTACAGTTTTATAAGTGAAATCAAAACCCAGCTCCTATTATAAACCAAACAAAAACTTGTGAGGATTAGTGAATACAGATAAAAAGTTCCAACAATATTTGTGTTCTTGAAACAGTGGCGGAGAAATTCGAATCAACCTACAATTTTGGAAATATGGATACTTGTGGGAAGTGCAATAAAAAATTTGATAATGGTCAGTTATTTGCATGTGATAGTTGTGTGTGGTGCGGTTTCTGGTTTGTTTTTGGTTGGGTGGGGGTGGGTCTTGGTTCGTGGTGGGTGGGTGTTTTTTGGTGGCTGGGGGTTTGGGGGGGGGGGGGGGGGGGATAGAAAAAATTCTCGAACTAGCGGTATACAAGCAGGTACTTGATCATGTTGAAGAAAATGAAATTCTAATGAACAATCAATCTGGATTCCGAAAAAAACTTTCGTGTGAATCTGCATTACAACTCACTTTATCGAAATTCAAAAAAGAAGTTGATAACAATAAATTTGTAGTAGCAGTTTTCCTTGATCTGAAGAGGGCGTTTGAAACGATTGACCGTAATATCCTTCTGATGAAATTAAGAGGTTATGACATTGATGGTAGTATTAATCAATGGTTAGTTGATTATTTATCACATAGAAAGCAAAAAGTCAGAGTTCAAGATAGTATTTCACAAGAATCGGATATACATCTAGGTGTGCCACAGGGTAGCATTTTAGGACCTCTACTGTTTATACTGTACTTAAATGACATTAACTTGTTTGTAAATGTTGATTTTGTAAATTTATTTGCAGATGATACACTATTGGCATGCTTCGATACTAACTTAGATAAAGCTATTGATGAAATGAATGCAGCATTGAAGGAAGTTGTTGAATACCTTATAGCGGATAAATTGGAATTGAATGAAATGAAAACAAAGGTTATGATTATAACTACGGAATATAAGTGGAACACCCTCGATTTGAATGAAATAAGTCTACAAATTAATAATGAAAACATTGAAATTGTGTCATGTATTAAATATCTTGGATTCCAGTTAGATAATCTATAACTGTTCGGCAATCATTTCGATTATGTATGTGAAAAAGTATGCAAAAAACGATATCTTTTTGCAAGAATTGCTAGAATTTTATCCACTCGATCTAAACTCACTGTATATAATGCGATTATCCAACCACATTTCGATTACTGTGCCTCTATTATGTTCCTTTTCAATCTAAATCAAACTTCACAATTACAAAAACTTCAAAATAGCGGTATGCGCATTGTTCTGAAAGTGAATAGATTCACGGAAATAAGAATCATGCTACTAACTTTGCGGTGGCTACCAGTTTCTTTAAGGTTGTATTACTTAACTATGATATTCATATATAAAATCCTGAATAACTTATCACCTTCATATTTTTGCGAATTCATCAGTTTAAATTCAGAAGTGCACAATTATTCCACAAGAAATAATACTAATTTGCATGTAAGCAGAACAAATAGGAGAAGTGCCATGAATTCTTTATTCTTCAAAGGTTTTGATGCATTCAATAAATTGCCAGTCGTGGTTAAATCTAGCCCAACATTAAGTATTTTCGAAAAACAGTTATTAGAATCAATCCAAAACACAAGATAAATTTGTACTTTTGTGGTGATATTTTTGAGACAATATTGATAGTTTGTTGATATGTTTATAAATTTTTGTTCATCGTTGTATTGTAAATTAATCTATTTTACCTCTTATTTTGCCGTATTGCAATGTATTTTTAATATAAAGTGTGTTACGGTTGTGGTTTTTTAAAACTGGGAATTATTGGTATTGAGCTATATCTACATTTTGACTGGCCGATCTTGATGAAAATCCATAAACAAAACTCCTTTTCCCCACCCCTTTATTCTTCATAATTATTATCAATATCTATAATGTTTGTAATGTATTTATATGATGTATATTAGGGTTACCTACTTCAAATAAATATTCTTCTTCTTCAACTCCAGGATAATCACGGTGATGTCTCTGATCCCCAGGTGTGGTATTGCCGATGCGTTAAGTTCTTTTGACACCACGATGCCAATCCTCGGGTATCCTTCCTCTTCAGCTCCGTGCAGTGTCTATAAGCTGGCCTCCTTCAATCCCCTTATTTTTGACCTGTATAGATATGGTAACTGTATCAAATCTGCAAGGCGTTCTGTCAGGATTCGCAGCGGTTTGGCTGATGCATTCCGACTGTGCTGCAGATTGACTCAACTCACCCCTATCTGATCCATGTCGACTTCATAAATCAGAGGGGAAGGCCTACTTCTCCTCTGCCCGCCCGGAGGTGCGGCCTAGAGAGGAGGCAGCAGCTGCACCTCGAACCATCAGCCAGTACCTAAAGGTACCACTTCACGCACATTTTTCCGCCAGTTTTGGACTGTCAGTCCATCAGTTCAGGCCGAAACTGAACGTGAGGGGATGCCTGTCTCAGTCCCGTCGCGGACTCAGGAAATCAAATCGAACAAATATTTAGACGCGGCCTGAAACGCGGTAGAGGCAAGACCAGAACATATAGGTGCGCTTCAGTTGTCAGTAGTCGATTAGCAAGAGTGCAAGAGTGCAAGACGTGCGTAAACACTATCAGTTTTGTCCATAGCAGCTCAGTAGGTAGTGCCTTCTGAAGTATATTCCAACTGAAACACATTATATTGTATAATAATTATAATTATTGTTGATTTGAGATGACACGTCCTCAGTCAATTTGTTTCGTAACGGAGTTCATAGAAATTTATAGAGGATATCCATGTTTATGGAAAATCAAAAGCTAATATGGAAAGATTCGCCTCTCAGCAAATACAACGGTTTTGACCAATAACTCATTTTTGCCCTTCGAGTTACATGTTCTGTTTCGTCGGCTTCTGCTAACAGTAACAAGGCAATCGCTTTTCTTTTGTGTAAGCTCATTATTTCAAAGCGCATTCGGTTTCTTTCAGTGAGCAATGAATTTTCACGTTGATGCCACCACTTCTCAACATCAACTGACAGTTTTGAACTGAACGTGTAGGCTCTTGACATACCATCAGTCCAGGAGCGCAGGCCTAGCCGTCAGTTCTGGCGCGAAGGACTGTGAGTGTATTGTGTCGTGAAGTACTCTCCTCTTTTATGAACCGGATGTGACTATGACGTTTAAAAAAGGGGTGCTAGCATTTCTACTACACCAGAGCTCAGTCAAATAAATCTTTATATTGCATACTTGATAAATTGTTTCCTAATTTTGAAAAAAAAAAAATCAGTTTATTCTTAACGTTCAATGATTTGGCACTGTTTGTACAATCCTATTATAGTACACTATTTATAGTGAATATTTTTTCAAATCCATTCTCACTATTAATTAATACTTTTTCCGGATGTTCGAATAGGTAATTTCGTCACATTTTGCACAGTGAAAAATCATAAACAATGACAATATCCGGATCAATAGAAACACATAAATGAAAATGATTTCAGCTGAATTTTCTACTATATGAAATGAAATTTGAACAGAACAAAATTTCAGTGTGTACTATGGCTCACGAAAATTTAAAGAAATTTTGACCACTAGCGCTCCTTTACGGTGAATTTTGAACAACTACGTCTGGTTAACAGGCTCGTCTGAAACAATATCGCCAAAGTAAATAAACATTTCAATGTTATCATAAAGGTACCTGATGGTTGATAAGCAGTTTGATAAACCGAGTAAATGAAATGATTGTTAACTTCAATTGGGTGATTGACTTGTTCAGGTATGTTTTCCAAGTATTTCCTTGTCACAATGCCATATTTATTCGCAATTGGGTTGATTCTGAGTGAACTTCAAATAATTTGTTTTTTCAGTTCTGGTAAAGGTAGGTAATTACAATATTCCGCAATTTTTTCTATTGTGTTCAATATTTTCAGTTCGAACATATTATGAAAATGTATGGCTTCTTTGATCGCGATTTTCAGAACTTTAATTTTCCTAGAATTTTCTGGAGTGATTGGTCTTATTCTCTATTTTCAACTTCCCATTTCCTCTTTCCCTTCTTTTTGCTCTTCTTTCTGTTCATCGAGAATTTTCCCATTCGCACCTTTCAGAATTCAAGCGCCTTCGACATCTGAAGGCTACGAGCGCTTTCGGGTTCGCGCCGGATGGCCCAACTTGTTGAAATATGTTTGTAACATTATGATTAAGAATTGTCCACACAATATCAATGAGTTTACGGTGCACTCAAACACTGTCTTGGTTAATTGGAAAATTACCAATATTTTTGTTAGTTCAACAAGGCAGCGTGTGTAGAGAATGATCCCTAATGATGTAGATGTTATGCGGATCCCGATATGATATTTGCACACGATGACTGTTCATCATTACTTCATACAAGCTCATAGCCGAGAATGTATACCTGTGTGGACGTGATACGACTCTTTCGAAAGAAATGGGTATCTATCGGTCTTCATTTCATTCTTTCCTTCCTTTCGGTATTGTTATAACGTCAGCATGCTTCAGAGAGTCTGTCTGGATAGTGCTGCCATTTGACTATCCCATTATAATAATTGTTTTTTATATGTATATGCACACGAAAGTAAAGTACTTTAATATTTAAAGAACACCGCGTGAGTAGGTATATAATGAGGCCGCGCCGGAGCCAGTTCAGTACACACCTGCCCCTAATTAATATGCACCCTCATATGTAATTATCGAACACCTGCCCCTACTATTCACCTGGCGTAATTTGGCAAAAATGCATCTTATGCACCTGGCCTAATATGGAATAAAAATATAGCAAAAATGCATCTTATTCACCTGGACTAATATATAAAATATAGCAAAAATGCATCTAAATATTCACCTGGCCTAATATGTAATAAAAAATATAGCAAAAATAATGCACCTGAATATTCACCTGGACTAATTAGATGCAAAAAAAATCATACAACCTATGTGTAGCTGACCTGTACCTTGATTAATACCCGCCTATGCGCCTGTTGCGAATATCTAGCTGATATGTAAGTAATATGCATCCATAACTGAAAATTAGATGCAATCACTGAAAATATAGCAAACAGACACCTGCATATCAATAATATCCATCTGCTCATCACGCCATGAGATCACACATGATGCGTCTATACTTTCATTATTATCCCTGATGGTACAACCCGCATATGAGAATGCGCGAATATCTATTGCCGTAATTAAATCTCCAGTTGCAAGAATTGCAGGTGAAGATGTGTGTGTGTTCTTTCACCTGTGCCCACATGGGTTACTACTTTGAAGCGCGAATATCTTAGAGTAGAAATTGCCGTAATTAAATCTCCAGTTGCAAGAATTGCAGGTGAAGATGTGTGTTCTTTCACCTGTGCCCACTACTTTGAATAAATACATCTGTCCCGCATATAAGAATGTGTCTGTTGCAAATATTTTTCTAGTAGAATTAATTAAATGTTGCAAGACTAGGTGAAGATACATAATTAGCGGACTGCTTATTCTTATATAAACTGAACATCGAGTTCGAACAACAGTTTCAAAATGAAAGTCAATCGTGGAAAGTCGTTGGAGTCTTTGACTCAATGGAGAAAAGACTTAGAAGAAGCAGAGTTGAAAGATGTGAACTCGGAAGAGTTTAATCAATCATTCAATAGTGACAGTTCGATTCAAATAATTAGTGGATCATTCAGCAACCTAAAGCCGATGAATTGTTCTACCCCAATTTATGAATCAAGTAATGAAACTATCGACGAGAATTGCCCTACTGAATATGGCGACCTTGTGGAGGAATTCATTACCAAAAGTGATACCTTTTTGAAACGGAAACTTAAAAAACGTCCAAGGTTGATGATGAAACTAAATGAATACAACAAGAAGTTGGAGAATACAAGAAGAATGATAAAAGTTGTGGACCAAATAATTTCGTTTGCATCGAAATTCCCGAAGGTGGTAGATGTTCCAATGGAGGAGCCCTCAACCAACGAAGACTACGAACGTGAACAATCGAACTGTCAGCAGTATTTTGACAAGATGAAGAAAGTGCTTGAAGGAAATGATAAAATTTTGAGTGAAAATAGTGATATGCGTACAGAATTATTGGAAAAGTTCGAAAAATATTGTGAAAAATCTGATTCAATACGAAACGCCCTGAAAGGTCTGGATGAATTAGCTATGATTGGCAAGAAACTACCAGCGGTAATAAAGGAAACTTTGAATGTTGTAAAACAACAAAATGTATAATTGTTTTTCATTTATAACACTGTTGTATGTATCTTTGTTAATTATAAAACTCACAAAATGTAAATGTTTTTTTTACCCTCCAAGACCTCAATTTCCTTAGTTGGAAACCAGTTTTCTTAAAAAAACAATAAGGTTTTCCAAAACAATTCATATTGTTTCTCTAAAATTTCTCGAAAAAATGATTGTCTTTGAAAATTTTTCGTAAAAGTTCAAGTGGAATTAAAACAGAAATTTCATAACAAGTTATGAGGCAATAGATGAGAAATATTCATGATTCCAAATGAAGTTAATATCATTTTTTTCATAAAATACAAATCATTCTAACTTACTTTGAAAAAAATATCCGAGAAGAACCCACACTCTTCACAACAAACGATAAACCATTCCAATTGTTGTTCACCAAGAATTCACATTTCAATAAAATATTCTGACAGTCGACCCGATAAAAATCACACGAAAATATTTCGTAAAAGTTGTGTGGAATTAAAACAAAAATTTCATAACAAGTTATGAGGCAATAGATGAGAAATATTCATGATTCCAAATGAAGTTAAAGATAATTACTTTCTTAAAATACAAATCATTCTTTGAAAAAAATATCCGAGAAGAACCCACACTCTTCACAACAAACGATAAACCATTTCACTTGTTGTTCACCAAGAATTCACATTTCAATAAAATATTCGACCTACTTCCGATGAAACGAACTGAGAACTCATGAGATGTAATCGCAGACAAGGTCATTTGAAAACTGGATTCGCTCTCGGCAAAATTACAGGTAGGTAGATCAATGAATTGGAATATACTGATTATTTTGTTATTACAGTTTGAGGCGTTGTTCTCTCGTCAATAGATGGTTGGAACACACCATAATATTATGGTTATTTGTACATGTAAATACACTTTGAATGTTGATAAATACAGTATGTGAAAAAAAGCATTGTCCCTTTGCAAATCCAGTCGCGTAGATTGGATGATTCCTTCCGCTTTGAAAACAACATTGAGTTATGGCGGGTTGAAATGCTTTTTTAGTCAAAAGATTGAATGAAAAATAATACAGGTTATATGTAAAGAGATGGTCGTTACAAGATTGAACGATTCTATCTCGTAATGAAATAATGCTGTTCTAGTCGAAAGTATGTATTAAACAGAAACCAAAATTAGTTTATTGATTATTACATAGTATACAAAACTTGGTTAGGCAATATATAAATATATTATTGTTGCATTGACTGCAAGATTCACTATCCCATTGTACATCCAGAGCATATCCCGTCGAATGGATGGAACGATGTGTGGCCGTCGTATTGTGATTCCTCTGTTGAGCGATGTCAAAGAAACACGACAGGCACCATGTTGATGAATCATTTAGAATAAAATACTGTGCCGTCAAACACACATATTCCCTCGTGGAATTTTGAATAAACTCCAACGTATTCACTTGATGTTCTATTAACGTTCTATGTACACTATCGAATTCATAATCGGTATCTGCCATTTTACACAGTAATATGAAAATGCTGTAAGTGGGAGCTTTTATATAGTGCTTCTAGTTTTGCTATGCAGGTTTCGACCTGCATGAACATAAACGGTTTTGCGTAGTAAACACCTGCTTCTAACCCGCATGTAATTAAGGAGTTTGAACACCTGTAGTAAACATCAACGGTTTTGCGAATAAACACCTGTTGTAAACATTTGCTTCTAATGCGAATGACTCTGCTATTCAACTTCTAATGTGCACACCTGTGTGGTTGCCCCCACCCTGCCTTCTATAATATATAAAACGGGCTTCAGAATAAACACAACAGTATAAAGTTACCTGAATCGAAAGATGTCTGAATCTAAGTTTGATTTGAGCAATGACAGTTCTTTCAAGAAAATACCTTCAGTGTTGTTGGGTGAAAGAAGATATTATTTGAACAGTTCAAAGACAAAATTCATATCAGTGAGTCTCAACTACGATTACGAGTTCACTACGTGTATTCAAATATCAGGAAACAAAAACGACACCATAAGTTTCAACGAGGTGGAGTGGCAAGAATTCGTAGACCTGCAAGGAGTAATAACCAATTATTTATACTCCAATATAGAAGAGCATATAGACAGTAGAAGATTCAGTTTGGATATTCAAGTGCTACCCTTTGCAACAGTTTTGAAGATAACTAAGGACAATTCTTATGTGTATCTGTCGTATGATGGTGTGTGTGCTTTATGGAACCTATTACTTCTCATAAGTTATAGAATCACCATGTTAAAAAGACAAGAGTTCCCGAGTTATTTGAGAATTGTGCAATGTGGTTTGCAGAATATGGATGGTGACGTGCTGGAAAATGCCATCAAGGTGACAAGGCCACCAAAGGGACCAAAAGCACCAAAAAGAGAGCATAATAAATTCAGAAAACTCAAAAAATCACCAAAACTATCAGAACATATTATTCCCTAGTTGAAAGCCACCTTCGATATGGTATACTCGTTTGGGGTTCAGCAGCAAAAACTTCCCTGCATACTTGGAAGTCATGCAGAGAAGATTCTTGAAATTGATTTTTTCAAAGAACTCTCGGTATCCAACAAACACTTTATATACTGAAACAAAAATATTCGATATCAGGCAATTATATTATCACTGCTCCTGTGTGCGATACCACTTACGTAAGCAATTTTCCCAAAAACCGAAACACGAACACAATACTCGAAAAAAAAATCACTATATCATTCCATTCATGTCCAAAACTGCTACTCAAAGGTCTTACTCTTACCTTGCACCAAAATTATACAATAGTATTCCAGAAAACATAAAAACACTAATCAATATAAATCAATTCAAATGTCAGTTGAGGAATCACCTATTTGAAATTGGTAGATCTATACATCATTATTTCGATAACTGAAAAATGCAAAAACTTCACCATGGTATTTAAAACTGTGTTCACTGAATGCTTACATCTCTCTGATATTTCTTTATTAAACTAACCTTGTCTTTCAAACATATACACTACTTTTTATTATTTATGTGTTAATTTTTTATTCAAATGGATTCTTTAATTATATGTATCAAACCGAAACAAGTGTTTATACACTTATCGGATTATTGCTTTGTTCCACAAACAATGTGATAAATGTTTTAATTTTCTGTATTTTATTTGTGTGAATAAAAGCGTATTTATTATTATTATTATTATTATTACTTCAACCCAGAGAAAATTCAGGGTCAGAAAACATTGCTATTATATTGGAATTGATATATTTGTATCCCGATATCTTCAAAAAATATTGTGGAAAATGAAAAAAGTGAGATTTAACGAACAGTGTAATACAGTGCAAAAACTTGTTGTATGGAGTTCTGCGTATAAACTTTCAAGGCAGAGATACTGGGAACTAGTAGCTTGTGACAGAATGCATTTCCAGCGCCGTATTAAGAAACTGGCTGAAATGATCAATCCTATATTAGATTATAATCATAGATGTAAAATATATTCAGAAAGATTCAAATAAAACAGTTATACAAATTTTACTTTTATTTGAAACTTCATAACACATCACGTTTATCAACCCAAGAATTATGTCTATTGTCAAGTCCTAGCCATTTAATAAATAGCTTATTTCCTTTGCGTCTAATAATTTTCTCTACTAGGTACACGTCCGGATATTTAGATTTTTGTAGTTCTTCAGTATAGAAGGCACCTTTGATCTCCTGCCCCGCTTGGTCTTCCAAAAGGTAGGTTATAGGATTGGTATAATTTACTTTACGAACTATAAAACTTTCGTTCGACCACATGGGTCTATAGGATTTGGTAAATGCTTCGCGGTACTTGCTTATTCTCACAGAGTCACCTTTTTTAAACTTGGCACCTTTAGGATCGAGAGTCTTCAAACGACTGTATACAGTTTTCAAAAGTGTTTTTGCATTTTCAGCAGTAACTTCACTTGGTTTCATGTTTATAGTGGTATGCTTAGTATTATTATATTTATTTACAATTTCTGGAAGTAAATTCAACCATTTATAGGATCCTTGTAAACTAAACTGCTTCCACATTGAATTTTTGAGAGTTCGATTGACACGTTCAACTATACTGGCTTTTAAAGAGGAAAAAGAGCTGTAGTGATTAATGTTCCATTTCTTCATCAGCTCTTGGAATTCCCTATTATAAAATTCCTTCCCCATGTCCGTTTGAAGATTAAGTGGTTTTGTCTTCATTTGGGACAAAATTTTGTTCATAGCAAAAGTAACGTCCTTTCCAGTTTTACGTTTAACAGGTTCAGCCCAAACATATTTACTGAAAACGTTTATAACCACTAATATGTAACGGAAACCTCTATTAGTCTTTGCGTAAGGAATCATTTCCACCAAATCTGCTTGAACCAAATCATTTAATCCTTTAAGTATTACATGACGACGTTTAAAACGTTTTTTTGCACCCTTGTGCAGTTCATTCACGATCTCTTCTTTAACGTTATTCATTTTTTGTTATGGGACATTGAAAAACAATTTCAATAAATAGTTTTTGCTGTTGATCGAGAAGAAATGTGATCTTATCCCCTTTATTAAAACTCTCATTAACAAAATCGTTCAATGGAACAACATTTGCAGACTCCTCATTAATAAAGGCTGATACTTGCTTTGGTAATGAGAGAATACTTTCAATTTTGCCAGAGATTGGGAATGTATAAGAAATTGTACCATTTTCCAATACAAAAAAACTGCTGCTTTTTTTAGCATCTCGAGCTGCCCTAATATACAGAACACATTTGCAATGATAATCAGATGGGTTCCATATGTAAAACGGCGTACTTGGTGTAGGAGATGATACTATATCTGGTTGTGAATAGGGAAGTTGAGCTGGTTTCAAATAATGTCTACCGAATTTATCAAGTGGCATTGTCAACGTCAACGAGACGACTGAGTAATTTGTGTCAGATAACTTATTTTATAATTTTCGATTCTCTTAGTTCTTCCAATATAGATATAATTTCATTATTATGATTTGTATTACCAGCAACTTGAGATGCTACCAGTAGTCTTAACCTATCGACTATCTCATTATAATCATCGAAATATTGATATTCGGTGCGTTTATTATTCAAAGCCATCATTTGCAAACCCTTACCGGTAGTTGGTTTTGATTTGCTTCGTGTAGCCATAGTGGGAAGAGTGGAGGAACGTTGTCTTGGTTTGACATATGGTTCGATTATGAATTTGAATTTGTCCTTGACTTCTCTGGTGGCAGATTTTAAAGGTTTTGTGGGATCACTTTGTATATGAAGCGCATTCGTTCGCTTGAGAATATCAATATACTGATCAGTATCTGCTTTCTTATATCCGATGGGATTTGTCTTGAATAACAATTCATACAAACCAGGTGTTCCTTTGTATCGAATACCTTTGATTATAAAATCAGGACCTCGGAAGTCTATTGTAGAATCACCTATAGTAACTTTATCGGTCTCCAGATCATGATGGATACCGAAACGATGGTCGAATAATCCTTCTGTATCTCTGATATTTTCTTCAATGTAAGTTCTTGGTAATGGTGCCTCAAAGGCTTCCAAGTACTCTTGTAATGCAGCCTGGGAGGTGGTATCAAAAACATTGCGTATAGTATCCTCCAAATATTGATCGTCTGGCTGTATATCTGCTTCAGGCATGCTCTCAAAAACAGTTTCGTTTGCTGAAAAATCAGGGCTTGGCAATTTAACTCTTCGAGGTAATGAAGATTTTGGAGTTTCGTTTGCTGAAAAATCAGGGCTTGGCAATTTTACTCTTCGAGGTAATGAAGATTTTGGTCGACGCTCCGGTTTTATTTCAGGAGTTTCCATTTTCGGTTTGATCGTTTCAGACCGTTGTATATTAGATATAAATTCTTTGAGAGGTTGTGTCAGCGGTTTGTATGCCTGCTCTAATTCAGATTGCGATTTGGTAATTTCACCTTTTAACATATTATACTTTTGTTTCAATGCTTTCCGAGAAGCTGAAAGTCGTCTTTTCAATTTTTTTCATCTCAATTAGCACACCAATACACAAAACAAAAAAAACACAACCCCAACACCAAAAGACACAACAAATGGAGTTTCGTTTGCTGAAAAATCAGGGCTTGGCAATTTTACTCTTCGAGGTAATGAAGATTTTGGTCGACGCTCCGGTTTTATTTCAGGAGTTTCCATTTTCGGTTTGATCGTTTCAGACCGTTGTATATTAGATATAAATTCTTTGAGAGGTTGTGTCAGCGGTTTGTATGCCTGCTCTAATTCAGATTGCGATTTGGTAATTTCACCTTTTAACATATTATACTTTTGTTTCAATGCTTTCCGAGAAGCTAAAAGTCGTCTTTTCAATTGTTGTTTCATCTTCAATGTTAGGTTTGCACTGACCAATTACACAATTATGATCGCATTTATATAGTGATAAACGTATCGAATCCCTTTCGATATCTACCATATTTTATAGGACAGTCTTTGTCTATGACAATAAACCCGTATTCATCTTTCCAACATGCAGCGCACAATTCTTTGAAGTCTTGAAAAGACATGTCCACACTAATATGATCATCAAAAATATGTTTGAGGTTTGTCATGTCTTGTTGAAATATAATTAGTAGATTTGCATTATCGCGAATTAGTTGTTTAGGTATGGATGAATAAGTTTGGCACAAGTAGAAGCAGTCTGTATTTTTATGTCGGCCAAAACAAAAATAGCCCTTCATTATATTCTGATCACATGATGCAACATCATCAAATATTATAACAGAATTTTGGCGAAGTTGCTCTGGAGGTATAACATCTTCTTCATCTTGAAACTCGAAATATCCTATTTCCTTCAGAGGTCGGAGCAGCATTCGTAAATAATTGTACTTTGGTTGATGTAAGGATTTCGAAAACAAATAAATATTCTCGAAACGTAAACCATTGGGATGCTCAAGAATACTCAACATTACATTCGTTTTACCACACCCAGAAGCTCCCACAATCAATCCGCGTTTTGATTGTCCACCACCAAATAAAGCTCCATGTTTTTGAAAAACGGGCTCGGAACTAATTTCATCATAATTGACAACAGGTAAGGATATGTGTTGTTTTTCAAACCTCATTCTGAAATGAACTGAATTTGGTATATATATATATATATATATATATATATATATATATATATATATATATATATATATATCTCAGAGCACAACTCTCTTCAATTCATGCTCGAGAGTATAAATGGTCATGCGAAAAAAAATATTAGTTAGTACTCGAAGAACAGGCACAAAGAGGGGTAAAGGTTTACTGAATACCCTGATAAATAAGCTTCCATTTGAGCTTCATATTCCTGGATATCAGTAAGTGTAAAAAACAGTTTTTGTATTGGTTTTTAATAGATTTTCATTATTAGATTTTGCGGACCAGGAACGAAACTGAATGAGAGACTAGCAAAAAATCAACAAGGCATAAACAAATTAGACGAAAGCTGCAGAAAGCATGATTTAGCATATGCAAACTTCAAAGATACATCTAGAAGAAACATAGCAGACAAAGAGTTGGCCGACGCAGCTTTGCAACGTTTAAAATCACCTGACGCAAAGTTTGGGGAAAAAATTGCTGCAGCTGGTGTAGCAGGCATAATGAAAATGAAAAACAAATTAGGAATGGGTCTGAAAAAGACTAGAAAATCAATCAAAAAAGGAGGGTATTTGAAAGTTGTTAAAAAAAATCTAGAAGAAATAAAAAAGCAAGAGTTATTCCGATTCCGAAAAAGGGTGGTTTTCTTCCATTTCTTCTCCCATTGTTAGGAGCAATTGGAGCCCTTGGAGGCGGTGCAGCAGGTATCGCCAAGGCTGTAAATGATGCGAAGGCAAGTCGTCAGGAGTTAGAGGAGCAGAAAAGGCATAATTTGGCGATGGAACAAACAGCGAAAGGAAAAGGTTTATACCTCAATCCTTATCGGAAAGGATATGGATTATACCTCAATCCATACCAAAAAAACCAACGATAAAGCTACCTCATAGACCCCTAACTAACGTAGATCTGAAGAAATATGTGGATTATTTAAAAATTCCTTATTTTCGAGGAGTATTTATGAGAAACAATCTTCCAAAAACAATACGAAATCAGGAGAGTGGAATAGTCAATTTAGATACGAGTAGTGGAGATGGAACACATTGGACAGCGTATGTGAAAAAAAACAACAAAATAGTTTATTTCGATAGTTATGGGAATTTAAGACCTCCGAAAGAACTAGTGAAATATTTTTTAAGTGATGGTAGCTTGAACAAAATTCAATATAATTATGACGCAAAACAGACACATTCTTATATCTGTGGGCACTTGTGTCTAGTATTTTTATATAATCAATACAAGTAACATTCTTCGTTTAGTGTTGAATAAACCGTTAAACAATAATAATGTCTTTTACTTGTGCTCTCACCGGTAATTCTTCGATTCTAAGCTATAATTTTAATCCTCCTATATATTTAGAAGATGATGTTGATTATGAAATAGGATTAGCCAATATCGAGACTTACAACAGTATACCAAACATCGATAATACCAATAATAGTTTCAAGTTTGGAGAACGTTTGGAGCATACGGTTTCGCTTCCACTTGGTGCATATGATGTCGAAGACATCATCAAGTACATAGTAACAACAATTAATAATGAAGATAGAGACGTAAATGTTAAGATGACTCCTGATGTGAATACTGCTAAACTTAATGTACAATCGACAACGAACATTTCGTTCGATGTTGAAAACTCCATAGGCCCTGTATTGGGTTTTGAACGCAGGGACTTGCTTGCTGTTGATAAATCGGATAAAATGGTACGAATTTCGAAAGTGAATACCCTTTGTATCGACTGCAATATTGCAGGTGGTTCTTTCCTCAATGGTAAACCCGTCCACATCATACATCAGTTTTTTCCAACGGTCCCTGCCGGGTATAAAATAGTCGAGTCACCGTTAAACATCATTTACTTTCCTGTCAGCGTTAAAACAATAAACAACATTACAGTTTCAGTGATAGATCAAGACGGATATCTCGTCAATTTTCAAAAAGAGACTGTAACCGTCAGATTACATCTGAGAAAAGTTATTTCGTGAATATGGTTTTGAGATTCAATTTATTGCAGACTATACCAAACTATATAAAAGCACGTAAGACGACAAAAGCCATTAGTAGCTCCCATAGACGTAAAGTACTAACATCCGAAAATCGACAGTTTTTACAATCCCTTGGACTTCAAGTGTTAGTATAATGGATCTCCTCAACGTAGTCGAACAAACCTTCAATGACACTGCTATCGAAGATTATCAGTTTCATACATATCAACCTTACATACCTGGAAATTTGAATTACAATGATGAAATCAGAATTCCTATCCAAGATCTAGATGCATATACAGCCCCATGCAATAGCTATTTGTATATTGAAGGGAAATTGACCAAGGCGGATGGTACAGTACCTACTAAACTCAAATTCATAAACAATGGGGTGGCTTTCATATTTCGAGAAATTCGATATGAACTGAATGGTATAGTGGTTGATTCTGTAAGGAATGTTGGATTGGTGTCAACGCTCAAGAACTATTTATCATATACTGAAAATGAGAGTGTGTCTTTACAAAATGCTGGCTGGTTTCCAAAATACACTTCAACACAGGATATTTTGGTTGATGCTGTAGGAAATTTTAACGTATGCATACCTCTGAAGCTCTTGGTTGGATTCTTCGAAGACTTTCAAAAATTGATAATCAACATGAAGCAAGAACTTGTACTGATACGTGACTCTAACGACAAAAATTGTGTACACAGCACAGATGATTCTGAAGAACCCAAAATAGATATATTCAAATTATATTGGAGAGTTCCTCATGTATCCGTCAGTATTTCGGAACAACTACGACTGAATAAAATTATCAATAAAAATGTGGAATTACCTATCAAATTCAGAAGCTGGGAATTGATAGAATATCCGTCTTTGCCAGCAACAACCAGACATACGTGGCCAGTAAAAACGACTACCAAAGTTGAAACGCCAAGACATGTTATAATTGCTTTTCAGAAAAATAGGAAAGGAAAAATCACGTCGGACATGTCTCAATTTGATGACTGCAGTTTAAAGAATGTAAGGGTATTCCTCAATTCAGAGAGATATCCATATAACGATTTGTATCTAGATTTCACTAATAACAAATTTGCAACATTATATGAGATGTTTGCCAACTTCCAGGAATCATACTATATGCATAAAAACAATCAGCCCATTTTTACTCCAGATGAATTCAAATCACGTGCTCCAATTACTCATATTGATTGCTCCCGACAGAAAGAGACCCTACAGACAGGGTCAGTAGTGATGCGTATTGAATTCGAAACGGAACGAGCGACCACAACAGATACAACAGCATATTGTCTTATATTACACGAAAAGCATTTCACTTACAACCCGTTAACAAAAATTGTTAAACAGTATTGAACCTGTTCCCCCTCCCTCTTCAATAGGTATAAATAGGAATTCTGTGATGACTTTAATGAAGATGACTTTTAACCATCGACTAACACTTCATCAGTTGAATTTGAAATTATTAAAACGCAGAATTGAATTGTATTGTTTACAAAAAAGCTTGGAGAACAAGTTTTCCATGTTAAAACTATGAGTCTTGTAGTAGATATTCAAGGATTCAAAATTGAAAAAAATAAATTTATTGTCAAGGAATTGGCATCTTATGATGGACAAAAAATTGGGCACTATGTGTTCAAGCCACCGTTTCCGTTCGAGATGTTGCCACCTGAATTACAGAAGCAAGCTGAATGGTTGACCAGGAATCATCACTGCATCAAGTGGACTGAAGGCTCTACTCCAACCCATAAATTTGGAGAAATTTTGGGGAAACTCACCCAGTCTGTGTCACATATTTATGTTAAAGGTCGTGAAAAGGCGGATTACTTAAAACAATTCACTTCCAAGCCAATATATGAATTAGAAGAATGGCCATCTTTACAAAAAGTCGAAGCAAAATGCTGTTATCATTCGCAAGCTCAGTGTATGTGTGCATTATCTAATGTTTTTCATTTGTATGACAATGTTATTATGGCGTAATAAAGTCTATTTGTACATCCTATGTTTGATTTCAAACATGTCGAGACATGTAATCCCCACCCGGTAACCAGTGGGGATATAGCTATATATATTTTTACAATCGTCAAACTCGACATAGTATGATGGACTGTGAAACAGTTCTAGAACTAAAAGAGTGTTGTGTCTGTCATGCAGTGATTGGAGAAAAGTATATTCCAAACCATCTTTACTTTAGTGAGCACAGAATAATAGTTGGTCTATGTGATCGTAAATGTTTTCAAACAAGGCCTATCAAAGTTAGTTGTCGGTATTACGGCAGGTATTCTGTTTTGAACTCGCCCCAGTCTGAAAGAAAAACCTTCCACTTTTGCCATAGACGACTACCTCCTAGAATGGATTCAAGAAGTGAAGACAAGAAGCCGCCTGTGATACCTCCAGAACTTTGGGAAGAAAAAGTATTCCGAAATAGGCAGAGATTTGCAAATAATAAATAACTTTGAAAGTTCATTGATTTTTAATCCCCCCTCTCCTTGTGGAATATGTATGTATACAGTGAAAAACACTAGTTCCCTTTCAGTCATTAAAATGGTTTCTTCAGAGTTTATCGTTTTGCAAGCTGTTCTCCATGGTTATCTATTCATAGCACAGCCAACTAATATCTCAGAAATCTTTGTTTGTTTTGATAGTAATGGAACGAGAAACGAGAGTTGGCCCTCAAAATGGTATAGAATGAAACCATATGTGAATAATAATGTGGTAACTGTGAAAAACAAAATCCCCAAAAATGGCACTTATTATAAATTACGAATGAGAACTGGTAACCAATGGTCAGATAGCAAATGGTTAGAGCTATATTCCAGCTTCATTAGCCCCACCTCTGTCAATATTACAAATACGACTTCACAAAGGGAACCTGAGTCATTAACCACAGTGGTTTGGTACATAGCGGTCTGTTCATCTTTACTAGTCATCGGATTGATTGTTTCGATTTCGCAACAATGTGTGAAGTGGATTGTATAACCTGTATCACAAGGGAGTTGATGGATAGACACATGAATGGTACACAATTGTATACATTCACCGAGGCAGAACTCAGTTACTTTCCCTTAACATATCTTATTCAAGCAGCTCGTCCGACGGAACTCCTTTTGGCATGGCCCCAATTGCCTGCAGAGTATAGGCGAAATTTTGATCTTCAAATTCAACTTCCATGCTTTGTTCATCACAATCGACCAGAGTGGCGTAATCACGTAGATGGCTCTCCCCAACCACAATCAAGATGTCATGTGTGCAAATGGGGACTTCAAAGATGTAATGGAAATACTTAAATAAAACCACTATTCTGAATTATTGTTTTATTAACTCGAATCAAACATAATTTTATTATTTACAAGCTTCTTCATCCAGTAAATCTTGGGCCAACTGTAGTAAAATATCCAAGTTTTTGTCACTATCATCATTGAGGGGTGCAATTTGATAATGCCCCCAGGCTAGTGTATTTACATCACCTGGTATAACATAGCGTTTGTCATCAGCTGATGACAAAGCAACTTTGTTTTTCAGTTCAGTGTAGATGGTGTGCAATCTAGATGTGAAAATGTACATTTTTCTAAATATTACACCACCATTTTCTACAATTTGAATATAGTCATTGAAATTTATCTCATGTTTGATGACGCTGCTGGACACCCCTTTCGCCTTCTTCATCACGTCGTCAGCTTTAACACAATATGCTTTGGCACCAGTTCCATAAAAACTTTTTATCAGTTTTCCAGCATACTCGTCCTTCATCTTCCCCACTACCGACTTAGTTTTTGGTATATTATGTACATTATTTACAGAGTAATTTGAGGTATCAAAAAAGTGTATATTTTTTTTTATGTCCTCATATGGGTTTTCTGTACACAGTTCCAGAATCAGCGAATCGGTATCTGTATATAATACGGTCGCGGTGTCACCGTAGAGAGGTTTGATATACCCATATAAAAAATCATAAATGATGGTTTTTGAAATATCCAATATCGCAAAGCCAGCATAAAGTGGTCTATCATATGTGACTTTCACCTTCTGTAGTTGTATAGCCACCAAGTTTTCGTCAAATATAGCAGACGATTTGAAATGAGGTTCAGCGATTAGAGCCCTAGCACCCTTTTTTCCTCTACCGCTTTCCCAGGAGGAGCATAATTTGATGTTTTGTCGTTTATCGACGTTTTCCATGGTTTTTCCAAAAATTGAGTTGATCATCAATTTGAAGAGCTCCCTCTCAAATTCATTTTTAGCTGCATTTCGTAATTCCGTATTCAAGTCCACGTATGATCCTAACCATCGAGTTTGGGAGAATTCCAGTATTCTATGTATCTTCTTCAATTTCAGCCCATATTCCAAACACTGTTTCAAATTTCTATAGTGGATTATATATTTATATTTGTTATCTAGACTTGGAATTAGTTTTGATGTCTTAGAATTTGGAGGTACCATGGTTTCCGGGCAAAACTACTTTCTATAAAAAAAAATAGAAGAGAGAATAGATTTATATCAATAATATAAAACCACTAGAAAGCAAATGTTAACATAGCAATCACCGACTAACTCAATCGAGATGCCATGGGTTCTATCAAAAATTTATACCGCGCCAGTGATTTGAAAGAGCCAGCCCAAAACACAGACTGCTCCAGATCTCTTATGGAGATTTCTAAATGGATTTTAAATTGATATAATATAATTATAACGCTGGGGGTATATGTAGTATGATGACTACGATGTTCGAGTATTGGTAGTAGGATCGGAATGAAATGCCAAACGCTCAGTTTACAAACCTCTATTCATCCGCTGAGATTTTCATTATTGTCCACAAATACAAAGAGATACCTGGTACTGTGATGTCCGAGTGCCTTCCAAACTCCTATTGTGATCACAAAAGGGCTACAGATGGAAAGGTCACAACCTGGAAAGTACTCATTAAATGGGACTAAAGTCCAATAGATAATAGAACAGATATGGATAATGAAAATGTAGGTTTGTAAACAACCGAAATGTACAAATATCAGCCACAATGATAGTGGGCAACAAGTATCACTAATCTTACAAATAAACCAAAAAATATATAGGTTCCTATTCCCAAATAGGTTCCTCAATTAAATCTGCACCATAAGGGTATGCAGCAAGTACCAAATAATAATAAAAATAACCAGGTAACTATTCAAATTTTTACACTGAAGGTGCACACAAATATTCAAGTACCTATATGAATAAAACAGTTCCTTCTATAAGGACAGTACTCTCCTGAAGTACAGCATCAAAACAACTTGAAACAATAATGAAATATAACACAAAGGTAGTATAGGTAATAAACAAAAATAAGAAAGAAGTTAGGCCAAGAAAGGTTGTGTAAATTTGGAAGAAATATCAACACAAAAAAAAATAGATAATTTGTTCTCCGTTTGCAGTCCCCAATGCTTTCCCTCACTACCACACCCGTTGCAGTAGAATAATGTTTGGATAAATGTTTTAGAACAAAAGGGTTTCCAAGATTTGGACAATATATTAGGAAAGGTTGAACTGTCAAGATGTTATAGTTACACGCCAGTCTCTGCTCCTTTAGCCACGGTGCTCAGGATACCTTTGGCCTTGGTACAACTGGGAGATCCAACACTTTTGTCCTATCCGAGGCAGTATACTGTCAGACTACTCATGTCTGATCTCTCCTGTCCCTCCAAGACTTCCAGGGTCCGGGGGCGGATGGTACGGTCTGCTCAAGTCACACAGATGATATAGGGCGGCAAAGTAGTTCGACACAGCTCGAAGTTCCAACACTCTTCTCTCAAGATATTAATTATTGTAACGGGTGGCGATGAAGTATCACTCCAAAAGGGCAGCAGCAAAATTCTGGTTATCAGATCAGGAACTCAAGGCGTCCAAAATGGCGGTGGGCGACATCAATACTTTAGATCCTCATTCATCGAGGTAATCTTGGTGATATACATCCAAATGACTATAATTCCAGTCCACAAAAATCACCCAAGATTATTCAATCATGCATCATCAATTAAATCCACTAATACGTGATAAGATTAAGAAAATTGATTTACATGAGTATTGTCACACACCGGCTTTCTAGAACGTTGCAAACGGAAAAAAAAAACGAGAGTCCAGAGCTCCCTGGCCCAAATTATCAAAATTCAAAAAAAACAAAGCCATGTTGTGATCTTCTTCTTATTTCATTCAACTCAGGATTGTTCGCCTGTCCTTGAATTGTTCCTTCGACAAAGTCGAAGTTATGTCAAATGTCAAAATGTGCATAAAAGGAGTTTATTCAATGACGATTTTTACTAGTTTACTAGGAATCAATAGCCCAATAAGACATTGTTAACAACATTCAGAAAAATTGTTGCAAAATAAAATGAAATGTCCAATACCGACAACCAGTGTTCTAAGCGGGGACACTGTGTTCGATGTCAACCACTAAAGCGCAAAGTTGCAGAGTTGGCAACCCTGATAAACGCCTCGATACACTACGGAACTGTCGCAGTTCGCAGTGGTATTTTTGAACTATCCGCTGTTAGATATAACGTAACCTCACTAGTTACAAAACAATAACAAACTTATCTGAGGGTGATAAGGAATCCTGTAGGAATAATTTAACAATCTAACATAAGGACAAGAGATGGATACAACAAAGAGACCTCGGGTTTATGAATTTCAGAAGTCAATCCAACAGTTATGAGCCTAAAATCAAGGTAGGTGAAATATGAATAGAATAAGAAACGTACAGTAAAAATACACAACCAATATAACGACTACAAGAAGCATAAATCAAATCAGAATGTAGAATCGTTAGCAAAGTTTTACGATTTCATACTATACAGGGTAACAGATGGATTCAAATGACAAAATTTGATTTTGAACCGTAACATTATGATCATTATGCAAACTAGCTGGATATTCCAAATCAACTTCTAGAACATATCCTTTTGGTGAATTGTCATCGATACCAAAACAATCAAACTCTGCTATTTCATGATGTTTCAACCATCGGAAATCACCACACGGTAGTCTGTGTTTCATAGCTGCACCATATAAATTTGTAGCGTCTAGATACATAATGTATGATGTTGGCTTTGATGGATCATAATTTGATAGAAATTTGTTATTGGCAACAGCTTTCCTCTTACTGCATGTACTGACACCACCTCTGATCCCCTTTCTGAAGAAATGCAGCATGTCCACATCCGTCAACAGCTCCAATTCTACTTGTGTCTTTCGAAGCATAGCATCCCAGCTCAAAGATGGCGCTGTCACATATTGACAAGGATCCAATTTATAATGCTTCAAACATAATTTTCTAAAGTTCTCAAAAATATCCGCCAGTAATAACACATCTGACTTGAGGTAAACGTCAGAGTACTGGCCCAAAGTTTGGCAGTCAAATGTTTTCCATACTTTTTCGGCCCGTTCATAATCCTCTTCGGATACACCCTCTTTGGTTAGGTCGTTGTAGAATTCATGTCTAGGTGGTAAGTCAGTTTCTTCTAATCTTTCCAGAGAATCCATATAGTTATAAGGAAAAACTCCCTTCCTTCTAATCAGATTGAACTTTTCATCATTTGAAAAGTACTTTCTGATCTCTATACATTGCTGAGCTTCCAGAGTTTGACCTAATTTGTCCAGCGATTTAGGAAGGAAACGGAACGAATCCACAAACTTCAGCTTCATGTATACATTTGGCATCTTTGGGTTGGGACATTTCTCAACAAGAATGGATTTTGAAAATGATATGTATTTCTCCTTTGTTTGGGCTATCACTGAAACTGGTTCCTGTTTACTAGCCAGCTTTTTCACAAAGAGATGGCAATCATAGTTTGAAAGATTGTGAAAAACAACTGGTATCGATTTTGGAGTCTTGTAATGTAGGTTGCAGATTGAATGGGCCGCTCCGCGAAATCTTCCAGTGAAGTGACAGTGTTCCCTTATTTTCACCTCACCTCCATGGACAAATGGTTTATCACATATGTGGCACAAAGTAGCATGGTCATATTCCAGTTGTTCTTGGTCGGTTAGAGGAAGCATCTGTTTGTGATGTTTGAAGTGGGTGTTGTATAATTCTACGGCAGTTTGATCTAATTTTTCCATAAAAGTTTCCACTACATCAGATCCACGATACGAAAAATATTGGGAGTACTTATCATCAAAGTTACACTTTACGTAAAAGGCGAAAGAGTAAGGTTGGTGTTCACAAACTTTTACTGTAAACGATGAATCATCAGCAGGCTCGTTGTGATCTATGGGCTTCAATATACTTTCGAAATCAGCATAAATAACGAACGGAACTGGAATCTGTTTCTCGAAATTCACAAATTTCAAAATGTTTTCCGGAATTTTCTCACCATATTTATTCAATTTCAAATTGGTTGTTGGGATTTTCGTTATTGTATGGTTACAGTCATTTTCTTCATGCTCCACCAGCTTCCTTTGATTATTAAATGCTTGTAAGCATCCATCACAAATGTATATTCGACCTCTGTGTTTTGATTTTTGTCGTTCAACCAACCTTGCAAGATCATTTATAAGACAATAGTGGGAATTTCCCGACTCATCGCTAATCAGTAATAAATTAACGTGAGTGGGTTGACGCTGTGACGTAAAATGCAGAGGTCCCACTATTTCAGTAACCAATCTTCCATCTTCGTATTCTGTTTCCAGCCCATATACATTTATTGAAATATTATTCATTCTTTCCCATTTTTTTATGTTTGTCAGTTTCATGGGAAAGTCCAATCCATCGAAGCACAACAGAGTATTATAATGGGGATATGATTGGGGATTTGTTGGATCTCCATCTGCCGGAAAAATTGCCGCATTGACTGACCAGGCAAAGCACGCATTGTCCAAATTCCGAATATTCAACACCGCATTCTTCTTCAGTATACATTTGGGTAGTTTCAAGTACGATGAGGCTGCCAGTGGAGTATACTTGTTGATGTTCACATCCAGAAATACAATCTGTTTGATCTGCCATCCAGAATCTCTCTCCTGAAACTCTGAAGCCTGAGAAATCATTTCTTCTTGAAAGCCAGCAAAAGCTTCTTCTAGATTTGTTGACTGGGTAATGATTTTATTTCTGGTGTTGAATGACTTGATGTCGGTTAACTCCTTCTCCGGTATTGTATAGACTCCAAATACTTCAAAATTAATTTTCAATGCATGATGTAGCTCTAGGTGTACATCAATAATGCCTAACACTTTCGGTTTCACTTCTTCCAGAAAATCGGAATAGTCGATGTATGCTGCCAAACTTTTGAACCGGTACGAGGCTATCCTGTTTTTGAATGCCGATTGGAGTTTTTCCACGCCATTTCCCAAAACACTCTCGATAGGACGGTTCACTTTTTTTCTATTGATGGTCGATTCACAGCCGTTTTTCAAATGCCGATTCAAATTAGCTTGTTTCGAAAACGTTTTATTGCATCGTGCACAGGTAGTCTTCGGCTTCTTACTCGGGACATCACACAGTTCACTAGTACTTTTTCTTTTAACTGGACAATAGTTTTTGACGTGTCTTGTCAGACTGCTTTTGCACGAGAAGTTTCTTTCACAGTGTTCACACTTCATTGTGTAATGATACAACTATGGATATTCACTCTGATCATTACATTTTATATCCACTGCTACTGACGTCACAAACAGGTGTTCATAAATGCAGGTGTTAGATAATTAAGATGCAGGTGGCAGATGTTCGATAATGCAGGTGTTCGATAATTACATGTTAATTTGGGGCAGGTGTTCGATATTGCAGGTGTTCGATAATTACATATGAGGGTGCATATTAATTAGGGGCAGGTGTGTACTGAACATGGCTCCGTTGAGGCCTCATTATATACCTACTCGTGTGAATCAAGGGACAAGAGATACGAATAAACATTCACTTCGAATTTTTGAAGTTTGTGTGCCTCAGGATAAACCTCTCTCCGAAAGGAGTCATGAAGTCCATTGATAACCATTCTAGATTATGTGGAGTCGGTTTCAAAAAGAAAGATGGGGTTCTTGGTAAATTTCAGGAGTAAATACAATTAAGTCAAAAATTCACATGGCAAGAATATAATTCGTTTCCAAAGCAATAATGGTGGATGATATTCATTCGATCAGTTCGAAGATTATTAAAAAGAACATGGTATACAACATTTTCTGACCATTCCAGGATCGCCGCAGCAAAATGGAGTGCCAGATAGAATCAACCAAACACTTTTCGACACCGTAAGATGTTTCATAATTGAGTCTGGTTAACCAGAAAAGCTTTGAGCAGAAGCACTTGCAACAGCAAATTACGTTAGGAATCAATGTACAACAATTTATAATCAAGGTCTTAGTCCCATGAATAAGTGGATAGAATAAGTGAACATTGATTATATCATTCGCGGGTTTTTGAGTGCATTGTCCGGACAGTCCATGGAACGAGACCCTTCATATCGACTGTGGAACCCACGAAATGACAAAATTTCAATCAGTAGAGATGCTGAATTCGAAGATTTCTTTCACCGTTACAAAAAAGGACAATACTCCATATAGGCAAACTAGTGCGAATCATATATATCACAGTGCATTGGTATGAAAACGGATAATATAAATTTCGAAATGAGCCAATATGACGGATCATAACTAAGCAGTATCAAAAATCAAGAGATGGTTGATAAAGTTGAAGAAGCTGAAGAAGGAACAGAAGACGGTCTGGAACATGAATTAGACAATCATCCAGAGATAATGTTGGAAAAATCAGGCAACATTTGGATATTGCAGATACCTAATTGGATGTCAGATTCCATAGTTATTGAGACATCAGAGACATAAAATTTCTGCAATAGATGAATAAACTAAAAAATGAAGATAGAGGCCCCGGTCTTTTCGAAATAAGCGGAAATGATCATAACAGGTAGCAAGATGCTGTAGATCAAAAGTATTACAACTTCATGAGAAATCGAACTTCGAATATCGTCAAATAGTCGAAAAATACAAGAATAATCGAGATGGAATATATTTTTGAAATAAAATACAATTGGGATAGAAATTAAGATGGATTCAAAACTAAAGTTGTTGCATTAGAAAATACTCAGAGACTTGCAATAGATTTCGACCACTCGGGAATCATGGGGAATCGAATAATAGATAATTCAATCAATGATTGAGGTTTCCAGACATCGTAAAATCAATAGGGATAAAAAACAAAATGAATTCAAAGCTGATGTTGTTGCATTAGAAAATAATCGAATTATAAACAATTCAATCAAGGATCAAGGTTTCCAGAGATTGGTTGTCTACCACAAAAATGAAGAAGGATTCATTATTACCATTTATGTTAAAGATATATCAATTTTAGGGGAAAATAATAAAACAGGAAAAATGAAAAGTCATTCCAAAAAAATTTCAACACCAAAGACAAGAAAAATTATATTTCACGATCTATTATTTGATTCAGAGTTTCCTGCCTTGATGAGCCAATTCAATCACAGGCCCTCGAAACATCAGTGGAAGGGTAAGACACATACTCTGAGTTATTTAGTTGGTGAACGAGAATAATTTGTAACTGGGAGAATTGCAGAAGCCTACAATGAAGCAGATTGGATTGAATCAGCTGAGGAAATGAGAAGCTTGCTCATGAAATATCCATCGGTAATCAGGGTAATCATAAAGCTACCAGAAAAAATATTTAATTTCGGACCGGTCAAACCACATTGGTTTGCGTATCTTCCATATTCGGAATCACATCGAATAACAGAAGATAGTCTTGAGATATGTTTCATCACGGAAAAATCAGCAGACCAACTGACCGAATAAATTACAGCGGTCATTTTTCGGTAGATCATTTGCATCAATTGGGGATTGAAGATTCAGGGGAAGTCTTGAAAGTAGTTTTATCACACCGTTGATTGTTTCCATTCATATAATTTGATTCTCACTGTTGATGTGTTGGTCGGTATTTCTGAAATCATGTGGAAGTTATGAAGTTTTGTCATTAAAATTGAAGTCATATCATAATTTTTTTTATTATACAAACAATCGACTGAATATATATTCGAAACTCACAGTTCAATATATTTTTGAAGATTATACTTCCTGTCACGTCTTGAATCTTATCAAATTTCAGAAAATTCTATCCCAACTGGAATTCATTATTCCGAACTTCCACCTAATAATTTCGAACTCCCATTTCTACTTCAATCACAACAGTATCATCCTTGATGAAAAACAGTCATGATAGGTATATCGATGAAGATCTCTTAGTTGTTTTCACAACCAGAAGAGTGTATAAATAGTATTTTTCTCCGCATAGAACAATGACATAGAGTTGTAGATGAAGAATAACGTGTCTGATTGATAATATTTACTCAAAACTATTCCATCATAACTTTGTTGATACAAGTAAATATTTGTTGCAGGGAATTACGATGTTTACGAAACACAATACACATGAATCTCATGTGGTCTTATATGTTGACATACTGCATGTGGATATCAACGTTGATATTGGTGAGTAGGATGATACTCATGTAGAAAATATGAGTGTATGGCTCTCAAAGATGTTATATAACGGAAAGATGAAGAATATCACCTGGATTCCACAATGCTATTTGTCGCTCCAACTCAAGAAAGTTGCATGTTGTTCGTGCGATTTCCCTGAACAACATGAAGTAAAACATGTTTTATTTTGTTGCGATTTAGTTATTTTTGGAGTGGATTCGTCACCGCAAATGTTGATTGTTTGGTAGAAAATGCCAATTTCATTATTTTTCCTTATTGTTCGAAACTGATTGTATTTAAAAAACTGAAAGAGTAGATTCATTGCGATTGCAAAAATTAAAAATGTATGAAAACAGAGATGAGCTATGCATTTATCTTGGTAACATTCAGTGACTCCTTTATGGTGACAATAAAAGATAATTCTCGAAATTGCAACAACTTCCAGAAATAGGCATTACATCCAATGGACTGGCCCTAAGACAGAGAAGACTGAAGTAGCAGAGAAGATACTTCAAGTAAATTTTGAAGCGATTCCTCCCGAGAGTAATTCAGAGATATAGAAATTTTACGATAGTGTATTCCTTTAAAACAACAAAATCTGTTCAATGTGCGTATTCTTTCTCTCTCTAATGTATTCCGCATCGTGTTATATGGAAAACTGTAATGAAGGCCAGTCCATTAGTTGTAATGTCTTTGCTGTCAGATGACCCTTCTCCCAGTGACTGATTACCGCAAGAAATTGCAGCAACTAATCGCATCGTGTAATTCAGGTGTTCATTCACTACGATAGCCATGTCATTAGAATTAATTGAACATTGAATATATGAAAAATAGAAATATTGTCCGTTGATATCTGAGGTCATGTTATATACCTCTTCAAATGTTACAACTCAAGGGTTGGCTTTGCAATCGTCTTTTTTTCCTCAACAGGTGAATCATGCGAACAATACATCGATCTTCTGTGTGTTCAACGTGATGTTACTTCATTACTTCCATATTACTACATTCTTCTGGATGTTTGTAGAAGGTGAGGTTCTATTAGTTTTTACCATTCCAAAATTTTCGCTGATTGATTTTACGTTTGAGCTGGTTTATCTTTCTCCATATGATATCATGACCTAACGTAATAACATACATTCTTTTGAAGTAACATCTTGGTTATCTAATATTTCTTGCTTGTCACTGCATTGTGTTGTTAGTCGCTCTTTTATCAAATTTCTTCTGTTGGAAGAGGTGATGATTTCCATAATTCACGATATACTTGCATATCTACAATTTATTGCAAGTACATGTTTATTGTTCTCATGAACTTCCTTTGGTTAGAGCAGTGGATCCATTGAATCCAATTTTCCTGCTCACTAGTCTTGACTCATTGCGACTGCACTCAATGATGATATAAGGAGAAAGATTGATCAGATCTACTGGAAGATGATTGTTCATTTTTTATGAATTATATTCAACTGTTATTTGCAATAATTCAACCTTCACCTGAAACGAAGAAAATATCATTTGATGTCATGTCAATTGTTGATTCAGGAGTCATTGGAACTGAAGGCACGTGAACAGAAAGGAATTTCATTATGAAGATTTGGTAATCTCGCTTTTTCGTATAATAAAAAAAACCTGAGAGAAACAGCAGAATCAACAGAAAGGAAAATGGAACAGCAGGTGTTAGAATTACGAGAATTATATATTTTGAATTAGAGTAACTCAGTTTTGTGAAACACGGTGTTTTCGGTTTTCTTTGTACGAGACAAAAATGGTTCTCAAAATCAAGTCTGAAGAAATAAAAAACTAAGAAATATTGAAATATAATCATACAAGAAATACTCCAATGATCATTGTGATTAAATAATGATTAAAAATTTGTGAATAATTTCAAGTAGAAATAAGTCGGAAAAGTCAAAGTGAAAGTGAAACTCAGTGAATCAAAAGTGTGGAAGGATTTCCCGACAACGGTAACTAAGGAAGCAAACGAGAAGGTAAAGAGAAAAAATGGTGATGAAAGTTTATGTATGAAAAATCAGTAAATCTCAGAACACAACTGAAATGGAACTATTTACCTTTGAAAAACATCCAAGCTATCGACCCAACTATTTGAATTATTAGAACCGCAGCAGCAGGGAATTTCCACCCAGTCTTCCAAAATATCCAAACTAGGAATACAGGTATTCGACACTGGATCTGCAGAATGAGAAACACTGTGAAGAAGGTATTTCTTTCGGAAGAATCACATTACCATCTATTCGAGGAGTCTATTTCACTCCTAAATCCAGTCCCATCATTTCGAATTGCACCAGTCCGAACTTTTTCACTGTGAGAACAATTCACAAACTTTTTAGTGAACTCAGAACGATTTCACACATTTATTGAAGACATTTACTTCTGATATTCCACCAAAAACTTTATTTCAAAATAATTTCCAAGATAAGGTAAGGTATTTTGTGGTTAAGAATATCATAGAATATTCGTCTTCTGTAATTCTATGGCTCGAACAGATAGAGTCATTTGCTAAGATCTAATGAAATACGAATATTCATTGAATTGTGTATTGTGGATAAGAATCCGGTCCCGTGAATAAAAAGCACGAAAAGGCAAAATTGTGTCTATTAAAATTTTCATCGAATAAGATGGATACCCCAGGAAGTAGGTAGAATTTCCAATGATAAGAGGCTTATTCCTCATATCATTGGAACTCCATGACAAAAAAGTTACATTTCAAGATCTATTGATTATAGTGTTTTTCATTGAATTCATTCGTTTCAAGACATATAAAATCACATCTGCATGGAGAAAATACTTTTGACATCAAGAATCTTCCCTGAACCCTCCCTGATTCGAGAAAATGGGGAGGAAGGAAAACTAAGTAGGAAAACTTGAAAGTATGTAAGTCACTAGCCAGGGTCTATCTGAAATTTCATTATGGGAAATTAAAATCAAAGAAACATATCAAAATCAATCTATTTCAATTCTCAAAACATCAAGTACATAATAAATTGGCTACCAACGTTGAAGACAATTCAGGGAAGGCAAAATACGAATAAAATCTATAACTAAAACAAAAAATAAAATGCACACAAGAGCACAAGAGGAAAAAATAATACCAAGCAAGCAGGTGACTAGCCAGGAGAAGCTTCAAAAGTAGAAGTAATCATGTCACCAATAGATATTAACACACTTTAACAAATCATGAAACAAGAAAGATGAGAAGAAATGGAACGAATAGACTTGAGACGAAGAGAGTAAGTAGAAAAAATTAAGAATTGATGAGAAGAGGAGAAATAGAACATCAAGAATAAAAAAAAGAACATATAGAAAAATTAGATGGAAAGTTTGCAGAAAAGATTGAATAACAAAACACAAATATCAAAAATGAGTTGGAAAAGGAGTAACAAAGAAAATAGAATATAAAAACTTTCAGAAGAGACATGACACAACACAAAACGGAAAATGCAGATAAATTTGACCAAGTGTAGGGGAAAATACAAATCATAGAAAATGAAATAGTACGAGACAAACATGAATGCAGACAAGGAAAAAGAAAAATCGAAGGAGAAAATGGATAAAGAAACCAACCAAACAGAAGAAAGAATAATGAGCTGTGAAAAGGAAATACAAGGACAAGTGGAAGAAATAAATGAAAAATCATATTAACAAAGGGCTCGAGTGAATAATTGTGAATAAAATATGATAAGACAAATCAGTTTCAATAGCAATGAAAACAAACTAATATTCACAGGCAACATAAAAAGGCAACACTCTGTTTCTTTCATGAAATTTTCAAATAATAAATACAATGAGAAAATTTCTTTTGGAAATTTCAAAGAATTTATAAAAGGCATGTTAGAGGAAAAAGCTCTATCATGGTTTCAGAATAAAGAAACAGAATTGGTGAATTTTGAAGATTTAAAATTGGAATTTTCAGAATATTTCTGCGGTCCACAACAGAATATAATAAAAAATGAATTACTGAAAGCTAAATTTGACCTAGAAAGAAATAAATCACGTCACAAATATGCGATGCAAATGTAAGGTTCATTACAATACCTAGATTTTAAATTTTTGGAGGAATAAAGTAATAAATTTTATAACCCATCGTTGTGATGATAATTCAGAGGAAATTATGCTTCTATAAAATTCCAAGGAAATGGATAGTTTATGCCAGTTTCTTATTATGCAATAAAGAAGGAAAGGAAGTTACTCTAAATTTCAAAAAGGAGTCAGCTTTTCTAATCGAAGATTCGAGAGAAATACAAATAATTTTGACAGAAATTATAGAAATGACAATCATAGGAAAATGTAGGTATCAATGTAATAGACAGAAAAATGGCAGATATTATGATAAAAACAATAATAATAATGGGTACAATAATACTCATAGAAACAATCACAATCAGGGAAATAGGGACTATCAAACTAGAGGTAGAAATCCAGAAAATAATTGAAATAATAATTATAATAAATAAAGAAATAATGGGACAAATGAAAATGATAGGAATACGAAAGAAAGACAGAACAACAATATTGATAATGATGGTAATGGTGGTGTAGACAGGAACGAAACACAAATAATAATAATCACGGGCAAAATCACCACAGACAAAGAAGTAGAAGTCAGGAAAATGGACAAATCAATACAAGACAAGTACATCAAGTACAGATACATGAAAATGACAACCAACAAAATGTAGACCAAATAATGGCAACAAATCCCCAAAATTTTCAGTAAAACACCTACTGAGCAATAGTAATAATATCATTGATAACAAACAAAATTATGGAATCTATCAACATCCAAGAGAATCTATTGATATTGGGAAAGATTTCAAATAGAACAGAATGAATGATTATTTGAAATTAGAGGGAAATTCTATGAAAAAAAATTGAATCACTAGTGGACCCAGGTTCAGAAGTTTCATTGATAAAAGAGAAAATGATAAAAGAAATAAAGTTAGAAAAGTTATGCTTTGGAATTCCCAGAACAACTTTAGTAGGTTCAAATAACAAAAAACTATGTTGAATATAGGTAATATTATTCAATTATTATAATTATCGAATATAAAATTCATCACATGACGCTGTAATAGGTACTGACACACATGATGTGATTATTGACTATGAATTATGACAAGTACAAAGAGGAAATATTGATGATGTATATGAAATCAACCTCCGACAACAAAGAATTTTCCATTTTACATTCTCTCTTTTGTTTCATCCAGGGCTCTACCTCTACATTCTTGTTGTCAAAACGCTGACAAGGAAGAGTTTCAAACTGAGGGTGTACGTGTCTCTTGGCTGGGGTAAGTCAATGATTTATTGAATTGAACTGACTGATACTTGATGAAAATCCATATTCAATAAAAAGCAATACAATTTCCTGTACGATTCTCACTATTAGTGAGAATAATACAGAAATCTCTTGTATTTTTTGATAAATAATGAACCCATATATTTTCCAGGAAACGAGAAATCGGTTGGTAGGATTTTAAAAAAAAGAGCAAGTTTCGCCTCTTTTCATTTAAACGTCTACTATGTAATGACAATGAACATGATGTCCTCTCATGTCAACATCTTGTAGTTTCACATTTTCCATATTCCAATGTACACATCCATGAGAACTTCGATTAAATAGTTTTGTTTAATCGTTCTGAAGATATTAGAAACATCTGAACAAATAACATTGAACTGATTCTGACCCTGAAAAACTTCAAATTTATTCAAATTATTATATCCGACAGTCGAAATGGTCCGATCCCTTATCCTTATAAACACTATTCGATGAAAACAGGAGCGAATACAAAATTGTCGAAATCATCTATTAGGAAATTGTCAAGACTTCACTGTCAAATACTAATCATGGCCATTCAACTTTCAGGCACTTTTTGAAGCAAACCAATTTTTGATACCATAGTATTTCTCAACTCAAAGGTATCATCATTTTTAGAGGTCATGATTTCCGAAGCCAAAAATTGGAATTAATTCATATTTGGTTGTTGTAGATTCCAAAAATTGTTATATACAGGATGTTCCATAATAAAAATCAAAATATTTTAGCTTTGTAAAGAATGTCCGAATATGCCCTCCGTTGAATTTTTGAAGTGATCCGTTGTCTGGTCAACCAGAAACGTCAAATTTGTTATCCACCATGAATAACCCTATATATCATATGATCTAAGGAGTGGGCAGATTGAGTTCATGAAAAGAACTCGTGACAAGACCTGGGGAGTAGGCAGATTGAATTGAGGCATCGGTGTCAATCACAAACCCATCCAGATTGAGAAATGAGTGTAAAGTCAGATATATATCCCGATAATGTTTACTTTCATCCTCAGAGAAAACTGAAATGGTATTTGATTTGTCAATTACAAAATTCAAGAGCGTATAAATACTTACAGTGTCCACGAGGTTGAATTCATCAGAGTTGTTAGAAATTTGAAAAATATATGTGATTTGAATTACATTCAAAACCAGACATTCAGGAAGTTCAATATTAACACACTCAGCGGCTTAGGCCAAATTGTTTCTCAATAAGGATTTTTCAGTGACATTTGACATTTTCGACAAATGACTCTTGGCGCCTTTATAACCATAAAAATTCCATGCCCTTTCATCATCTCCACATAGTATTCGCCACTGAGCCTTTTGATTCATATTTTTCACTCATCAGCATTATTTTTGTAAGTCCCTGACGATTACAATAACCTTTTGTTGCAATATTGCAAATATATTGTTATAAGAGTACACTTTCGCTTTTGTTGCTGTCCCAAATATAATTCCCAAATTTCGCTTATACATATATACCTTTATATATATATATATATATATATATATATATATATATATATATATAAGGTGGCTATATACTGGTGTTTTTACTCCATATAAGAGGTCGTCAGCAAATCAGACGACCGATATGACCAACTTGATCAAAAATTGATGATGAAGGCGTAGTAGTACTGCAAAAAATCCGGCAGGTACCGGCACTCTTGCAGTGGAGATGACAGTCCTGTGCGAATTCTGGTCCAGATCAGTAAAAACACAATGCAAATTCATTCTGACTGGGGAATTATATTCAAACTACATGGAATAAATAACGCATAAAGTTAAACAAAAATTTGGCGCGTTTTGGTGTTTTCAATAACCTCACATATCCAGTCCCGATAAATTCTCTATTCTTTTACAAAAACATCAGAATTGGCAACAGCGTGTTCCATGGATCGAGTGATCACGGAAATTAATTTAATTAATATAAATTTTTGATAACCAGCGCTCCCTCATGGCCACTTATGTACTACCCGCCTTGTCTACAGGTTCGTCTGAAACAATATCGCAACATCAGAAACATTATAGAATCCGATTTCAAACAATTCAAATATGTATCTCTCACCAAGAAGTGATTCTTACCTAACTAATACGGTCTCAAGAGGAGAGCGAGATTGGAATTTTGAGGTTTCCTTTCATAATTGACAAGCATCAAACTGCATTGATATATTATTGTGGTACCTTAATGAAATCGTTTTCAGGGCTTCCTTTGATCTTCATCATAGTTTGGGCAGTGGTGAAATGCTTCGTACCCTTAAGTAATGAATCGCCCAACACCGTGAGTATGAACAATTTATATATAGTCACTGAATTATTCTACTGAATATGGCTATACTCATCAGACCTAACTGATCGTTTTTAATATACTTCGAATATATCATTAATTCTTCACTACTCGAGATAGCTGTCAGCTCTGTTGTTACGGGATGATTTAGTTTCTAGGAGATAGCAATAAAGATAAAAAATGATTCAAAAATTCCTTCCATTACTTCATCTTTATTACTGTTATCATACTTAGTAATGTTCATTCAGTCTTTTCCAATGCCTAATTCAGTGCTCTCAACCTAGGACAGAAAGATGACACTAACAAAAAAACGAGAGTCGACGTTTAAAAAAAACACATGAAATTTTGGGAGTCGAGCATTTTTCTCGGACATTGGAGTCCAGGCAACGTTCTCTAGCTGTTATTGTTGGATTCGTTCACAGTTCACTCACCATCGATAAATGATTTCGAAGTGTGAAAGATATTAATGGGAAATTAGGCTGTTTCCGTATAGATTTGCCAATAATGTATCATATGAGGGCCTCAGCCGTGCACTGACTCATTCACTCTCATACGCACTCACCACAGAAATTGAAATTCGACCTAACAATAACACGAGCATGAATCATTGATGGTGGAGTATTGTACCCAATAGGTCAATCCAGCACCAACAGTATAACAGAAGCCTGCTCTGAGAAGGCCAACGTCGGCAAAATTCCTCAACTCGAGGCGATAAACTTCAAAGTAGCAGTCGGTCCAAGATGATAGAAAGTCGAAAAAGAAAATCACGAGTGACCTGTATCATCCACATTTCAGTCTTCTGGAATTCCAGTCATTTTTTATATCCTCTCGAGATCCGTAGACTTCATCTGTATGAGCTCGGAACAGAGTGTCTTCATATATTTCGAATACAACTCCTACCAATCAGTCGTCAAAGTGTTATATTATCGAATAGATTGAATAACAAAAATTCCACGAACTTCAACCTACTATTGTGGTTGCTATTTCGTGGATATGAAAGGAGGGTTAGTACCTCAAAATCATTCGTTGAGGGGCTAGTAGTACTGTTGCTTCGAGACAGCTGATAATTCCGGTAAATTATTTCCGAGCAAGAGATCAGTTGCTTGATGATATCGTTTACATTATGCTTTTATGTCTACAGCTCCAACAAAGTGGCCAAAATCCATCCTGGATAATGACTCATATTCCTTGGCTAGATTTTTATAGGTCCGAGATGGTTCCACCGCTTGATAGATTGAGGAATAGTTACATACAAAATCAAGTATGAGATTCACGGGAGATTTATAAACGGAAAGATTCTATTTTTTGTACATCATCAATTGAACAGTCTGCAATTCTGGAATTGAAGCCTTCACGAGTTATATATTATGCGAAGTTGTTATTCTGGGAGTTTATCTGTTGATTTGTCGGTATTGAATTTCGATGTTTCGCCAACATCTCAGTTTGCATTTTCAAAAATGTTACTGCTCTTACTTGGAAGTTGTTATTCGGGGAGTTTATCTGCTGATTTGTCGGTATTGAGTTTCGAGGTTTTGCCAACATCTCAGTTTGCATTTTCAAGAATGTTACTGCTCCTACTTGGTGCTAGCAACTGTATTTCGAAAAACTTTTAGCTGCTAGTTCTCAAATAGCGTCTTGGTCGTAAATTGTAGCCAATATGACCCGTTCCATCAGCCGTCGGGTCAATTACGGTTGTCGGATCCTTGACTAATGACTGTTCAGGTAATAATGGTCGTTCTGGTTCGTGGCGACCTGCATCCATTCGAGGACCATTTTCTAAACTGTTTCTCTTTTTGTTGATGAGGGCCCTCCAGATATCTGGTATGTTTTGAGAATCATCTATTTTGTTGATTTCTTCATTTTTTTCCATCTCCATGGCTTCCTCAATTCGACGTGTTCCGAAATGGTTCACCTGCGCTATTTGATTGCTGCCTCGAAATCTATTTCGTGACCTGTCTGGTGGTGGTGTTGAAAGACAGCGGAATATGTTTGTTTTGTCCTTATGCTATCTTGCGTTCCTGCTGTCACCTATATAAATGAATTGCTCTCATAGATATTACTTCATATCAGAAATCAAACGGAGCCATGCAAAAATATTCATAGATTGCAACAATGGTCTACACTATTCTGCTAACTCAGGGAGGTTAGGGAGTGGAAAGATAAAACGATTTTATATTGAAAATGATATTATATTTCATAAATGATTTCTCAGGTTGATCACATTTGCTTGGAAAATTCTTTTCTGATATGACACCGGAGTGGCCACGACTATCAAACACAATGCTTTGAGTACACAGTGTGTGTAGTCACTGCCACTAAATTGGTTCTCTAGAAATGTCATTTATCAGAACAAATTACAATACAGTAATACCCAAACATTTCATCAATTGTATACAACGATAACTTTATGACTGTGGTTATTTGAGAAATATATCATAACTCAGACCATTCCGTATATATACTGAAGTTTAACACTATAGTGCTTAGGTATGAGCCTAGGATCTATTTTAAAGAATCAACGATACTGAATACTAGTCCCTTCGAATTCCTATTTTCAAAGTGAAGGTTTAAACTATATTTTCTGATGGATCTTATCAATATGATACGAAAGTATTTGCGGCTGGTGAAATCACATTGAGTCGTACGTAATGATATGAGCTGGAGTGTAGACTTTTCAATAGAGGTTAGTTTAGCCTGTCTCGCATATGGGTGGTTCAAATTTTGAAGATCATTGGAACAGACTCGCCTGATAATTTGATGAGTAGATAACATACAGGTCATTCCTTTTATTTTCCAAGAATTCCTCTCCAGTCTCTTCCCAGAATGGGGGGTATCGAGTGGAGCTACCTGGCTGTATTCGTCGAATGGTATAGGTGTCCCCTTCGGTACAGAAATTGCGGGTCATACTGCTGGTAGTGAACGACCAAACTGGTAGTCGTAGGTCGAAGCAATTTCTTCTGTTTAGCAAGAAATATATTCAAAATGAAGTGAGTAGCCAGGTAGAAAGAAGGAGACTATTTCAAAATAGAACTCCTAAGAGCTATTGTAAGGACACTTTCTCATAGTCTCACTAAAAAGAAAACTTGAGTAGTCTCAAGAATCAAGAAAATAACCTACCTTTATGTGAATAAAATCCGAGAATATTTTTCACACTGACATAGGGATGGGGAAATTCAATATTCACAATTTCCGTGCAAAATAGATTCAATGAAAATTTCACTACAAATGAGTGATTATTCTTATATCTTTCAATAAGCAGCAACTAGAATCCAAATTTCAACTGTCGGCGGTTCATGAAAAGTCTAGATTCTTTTTACTTCTATTTTTTTTTCGTAACCTCGGATACCGATGCTAAATCCCAGTCTACACCACTCATAATTGCCCTTATATCATGAATGCTGATAATCAAGGTTAATACTCATCATCACCATTATTGATCGGTAAATAAAAGTATGCTAGGGAGCTATTAATGAACTTGAATTGTGATTTTCCGTCCATCCTGAGTGAAAGAAACAGGCCTTCATGGAAAAAAAGGGTGGGGATGGTTCCAAGTCAACACCATATAGGTACTGAGAGACCCATAAAAATGAACTTCGTAATCTGTAGGATGATTGAGGGACTGTATGACTAAGAATGGTATTGAGTACAAACGAACCGTAACAACACCCCCGTTTCCCAAGAGAAAGTTTCGTAGAAACTTCTATTTCGTTAAGATTCACGATGCAGAGTAGAAACTTCACTGAATAAATATCAATTCAAAATAGATTAGAATGAGAAAAGACATATAACCATGTAAAATATTTTATTGATCAGGAGCTATGGTGGGTGCACTTTGATGTCCTTGGCATGCTATATACCCAGGTTTTTCCAGTTTCATCTTCGAGCTCATGAGTCCGGGGTGATTTTATACTTTTTACTCTAAAGGGTCCAGAGAACTTCGGGGCGAGTTTTGCTGTGAATTGTTGAGCAGTATCTGGAATGGCATAGTTTCTCTTCCAGACAGATCGTCCTATAATCAACTTTTCATCCCTCCTCGAATTATTCACCCTTCCACTGTGATTATAAGCCTTTCTCAAACAGTTGCTCACATCTTTATAAATTTTCTTCAAAACTGTTACCTCAGTATCATCGCTATTACTCCTATTAAACTGGATTTGATCCCCTACAGGAAGTAGATATTTTCCTGATATACTGATCTCTCTACCGAAATTTAAGAAATTTGGTGTCAGTCCAGTAACCTCGTGACTAGCAGAACGGATAGCGAAGGCGACTCTCGACAGATATTTTTCCAAATCTTTATGGTGTCTGTAACGTATGAAGCTAAAATTGTCTTTACCACACGATGAATACGCTCAACGGGGTTTGCACGAGGATGATATTTGGCAGTGTAAGCAATTTTAATAACATAATCGGCCATTTTATTTTGAAATATTATACTTCGGAATTGTTTCCCATTATCAGAGATGATCTTGTTGGGAGCACCAAACATTAGAATTACATTATCTTCGATGATTTTCGAAATGTTGATAGCCGTGGCTGTTCGAAGAGGATATAGAAGTACAAACTTCCTGAAACAATCCCAAACCGATAAAATGTAAGAGTGGCCTGACGACGAACGTGGTAATGGGCCAACCAGATCAACACTAATTAACTGCCAAACATTCCGAAAATATCTGGCTACGTCACACCGAAGGTTTGGCCAGTAGTACCTTCTCGAATTTCGACTCGTTATCTTGTAAATGCCTGCGTGACCACAAGTAGGAGGATCGTGGTTTGCTTTAATTATTTCTTTGCGGTTATGTTTTGGGACTACTTCCAACCATTTCTCAGGTTCGTCAAGATTGTTTCGGTAGGAAAACTTACCTCTTTTGAACAAGGTTTCCCCTTCGAGCCGAAACTTAGTATATTTTGCCGGGAGTTGGTTTACTCGCTTTATCATATCTTGATACCATTTATCTGACTCGTTTGATTCTATTGCAACAGTATCACTGGTGATAGCCTGTAATCGGGGGACCGAACTCTAAAGACAGTCTGGTACAACATGCTCCCTTCCCTTTCGATGCTGGATATAGATTTTGTTTCCTGAAGTTTCCAGAGAGCAACCAATTTTTCCTAAAACTGTATTCGTACAACCCGAATCGAGAAGTCCCAAAACTTCTTGGCCATAAATATCCACTCGTAAGTAGGGTCTGGATTCATTTTCAGCGTGTGCCAGAACGTACTCCTGTACTGCCTTTTTTTGTACATGTTAAGTTGGATTTACAAAGTGAGAAGGCGTCAACCGACCAACTGACGACTCCCTATCCCGTTTTTTTGACGACAGGTCGGACAATTACTACCAACTACATTTTCTTCAGTATAACTACTTCTCTTCGGGCTTGAAGGCCGTCGTTCTTTGGAATTTTTTCCTGACGTTTCGCTAGCGCGAGTGGCCAGCTTCTTCAGAGGCTTACTCATCTCCGATGACTAAACATTTCGATTTCTCAAGGCGTATTTATATCGATGCAAGTAGTCTGCGAAGAGTCCCACGGTTCATAACAGGGAGGCCTCTCAGGTAGTTGCGAATGCATATCTGCCATATATCCCGAGGGTCACTGACAGAATTGTAAAACTCTTGGGGAAATATAACATAAAAACGGTTTGCAAGCCGACCAAGAAGATCCAACGAAGCCTCAGGTCGGCTGAAGACAAAAGAGACCCATTGTCAGTGGCAGGGGTTTATCGCATACCGTGCACCTGTGGGAAGGTTTACATCGGTACCACGAAAAGATCCATGGGTATAAGGCTCAAAGAGAATCAAAGGAACTGCAGAGGGGGGGAAACCGACAAATCGGCGGTGGCGGAACACGCACTGAGTGAGGGTGACCATGGGACTCTGTTCGAAAACGCAAAACTGATTGCCCCCAACCAGGGTTACCATAGCCGACTGGTACGGGAGGCAATAGAGATCCAAAAACATGCTGACAATTTTAATAGAAAGGAAGAAGCGTTGAATCTAAACAGAATTTGGAATCCCATTCTGAGGAAATCAAGAATAACCAATAAAATCACAGCAGGTAGTGCGGCAACTAATAATGATGATTATTCCCCGAACCCGACAGAAGTAATTAACACTCCAAACTACCTGCATCGATATAAATACGCCTTGAAAAATCGAAATGTTTAGTCATCGGAGATGAGTAAGCCTCTGAAGGAGCTGGCCACTCGCACTAGCGAAACGTCAGGAAGAAATTCCAAAGAACGACGGCCTTCAAGCCCGAAGAGAAGTAGTTATACTAATAACCTCGGCCGCAAAAGCCTTAACCATTTTGTACATTTTCTTTGTTGCATTTTAACGCTTTTTTCGGTGATTCGGCGGGCGTTACTCCGTGAAGCTGTCGGTTTCTCGGGAACTAGTTATATTTCTCGGCTAGAAACAGACTCCAATTCCAAAGAAAAATTCGGGCGCCAGTTTTTAGTGGTATGCTCCACTGCTTCCCCAATAGTCGTTAGGGAGGCCCTGGTAGTAGCAGATGGAGTTACGGTATCCCAAGGGTCTGATAGTGTGACCAGGAGAGACTTTCGCAATAAGGTGTAGGCTTTAATCACACCTTTTGCTTCAACAGGGGTACCGGCTGCGAGATACGCCGAATAATCACACAACACAGATACTTTTACAGTTACAAACTGGTAGTGTAGACCATGACGAAAGAAAAAAACACCTTCTGGGGATAAATTTCAAGACAGTGCATAGATATAATAGGTGCTTTTTAATCTTAGTATACTCCAAAGAAATCGCTGGGCATATACGTTTTTATTTCTGTACCAAGATGGATTGGACAAGCTGCACATAGCCACAGCCACGGAGATGGGATATATAATCCATGAAATTTTGGGCGGTGAAGGTGTCATGCTCCGGGTGTGCCACGCACCACAGCGCATGCATTCTCGCCATGTAACGCCTTTGGGCGAGCTCACTACTCTAGTGGCACCGCATCAGATCGTCTCTCAATTCGTCGGTCTACTCAAAACGTTGGTCATTTCCATTACGAGAGTCGTCATGGGGCTGTCTATCGGTTTAGGCCCCTCCAACTTGCCCTTGACCCCTATCTGAATGGGGTCAGTTGTGGGGGCCCTGTCTTCTGATGTTGGGAACCATAGTTGGGGACCTGCAAGTTGGTTAGCTCAGCAAGCCCACGGCAGGCACCTGAGAGAAGCATTTTTCTCCCGGATGCGCATTAGCTGGCGCTCCGACTTGACATCCTAGTTGGGTCCGTACTCCCCAGTGCTCCAACCCAGTGGGCGAACGCGCTAGTATGATCAACCAATGACCACTTCCCGCATCACGGGGTTAGTGGTCAATGGCTCCTAGAATCGTGAGTCCTGATCAGACGCAGAGGACCGAGAATAACGGCCTTCTGCATGCGGTCGGCCAAGATCTCTGCCGCATTACGGCATGCCGATATAATCTTGAGCTCGCAGAGTAGCGTTGGTCTGGAACAACTAAGAACACCTATAATCAGAACTACTTAGTTAACAGAATAGTCCGGGTGGAGCCTGCGGAGTTCGTAAAGTTAATCCTGGTACTTTGTCTGTTTTTTCTCCTCTTTTCGGACCATAACGAATATCGTCTTACTTCGGAAGTCGAAGAGGATTATATCAGGCTATTTGCCTGAGAGTGGGGAATGAAGAGTTCGAAAAAATTCGACACCTTTTATTCACCACAACAGACTCAATATTTCTGATGTCCTGTCTATTTCATACGAGTGCAGAAGAAAATATTATAGCACTCGTAGGGCCGCGTTATGGCAATGGATATAGGCCGAGACCGCATAAACTGCACAAGTTGACAGCAAATGCATCAAAATTTCGGGCGCCTGTCGGCAGGCTTCGCATCTAGTATCAGGGACCTCTATACCCATCACGCGGCTCCGGTAGACAAGGGTGTTGAAAACACCGTCTTGGCACGCCATGATGAACCCTTCAGTCTCCGACTTCAGCTCACTTGACCTGAGGGAGCTGCAGCATTGCTTGTTTGATTTCTCGAGTTTCATTCCGTGTTCTGTGGTTTTGATCCTCTGAAGGATAATTGTCACAACGTTTCGGCAAAGTCTCATTTGCCATCTTCTAGGTGATGTCTAGAGTTTCGACCTCCGAACTCGAGTTATATAATAAAGCAGCAATTTTACCATGATGAGACTCTCAATCGTGGAATACGAATCTATTGAAAACAAGAACTTGACAGTATTCAATCATTTCAATTGACATGAATTTTTTAACAAAATCAAATTGAAAAAATAGGTATTGAATGTTGAATGATCTGGTGTAGATAACAATGCTCCCCATCAATGATATCATCATCGAATTGACAAAACAACTTTTTCACTTCATACAGTCAAGTTCTGAACGTACCTGATACTCTTCCCAATGAGTTTTTTTTTCTGTCAGACTTCTGTCATGACATGTCATATGTCACACAAAATATATTCCGTAATCAATCAGGACCTCTAGTCAGTGTCACATATCACTTCCTGTCACCCTTCCCTCTCAGTATGCAGCTCTTTGAATTTTTTTAATTTTATAATGTTGAAAAAAAATTAGGAGTTCAACCCAAATGGGCACTGATTTCAACTTTCATTATAGTTTAATGTAATGATTCACTAATGTTTTGTATTTCAACTCTAGAAGATCTTCCTGTAAATATTTGATTTGAAATTCAAATTTCATTTTTGAACAAATTTCACGACCATTACTCGCTTGCGGGTATCGCACTGATGATGTCGTGAAAGCCGAAAGCGCTTTGCAATTTACAAATGAATTCATTATATTTTTGACGAAATACGACTCTTCCTAGATTTATCAGTCATGTGTATGAAGCACCAACAAATCTCTCATTGACATTGATGCCACCAATGATAAATGAAATAATTTCAAATTGAATTGTAATAAATTGATAGTTGACCCATAGGATAAATAGGTCTTCTGTTTTCACAGTGCCGATGGTTCATCTATCACCCTGTCGACTGGGTATTCCAGGCACCAACGGTAATGGTTCTTCTTCTCAACTTAGTCTTCCTCCTGTGCATTATGTGGGTTCTCATCACCAAACTGCGATCCGCCAATACCTTGGAGATGCAACAGTACCACAAGGCTGCCAAAGCACTTCTAGTACTTATGCCACTTCTTGGAGTCACCTATGTCATTACCATCTACGCCCCCATCGCGAAAACGGCTTCCTCCAATGTCTTCGAGTCAACCAGGGCAGTTCTCATTTCTACGCAGGTGAGTGATTATGTCATATTCGATTCTGGTTGAAAATTCATTCCTTCCTATAAATCGACGAATATGAATCTCTGTTAACATAGTGTTACAAAATGTCCTAGCGCAGAATAATATGAGTGGTTGAAGAGCGAACGTCATTTTTCCAGGAACTCTCGGAACGCCTGGAATAATCGATCACGGAGATTTGACTAGAAGATTCTCTATAGGCATTCGCAGGTATATAAGGAGGCATTTCATCGCGAAGAAAACAGTTTTATTTGCGAAGCAGAGTGCATTCTCAGTTAGCAGAGTTTATCAGAAAGTTGTTATTCAGAGCCTAGTGGAGAGAGCTTTGGTATTTCTAAGTGCAGTAGTCGAAGTGTAGACAATTTCTATCGCAGAGAGTTTTGGTACCGAGAGTTGGTGAGTTAGCGGAGCAATTTAAGTGATTCTATTTTATTGTGTTGTAACAAAGAGTTGTAATAAAAGTAGTTTTGTGTTGCTTGGAGTTTTAATCAACGAACCGAAGAAATAATTGTAACAGTAGTGTCGGAAGTGGAATTCTGTTGATAAAAAAAAAGTTCATGGTGAATACGAGGAGTACATCTTACGATACAATGGAGGACATAATGAAGTTTATCCAAGACCAATTTTCGGACTCAAAAAGACGACGGCAGGAGGAGAAGCAAAAACGAAAAGAAGCGCTCTAGAAAATCCTCGAAAAGGAAAAGAAAGAACGAGAATTAGAACGAAAAAATGAAAAGAAAAAAAACGTCAGGAAGGACTCCAGTAAATTCTCGAAGAACAGAGAAAAGAGCGAGAAGATGTTAAGAAAGAAGAAAGTGATGACGGAATACAGAAAATCGTCGAAGAACAGGGAAAAGAACGAGAACATGAAAAAATAGAACGAGAGAAAGCAATCCAGAAAATTTTAGAATAACAGAAGAAGGTGAGAGAAGAACAAAAGAATGAATTATTTCTGATGAAAAAACAATGGAAAGCAGACTTCCATAACGTTCTAGAACATCAAGGCAAGTTCTTCGAGCATGTATTACATAAACCCGAAGTACGAATGGAATAACTTAGAGTAGATCTGAAGGAGGAACTAAGGGGAGATGTCAAGAAAATCGATGTGGTCAATGAGAAAGTGAATACAGTGCGAGCGGAGGTGAAAGGACTAGAGAGGCAGATAGCACTTCTCGAAAACCAGGATTGCCGGGACAGGGTTGCACATCAACAATTTCTGTAAGACCGCCAACTTTTGATGGACAGTCGTCGTGGTCCATGTATCGCCGACAATTTGAGGCTGCGGCAGACACTAATGGTTTGGGGCTTAGAAGAAGAAGCTACAGCACCAATAGAAGCTTTGAGAGGGCCAGCTTTGCGTATATTGAAGACGATACCCATCGAATACCAATAGAAATATTGTAACCTGATTTCTGCATTAGAGTTGAGGTATGGCGATCAACACTGAGATCAGCTGTTCCGAGCTGGAATGAAGAATCGCACACAAAAATAAGGTGGGAGTTTGCAAGAATCCGAGGCAGATGTGAGGCGACTCATTCAGCTGGAGATTTTAAGGAGCGACTAGCAGTGCAGATATTCAAAAACGGACTAAGAGACCCAGAAATCCAATGGACACTGCGATTGACAAACTTCAAGAGAAGTAGCGATGCTTTCGTTAGCTCTTTGAAGTGGAGGCGGCCTTCAACATGTCAAGGCCGAAAGTGTGTGCAGTTTCAATATAAAAACCGGAACAACAATTTGGCACAGCGAATAGTTCAGCCGAGAAGGTTCTGGAGGAAATACAATCGATGATGAGTGTGATTAGCACCCAGGAGAAGTAGTCATGCTATAGATGTGAAAAATCAGGACATCTTATCAAAGATTGTAGAGTGAGAATGCCAGATCTAGCTCACCTGCAAGGGTGCCATCTCGTACGCAATCACCTGTGAGGACAAGGGCATCCAGCGAGTCCTCAAATTGGCAGCAGGAAATCTAGAATTAGCCAGCATATCATGGAGCATGCTGGGTAGCAATAACAGAGCCCCCAGTGTCATCCATGTTAACAAGCTAAGAACAACAACCGATAGCCTAACCAATTCCGGAAAATTGAATGAAATAGATGTAACATGCCCCATAGACACCGGTGCTGCAGTTTTTTTGGTACGCAGTGACATCCGTCGGCCAGATAGCATGAAGGGCTTGGTCAAACAAAAAGTCAGCAGCAATCAGAAAGAGTTCCATTCACTGAACAACAAGAGATTGTAGAGCGTATTGACGGGATGAAGGCTCGGTATTATCGAAAGGCATATACTGGCGGATTTGAAGAAGGAGATCGAGAGTGGCTATACAATCTTCGTCGTAGGATGAATGATGTGGTGAACAAGGTTCAACGTAGGCCTAGAGCAAAAATGAAAATCGTACGCCTAACGAGACTCAAATGTTACATTGGAAATAACGAGATATTGTTCGATCGGGAAGATCAAAATTGAGAGGGGGATAATGTTACGAAATGTCCTAGTGCCGGCTCCGTCGCTCATAAACGCAGAATGATATGAGTGGTCGAAGAGCGAACGTCATTTTTCCAGGAACTCTCGTAATGCATGAAATATTCGATCACGGAGATTTGACTCGGAGATTCTCCAAAGGCGTACGCAGGTATATAAGAAGACACTTCATCGGAGGAGACAGTTTTATTCGCAATGCAAAGTTTATTCGCAGTTAGTTACTGAGGTAGTTATTTAGCAGAGTTCATCAGAAATTTTCCATTCAAATTCTAATGGAGAGAGCTTTGGTATTGCTGACTGCAGAAGTCGAAGTGTAGAGAATTTATATTACAGAGAGCAATTTAAATGATTGTTTTGTGATGTGTGGTGACAAAGAGTTGTACTAAAGGTAGTTCGGTATTGTTTGGAGTTTTAATCAACGAACCCAAGGAATCATCGTAACATTAGAATATCAATCAAACATTTCCGTTCAGTGAATTCATTACTGGGCTTGGTTTGATTCTTTCGATGCAGTTATCATGAAGCAGAATCAAAAGAAAATTTTCAAATTAGCCTCTATTTCATGAGATACATACGAGTTGTACATTGCCTTCATGTCCTGATTTCATTGACATGGCGGCTATGAGAATCAAAAGTATTTATAAAGTTTTCCTTCGAAACGAGGCTTTTCACTTCGTAATTTTTCGAAAATGCAAATCCCCACTGAAGGGTAGTAATAATGATTACTCAATCACTTTCGAAACTTGCGACCGATCTAGTTCGTTCGATGCTTTCTAACAAAATAGCTTCAATTCCATCCAGCTAACGTCGTATCGAAACTTTCAGCAACCAATTTCAGAAAAATATCCGTAATTGAATCCGAATAATCCGTACTAGTCAATTCCTGCAAACAATTCCGTTGGAAGTTGAGAAATTCCTGAGTGGATGGCGGCAGCAAACAAACGCGTCCCTACTCCAATGCACTACTACCGCCATTGGTGTTTCTATCAATATAAACGACCTACAATTTACGTGAGAAGATCCATCTTTCGAAGAGCCGAAAAATCACATGGGTAACTGACAATAGTGCCAGTCCTGCTAGGGCCAGGAACCTACCACAACCTTCCGATCCGAGAGTGTGCTGCTCTCAAGACGAAACAAACAAATAGAATAACTGGTCAGCTGTGTAACCTATCGGAGGAACTAAAATAAACAATACAATATAGGAGGTTGGATGAGAAATGCAACAATATCTCTGAATATACCAATTCAGGATGTAAGAACATAAACTATCGAGATACGTGAGCTTCTGCAGAACATAACAGGTACGGCCAGATTTTTCAAAAGTTGGAAACGTACTTCTGAAGTGAATCGTGTTTTCGTTTCACTTTGCAGATTGTCCCGTTACAAACCAGTTCTCGCTATGAGGAAACAAATAACGATATCATGGTTAAAAAAAATGTCCGCAAACTACAGTTCGTTCCGATATTGAATATAGTATAATTAGTTGGTAGAATAATGAATAAACGAATAGGTTTAAAATAAAAGTGTGAAGGTACCTTTCTCTGTTTTTTTCTCTTTTATACATTCGATTGAATTATTTCCATACTTGGAATTTGACTATTATATAACAATTACAAAAACCATAAAAATACAGATATTTGATAAAATATGAGAAGTGTTGTCTTCTTCGAGAGCTTGAAGTCGATGTAGTTAGGTTTTTTGAGTTTGTTTCCAGGATGAATCTGAACGGCGTCAATCCTGGGTAACTGCAGGGGTTTGCAGTGAAATTACACTTTAGTGGGATGTGGATTAGCTGTGGTTGATCAATGTCTTCATATCCATGTTCTTTACAATTTTTCTCGATTTTGACTGTTTGAACAAGGATGATAATAACGTAGGCGTCATTTACTGGTTCGATAATATCTTGTCCAATTGAATTTGGATAGTCTGGCACTGGTTGTAGGTATTTGGTAAATTGGGTTAACAATATTTTTGGAAATTTGGTTATTTTCATGATAAAAACAAGTATTTTCATTTCTCGTAGACGGTTCATCTTCATAGTGATGGTAACTAGATCGTTTTCTATGCTTCTTTAGAAAACTACAATTTTCAAACGAGTTTAATCAAATGGTTTTGTTATGTTTACGCGTGATGAAATCGCGTCACTACTCAACAATGAAAGTATTTGGTTTTTGAATTTATCTGAAGGTTGTTCTGAAATTGGAATTTCTGAAATTGTGTTTTCTTGAGAAGAATGTTGCGTTTCATTTAAATTATTATTATTTGGTTCTCCTTGACGAGCTGGGACGATTACTACATTCGAGATGACTTCAATTCGTTTCTCTTCATTACTAGGTTTATCTGATGGTTGGATTAGTCTAAGAAGAATTCAAAAAATCTTCGAATCGCTCATTTTCGTCTGGATCAAAATCACCTAATAACGATTGATTTTCAATGAGGTTTAACTTTATTCTTGATAGGGCATAGGCACCACAGTTTTTCTTTCTTTTTCTGCGTACGATGTTGTATTCATACTCTTCTAATTTAAAACGTCATTTAACTAGTTTTGACGAGGGGTCTTCAGTGTTAGTCAAAGTCTAAATATACTTTATTGTCTGAAGAATAGGAATTCTCAAAGACAACGCATCAAATACATCTAGGAGCATTATATACACATACACATAAACATACACACACATATATACCTGCAGTATACGGAGGTAAGTTCAATTTTATAAAAAAAAACATTGTAGAAACAAGTGTGTTCAATAGCGACAGAGAGTGGACTGTATAATTCCTTGATAATTGTTGCGTTTGAATCAAAAACTATGCAATTTATATAATCGAGCTGTGATTTCGCTTACCAAATCCAAATCGGTGTTGATTGAGCTGCGCTGCTTGTGGTAGGACGGGTGATTATTCAATCTTGGGTAACCGGCCGGTACGAGAAAAACTGAATCCTTTTTCTTGCTTGACACAGTGCGTAAGAGAGAGAGAGCGAAACAAAACGAGAACTCGATCGGAGCGCACCGTGAACGGATTGACAATTCATGAGCTACTGACCGCTGACTGTGAATTCCATTCTTGAGGCCAATTGGAGAGAATAACGAAATCACAGCAAAGCGCGAAAACTTATACAATGTAATTAATATAAAAAGTGAGAAAGAGATAATATTAACAATAAATATATATACAACAAAAAGCGATGATGAGCCGTAACGAAACATACCGCTCACCTAAAATATAAAATATTTTACATAATTTGACTATCCATGGGTAGAGGACATAGCTTTACCAATGGACGTTTAAATGTTCCGTGAGATGTTCGAACTGATGCTACTCGAGCGACACCATCAGCACCTGGGTGAGTTTCTACAATTCGCCCAATCTCCCAGCGCAAGGGAGGTAAATTATCCGATTTTATGAGAACTACTGTTCCAGGAGTCACGGTGACGGGAGAAGTCAACCACTTACTGCGCTGTTGGAGAGTGTGTAAATATTCTTTTGACCATCGAGTCCAAAAATCCTGATGGAGACGCTGGAGTAACTGCCACCGATTCAACCGATTCAACTTCAAACCTTGAAAATCGTTTTCGGGGAGCGAGTTTAAGGGTTCTAATGTCAGGAAGTGGCCAGGCGTAAGAACTGAAAGGTCGTTCGGGTCCGAGCTAAGAGGACAAAGTGGGCGTGAGTTGAGCACTGCCTCTATTTGAATTAGAATGGTGTTGAACTCTTCGTAAGTGAGGAGTTGATCTCCTATAACTCGAACGAGGTGAGTTTTCACAGATTTCACCCCTGCCTCCCATAAGCCTCCGAAATGAGGTGCGGAAAGGGGATTGAAATGCCAATGAAGAGTTTCGGAGTGAGCGGCAGTTTTCATCAACTGAACGAGCTGTTTAGATGCTCCGACAAAATTTGTCCCACAGTCGCTAAAAATGTAGGTGCATCGACCTCTTCTAGCAATAAAACGTTTCAAAGCGGCTAAGAAAGCATCAGAGGATAAATCTGATACCAGTTCTAAGTGTAGTGCTTTAGTGGTAAAACACACAAAAACACATATATAAGCTTTGAGGGTTTTTGCACCTCTGATTTTGCCAAGTATTATTGAATAGGGTCCAGCAAAATCTACGCCTACACAAGAGAAAGGTTTAATTGAGGAAATACGCAGTGTAGGTAGATTTCCCATGGGGGGTTGAAACGGAGTTGGTTTAAGTTTCCAACAGTTAAAGCATTTGAATAGGACATTTCGAATTATCTTTTTCGCAGATAAAATCCAATATTTCTGCGAAAGTAAAAAGTGAAGGGACTGAATGCCAGGATGCAAATATTTTTGATGGGTAGTCTCGATAAGGAGAGTTGTAAATCTATGTTTACTTGGGAGTAGAATAGGAAATTTTTTATCGTAAGAGAAATTTGAATTGGAGAGTCTTCCGCCTACCCTTAAGATTCCTTGAGTATCAATAAATGGATTGAGTTTTCTCAGAGATTTGGGAAGTATCTTATTTTTTGTTATTCGAGAAATATCTTCAGAAAATGTTTGTTGTTGGACATGCCTAACGAGAGAGAGTAATGCGTTATCTAAATCCGTCGAAGTGAGATAATCACGATTTTTCTGAGAAGGGTGTGAACAATTGAATATGAATCGGCGAACTAAAGCGATAATTCGTTGTATTTTTGTGAGAGAAGATATTTTTTCGAGGAGGTGATCAAAAATTGTTGGAGAAATGGTTGTGGTGAAAACTAGACGTTTTTCTTCTTCCACCTCTTCGTGACTCCTTGTAATACTAGGAAGGGTTGGCCAAGAAGGAGAGGTATCTTTAAGCCACGGAGGCCCCGCCCACCATAGGGAATGGTCAAGGAGCTCCGATGGCATAA
>JAVJAQ010001252.1:0-342500 GCA_032362365.1 Zygogramma bicolorata
TATACATAGTTTTCTGTTTTTATTATTGTTATTGGTTACGTTCTGTTTAAAACTTTGCGTTGTAGAAATATTCTAATACATTAAAATCATTAATCACATTTTATATGTTTTTGTTTTGTCTATCGCCGTCGATAAGAAGAGCCTGATTTACGCAAGTATGGCAAAATCTAGTCATAAGACTTGTACCCATTTTCCGTGAATACAACTGTACATACAGATACAATAGTTAGGTAATCTATATAAAAACACATACGTAAATGAACTTACTCAAACACTCATATTCAGAATGTAATTGAGTCACATACGCCTAAATTCAATTTGTGAGAGGGTCCAATATAAGTTAATCATACCATTGAAGCTGTTGGATAATCGAAAGTGGGGCCCTGATGTTAGTTATCAGCCGAGGTATATTGAACATGGTTGATATTCGAGTTCTACGTGGCGGTACATTAAATCTGATTGAGCCTAGGAGCTCGGGAGAATTAATAATATGAATAATTATCTTGTATAAAAAAATTAGCATGGAAAGGGTTAACCTATTCTCCAAAGATAAAATTTTGAATTCATTCCTCAATTAATGTGTTCGTACGGTTTTTTAATCTGCTCTGATCTGATTTTTTTCGAAGTATATGAATTTCAGAAATTTGTTTTGTATTTTCTCAACTTTCTGGGGGGAAGTGCGATTTTCTCCTGATCATATCATTGAAGCAAATTCCAATTTGGGTCTGACTAATGTGAGGCAAAGATGTTTTATTGTATTGATATTTTTAAATTGTTCACTTTGTCGAATTAAGTATGCTTACATACGATTCGAGGAGCTAACTACTTTTTGGATATTATTTGTAAAAGATAAAACGTTATCATAAGAAACATCTAGATCTTTGACCTCGAAACATCTTTTCAGAATCTCTCCATCTATTCTGTATTCAAATTCAATTGTTTCTTTCACGTGAAATGGTCATTATGCAACATTTTTTAATATTGAAGAATAATTTATTTTGGCAACTCCATCTATGAACATTATCAAGGTCTTTTTGTTTTTCAACACAGTCTCTTACATTTTCTACATTTTTGAATATTTTTAAATCATCTGCGAAGAGCAGACAATCTGAGTGTTGTAGTACTGAAGGTAAATCGTTGATGAACATAATGAATAGGGGAGATCCCAAATTGGAACCCTGAGGCTCTCCTGAGTTGGCAGAGAGTTTTCCAGAGGAATTACAATTGTGTCTAACAATCAAAGATCTATCTTCCAGATAATTTTTGAATATCTCAAGTGAATTATTTGTGAACCAAAATCTATGTAATTTTTCTAATAGAATATCATGATCAACCTTATCGAATGCTTTACGAGAATCTGTGAATATTGTATCTAATTGGAATTTTGATTCTAAAGTTTCATATGCGTGATTTATAAATACATATTTTGTAAAATTATTCTGAATAATTGTGAATGGAATAGTCATCAAACATCGACAAACGAAAACATCTCTTTCCTGGGGAATAGCTTAGCTCGGCCTATGCTATTGGCATACCAATAATATTTCAGAATGTGTGTCACGAGGGTTGCTGCATATAAGTAATGTTTGGATTATTCACTGAAATAACTGCGGCATTTTTAATAATAGACTGGATCTGATGAGCAACAAATGATGTACTTGGAAAATTGGTGATGAAAAAGTAACGCTTCATTTTTGAAAACTGGCCTCAGTTAGATACCTGAAAACTTTGTGAAATCCGATGAGTAGAATGGCTTTCTGTTTGAAAGACGAAGAAATTGGAAAGTTTGAAAAGAGGTTGGGAGAGTTATTTCCTACCTCATCTTCTTCTGAGTGAACAATTGCTCACTCTTCATCCCGAGAGTGGGTTAGAAATATTCACATTTTAGAAACATTGTGAATACATATGTTTAAACTCTCCATGAAATCAAATAATACTTTTCACAATGATATTCAAGAAAATAGCTATTGTAGATATAAATTCAACCCAAGATTATTTATTCTTAGACAAATATTCCTACCATGATATCATGCAACATATTTCAACAGTACTCTTCAATAAAGCTATCTGTGTATATCATTTTGCAAACCCGTGTCCCATTTTCCATTGCAGCTATCATAAATCTGAACAATGTCTTACTACTTTCTAAATTTGGCATCTGGTGCCGCCACCGCTTCAAAAAAATTAGAACGATTGCCGTAATCCTCGCATTAGCTAATTCTCATATTATATCGTTTAATTGTCATAATAAAATCGTGACCGATTCGTATATTGTTAATGAACCTTCGCACTGCTTATTAGGCCACGAGAATAATACGTGATGAAATAGTGAAAATGAAATGTGTGTCGGAATGAGTTGTTCCAGCTGCAATTTGTCCAAGATGGCACCCAATGCGTGACGGCTCAGGGATATTCTCGACAAAGACCAATTTTGGATACGATGAGTATATTGCTACGATAATTCGGAGGTCGTTTTTCTAAATAATACTCCGAGCAACACCAAACTGTTTTATTAACTTCACTATAAAAATACAACTACTGTACCGACGGATATAATTCACTTTTGAAAAAATGAGACGGTTCAATTGAATCCAACTAAATAACATCCAACTTTCATAAAGGACCGTCGAAGAAAAAGACTGAAGACTTGCTTCAGTGTAACAGGAACCAGATAAAGGGTAATAATAGGGCTTCCGACTGAATACTGTCCACTCAAAGGACACGGCGACCTTAGCCAGACAATGTTACGAAGGGACATAGACAGCTCGACACGTACTTTGCGAATGTGAAACTATGGATCACAAAAGGCAACATATATATGGAAATTCTTGATCCAGAATAATATGACAAACACCCGTAACTTGCACAAACTTGTTCCGGGTATTTTAGATTGGGTGTCATGACTTATAGGAAAGCAAGGCGCAATTACAGTCTGAAATGTTTTCCGGAGACCTGGTATTGAAAGAATGGTCAGACGGATTCCACGAAGCAAAAACAAAACACTTTGATAAACTCTGCCCTCTCGATGAAATACGTCCTTCACATACATCATTCTGGATCTCATTATATTTCAGAATCAATGGTCCGAAGCGTTGGGAAAGTCTTTGAGAAGCGTCCTGCTACAAAATTATTTCAATTATCGTGCAAATGAGTGGCGTTTCATTTACGAGCGATACTAAGCGGCGGCACCTGAGGATTTTGTAACAATATACAAAAAAATCTATAAGATTTTTTGGTGGAAGGCTCGCGTTTTATATTCGGTCACATTCGAAGGGAAATTCTCTGTTGGTTCAAGAATTTGATGACAATGACTGTTTGAGAGCTTGCAATACAGTTTTTCCTCCATATGCTCCTGAAGCCAAAACGACCAATCAAGAAATTGAATATTTCTTCAAAGATGCAACTCCAAAAAATCTAGTTTCGATATTTCAACTATTGAAATAGTGAACATTGTTAAACTCGACTAGGAGAACTGAATATTGGCATGTTTGTCCCTATCTGGTGGTAATGATTCCTACTTAGGTAGTGGTACCAAGGTCTGAATCGTTTATCCCACAAAAAACAATGGCATAATTTGAAAAATCGATAGAGTTCGAAAAAATCCGGAAGTTTTCTCCCTTGAACTTTTTTTATCTGAACCATCGATTCTCCTTGCTGACGATGAGAATAATTTAAATATGAAATAATCTTTCTTTCTTTCATCAAATCTACCCAAGGTGCATATCTTTTCTTTCTGTAATGTATACTTGCTAAGTGGAAAAGTGTCATGAAGGCCAATCCATCAGTTGCAATGTCAACTCTAGTAAGATAATTCCATAGGGAACAAATTCATGAGTATTCATTCAATTTAATATTCACTAAGTTCCAAACAGATGAAATAATTTGCAACGTTTTTTCGTAGTTTCAAATTTTTCTACAAATATCACAATTTCTTTCAGTGTAGAGTTTGATATTTCAATTAGATGCGTAATATTTGAGCTATTTCCACTAATAAACATCATGAGTCAAGTTACAGTTAATTGTTGATGATTTTTTTTTAAGATGATATATTCAGGAATTATATTGTCTCGTTTCATATTGACCTGATTATCTGCTAACTTGATCATTATGATCACAGAGGGGGTTCATGCAGTCAAAATTCACTCAGTAATTGTTTCCCCTTCCCCTCTTTCAACAACAAGAACTTTTCTTAAACAGTGTATGTTTAGTAGCGATATTTGGAATACAGTTGATGTTATCTGGAAAAGAGTTTACTCGTCAGGATCAATATTTGAGAGTATAAAAAACATTGAAAACAAAATTCTGAAAGAATTACACATTCTTGAAACTTCTTATATTTATGTTCTGCCATACGTGATTCAAATGTTCCCAAAGTTTGACCTACGTCCATGATCCTTGAGAACAAGATCTACTCATCAGGACAGAAACACTGATGAAGAAAAGAAATAGTTGATAGTTCCAACTCATAGACTGAGAGAAGCACGTATATCTGTTTCATGGTTGACTCAAAGCGGGTTGAGAGGGCACAAAGACGCAATAATAACTCTGAATCACCGCCTGCTCGGAAAATTTCAACAATGAAAACGACACGCTTGATTATGAAGGATACGAGTTTCAACACGCCCACGAATGCCGTGGGTCTCTCTCCACTCTCTGCAGCTACACACGACGATGTGAACGAACGGTTCGGTTCCCATGACACACAAACAATGCGAAATGTGTAACGAAAAGTGCTATTTACTGGGCCGTAAAACTCTTTATTAGTTTATTATTGGCGTTAGCACCTACAGGAGTTCGGTGTATGATATATTATTTGATTGTATAAGAGGCGGTGGCTTGAATGACCACAGGGTGTTGTTTGATTTACAGATATTCTGTCAAGTTATTGAAAAATGGAGTATGTCATGAAATGACATGCAGTGCTTCTGGGAAGTCCATTTTGTAGGTTATATTAGGCGTGTGTACAACAATATCAGATATTGAGTACAACTTTATCAATCCTGGCTGCTAATTGTGTATTTTCGAGAAATATCCATTGTAAAATTATGTCAATATAAAATTCATTATCTTAGGTCGAATGATCAGTATCTTATTCACAAAGATTCGCAACTGGAGGTGTTTTAAGTAAGGAGTTTCTTCACTCTGGTTGCATGACATTGACGGTTAATATCGTATAACAAATACCATTTTAGATTTTAGTATCAAATACCTTCAATGTTTGCCAATCATAATAAATATCCATCTAATTGTTAGAAGCTGACCTGAATCATCTAATAAGGTGGCCAGGACGTGCTGAAACATTTGTATCTCAAGACAATAGTGAAATGTTGTAGTTGGTTCTAAGATGTCTACGGCCATATTAGTTCGTACGTAAAACAGATGTAGTGAATCACCCTCTTCAATCACCATAACTACGAATTTTCGATCGAATGTTCTTTTCGGCTATTGTGATAGACAAATTGGTTATGTCATTGAACATTGGAATTGTCAATCAATCGAGGATTTATAGCTAGTTCAAACATCTAACTTGTTTTGCATTTGCACGTGTAGAACATTTGTCATGTTATAATGTTATCAATGATTTTCTCCTGAAGATGCTAACCTTGTTAGGGAAACGAACGTTGAGTGCATGTAATATCAGTTTCGTGTTAGAATGATTGATCTCTGAAAAAATTCTCAACTTTCACACCAAAGATTCCAATCTCATCGTTTATTCTACAAAAAATGCAATTGACATATAACAGGAACATCCATGATCACAAAACAAGAATCCTGAACCACATATGGACAACATTGGCCAAGACTTCCATGGGACAAAAGTCAATTTTATATGATGGACTCAAACTATTTAATTTTTTTTCAAATTCCTGTATTTCATTTCATTCATTTCACATGTTACATTCAAAGTGCCCACATTGCTTTTGGCTCTGGGTAACAATTTGTTACCAATTCATCGTTGTAAATTGTTTCTACATAAATGGGATATGACTCTGGGGTGGTTTTCGGTTTTTTTGCCTTGGTCCACAGGTTTTTACTCCTGATATTTCGCCTACAACTGTGGAATCCATTATCAAAGTTGAACTGCGCACCCCAAAAATTTGGTTGGAAATTTGTGCCCACTGAGATATTTTACAATAAATCTCTGGACTATTTTTGGAATAACAGTAACTTCTCCGAGCATTTTCTGAGGAAACATATGGTCTTCAACAATTATTCGAATGAAATACAGTTAAAAACATAGAGAACTGTTAAGTCGAAATAAGTTCGAAACTTATGCTTGCTTCACAGTACCGAAAATGTCAAAATGTCAGATCGATGTCAAAGTTGATGGCATGTATTCTCGAAAGCTCAAAGCAGGTGGCCCTGAGTATTATAGTGGTTATTTCAGTCATCATTTGGTTAATTTTCTCAGTGATTTTATATATATGTGACCATCTTTATGTTCATCAATTCTTTAATATGCTTCGACGGTTCAACCACCATCTTCCTCGATAATGTATCTTCAGGATCTATCAAAATGAAAAGTATCATGGACAGTTTATTTCGGTTTGTTGAATTTGTTTGAAAGTTCTGCGGTTCGATTTCAAATTTCAATAGCGTCTGACGTGAATAGAAGAATGGAAATCGGCGCTTTAATTGCAGGTGATTGTTGACTACAAGCTTCCAAATCTTTCTACGGACGGTGCCTGCTATATTTCTGTATTTTGTTGTTTGGTCTATGAACTAGGAAGTACATACAGTTTTTGAATATTTCGATGAATTTGATAATATCTTCATGATATATGCTTTCATGAACATTGTCTAACGAATTAGTTAGCTGTTTTTGAGTGTGTTCTGAAGTTTTTTGAGCCTGACTTCTGTCTGGAACTGCGGTAAACACTGATAAGGATTACACCAATGTTCCAGCATTCGTAGACTGACTAGAGAGGTCGGTCTATCTCATGGAATTATCTATGATTGATTTCTAAGAGGAGTCACCTCATTAATCATTTGAAGAATTTGCGCATTTTGAAATGCTGGTATCCGTGTTCTATTCTTCCTTGCGGTTGAGGTTGTTTCTGTTTATGAATTTGATTCTTTGAAAAGTTCAATGCCATTGCCGTACCTATGCATTTGCAAGTCGCTCACCCGTATCAAAAATAGACCAGATCATCATTTATCCTTATCTTATATCGGACTGCACGAAAAAAATGATTTGTCTTGTCTGCATTCCCTGTAACCACCTGGTTCCTTGACAAAGAGATGACTTCGTATGCATTAGCATACTTCATACAGTTCATATCGCTTATCGTAACCACATTACAGATATAATACCCGCTTCTAATGTCAGACCATTGTTATTGAACATTTCTTTCGGAACGATTACCTAAGAGCGCTCTCGAAGGATCGTCAAATGTCACTGGTACGTGTATAGGCCAGTATTTCCATTCACAGCGGTGCCAAATCACATTTTTTTTGTAGGTAGCTTGCAACTCAATGAATATAGTGTGGTATCGCGAAATGACGACTTATGGACGAAAAAATTATTCAAATAAACAAATGTCACTATTTTGATGTTATTATTTTTGGAGTGAGATTATTTGGGAGGCCTATAAACGAACGTTAAAAAGATTGTATCTTGGTTAGTAATAGAGATATTGAGACTTAAAAAAAATAAACGTCTCGCTAAGACCTACGAGAATCTTGAAGAACATTTTGAATAACTTGAATATTCAAGGCGTAACTTCTATTTCTTTATTAGCTAAAATTTTATATCCTGGAAAAACATTTATTTTTTCAAAAACCCATTCTTTTCAGTTTAATTCTGAATGTACATGCTGAAAAGAATCACCCTGATTTTCTGCACCTTCTCGGCCTTGTGCAACAAGTGCTGTATCGACACGCCGAATTCACAAATATCAGTCATTATTGGTAAACTATATAACATGGCTGGATAAAACATACCAATACCTCCTCAGGACAGTTTCTTTAAGGTGGTGGATGAGTTTTAGAATAGAACTTCATAAATAAACCACTTGAATACAGTAATAATTTTTTCGAATAATTCTTAACAGTGTTTTACCGCCAAAATAATAGTTCTACGTGATTTTTGCATAGGACTTATTTTGTATTTAATTGCGGCGCACAATTTTTCGTAGGAAACATTTCTCGATAAATCTCATTCAAAAGATAATAACATCAACATGTGACATTTGTTTATTTAAATACTTTTTTCGTCATTTCGCGATCTCACAAATTCACATTATATTCTTAGAGGTTCAAACTACCTACAAAAAAATGGCGGGGAAGTTTCATGGTTATCTTTTGCACGATCCGTGATAAGATGATGAGAGGTATCCCGTAGACATTTGCACATTCAAAAAAAATGTAATAATGGCAGAGTTGCAATCATACCAATTGATTTTTTTATTTTTATTTGGATGGGTTGGTGCATAATCCTGGATTTGAAGTTTCTCTACGTGTTCTGATTAATGTGAGGTTAAAGGAGTTGATATAAGTGTGCACAATCCTGGCGACAGAAAAACTGCCGCAATCAAAATTTACTTTTACTGCAAACATCAAAAATTGGTTAAGTTTTGTGATTGACTACTATTTTCTAGATCGTTATTGGTCCGTCCTTGGCACGTGAAATACACAGATATGTATTCAGTATTCTGCGTACAACTGCTTCATCATCAATTCTCTGAAATTGATAGCAATGGAAAGGTCTATGCTTGTTGAATTCGTTTGTAACTGTTTGACGACCATCCTTGTCTGGAACTAGAAAAATATTATAGTGATTTGAATAATAATATATGCACACAGTATTTCAATGATTTGCATTTTCCTCGGTTGGAGCACAAAATGACATGCATAGTTCGGAAAAAATTCGTTTGTGTGGGTGTCATGATTGGCACACCTCTCTACGGGCCTTTCGTAAATCTCACCGATCGCTACAGTTTTTCTCCTGATAACATAATATCTCATTTTCAATGTCATCAATCTCCGTGCTTCTCACACGAGGCATCCCTTTTTCTTCCAATAATTAACGCTCTTCTCATAACGCAATATACGATTGCCCTTGTTTCATATAGGTAAAATGTTCGATTTCACGTACCTATATCAAGAATACAAAAAAACTATTTATCCTGTTTTGTTGATCGATCGGGAGAAAACAAGGTGACAGCGTGTAGATGAGGTGACAAAAAGTTATAGTTATAACTTTACGATATAGGCGGTGAACGTATAGAGAAGCCTCAGATGGTTGGTGGTCACACCGTTTTGAGATAAACGAGGCCAAGTGTACTGATAATCAGTCTGCGAGTGTGCCCATCCCAATAATCAAAAAATAATTTGTTTCACGAAAAACACATACGGAAATTTCTTCCATGAAAAATCCTCCAATGACATCTGTTGAATCTAATCCAATTATCTCCATGGTATTTGCCGGAGACGTTTCTTTCAAAGTTGGTTCAATCAACAGTTGCTAGTACTAGCTAAGAAAAAAGAAGGCAGCAGCTCAGGAAAAATTATTTATATTAGATCTTGGTAAACTCAAGGGAATGAGGTACGGTTACACTGTACAAAACAACATTGCCTATTTCTGGATCAGTCATTGATCCTGTTTCTGCGCGCATAAATCTCGATGCCCGTATTCTTGAGTAGCATGTACCATGAGATACTAATAATAGCCAATTATTTCGCGAAGTCGACAAAAAGAAAGAAATTGCAGACTGAAAATGAGAGCGCCCCGGGTAAAGCACCGAGAATACAGGCCATTGCTTGTTTCCCATGATAGGCCAAGCAAATTACGTATTGTTATGGCTTTGACATTATGTAGAAAGGTTAGTAGAGATAATAGATAAGGAATGAAAGAATCAGTTTCCGCACAAATTTTTTTGTTATTGCACGATATATTACAACTACCAAACAAATAAAAATGTTATTCACAGCTCCTCCAGTCATCCACATTCGTATAAAAAGCCGTAGGCAATAATATGATTCACGCATTAGTGAATGTCCCTTTATCTGATTGCCAATAACAATAAGTACGATGAATATATATTAGAATCGACATCATTCGAATTGTTTTGTAGTCAAGCTGTAAAGAAAATAAACCCTAATCCAAAGAACGAGGACAGGAATTTGAATCTTTGACACATCTAGAACAACTCAAGTAATTCTGTTAAATTATCTGTGACATAAAGTATTGCCCATGATACTAATAATAACTTGAGTACGTATATCAAAAACAGTAGATACATAAGTTTTACTATGATTTACCTAGGTAAAACTTGGAGAACATTCCAGGCACAAGTAAAAGAACATCAGACTACCATTCAGAGCATTTGAAGCATGAGTTCAATCATCTATTCTAAATACTTTCTCCTGTCAAGTAAGGAAATCAATGAATGAAGAAAATTATTCCCAATATCTGATAAATGTAGAGTTGAATAATTCTCCTCTGTTAATATGTTCTTCTCAGTTAGGGCAACCTAGCTCAATTTCACCCTACTTGTGGGCATTTTTCTGTGAAATGAATGAAGAAGGTGCCAATTTTTGTTAATTACATCTCGCACTGAGTTTTGTGAGGAAAAATTTACTATTTTTCATTAAATTTTCACTGGTCACATAAAATGTTTTAGAAATTCCCAGATATTTCTCGCTATTCTCGCTGATAACTTCCATATATCACGTTATAGTTATATTTTAATAATTTTCTATTTAATGCTCCTGGCCTATTTTCAATTTGTATAGAAAACGGATCTCTGCAGGAGACTATTGGAAGCCTTTATGCACCGAACGCTGTGCTATTAAAATAGATCGAAGTAATTTATAGATTCAGAACTGATATTAATTTTTTGCTTGGAATGTAATTGATAGGCTATATAGCTTTCAATTGAACTTGGAGTGTTTATTTTATGAGGCAACAGCACGTTGTTGATCAATGACTGATTGATTTATGGATAGGCAACTCTGCTGGTGAACCGTCTCAAGTTTGATTCCTAGTGACAAGAATTTATCGTTATTTCCTAGGGCTACATCGAGTTCGTCAAGTGTAATCGGTCAAAATGTGTGCACATCTATGATTTTTGAAATTTTGGCAAGTACAAAAATCATGAAGGTATACTATTTCAAATGACACAGGGTGCCATACAACTTGCCCGAATGCATTACAAAAAAATCAGTGAAAACCAACTTGTTACAGTATGCCCATCACAGCTTGATCTAGTTCCATCACGAGATTGACGAAAATGTATTGACCTCTTTCCAAGGCAGACCATGAAAAATTGGTCTAAAAAATATATCACCAAGTATGCGAAATATGTAGAAATAATTTCGTTTAGACTAAGGAATTGAGAAGGTGTTTCGTTATCATTTTTCCCGAGTATGAGTTGAATTATATTGAATGATAATTTGAATCGATTGCATATTAAAAAAAAAGAAGTACTATTTTCCCTCCGTGAAAATTTCTGTTTCTGTTCGAAGGACAATTTAAGTGAACGGTTTTAGCATCGAGAAGAGGGAGAACATTTTCATATCTGTTATGGGCCGTTTCAGCCTGATATCACAAATGTTGTGTTGTGTTGATAATTTCTGCATTGTGTTCAAGAGCAAGAATAAACGGTTACAGTATCGTTTTGGCTTTCCTTAAAGGCAGGAACACGAATAATAATTCTAGGCCATTGAAATGTTACATTTTCAAGGCCTTATCCTCACTATGAATCTTCGAGTTTATTTCATTAGTTTTTACAAGAAATTCTAATCCGAGTGTACATTTACGAGATTCCTAAGTAGGTGAAAAAGGGCCAGGTAATCGTTTGGAGACAAAAAAACATCTGCTTCTATTACTATTATTATTATTATTATCATTATTGATCCTGTTTTTCCCCTCTACTTATTTTTCCAGTTGTGCTACGTATTTTGCCATGTGCAGAAGTATTTGCTTCTGAAAAGTATTTGGAGTTTAAGATCTGTGGGCAAAGTTTTCAATTTGGTTATAAGCATTTTGACTTTTTGCAAATTGTAATATTCAATCATGAGTGATCGATTTAAAGGGAAAATTGAAATAAGAAGTGTAAAGGCGAAAGCATTGAAACCTTGCTTGATCGAGCAATCGCATAAAAACGATGTGGAAATTTTCTCCGACTGGTGCTTCCAGCACAAAAATTCAGTTTGAAGGCCGATTTGAATACATAGAGCATCAAGTCTTGGCCGAAAGGCAAAATCACGAATGGTAATCCACGTAATTATCATTCATTCATGGGCGTTCCTACCTCTCTGAAGCCTTTGAAAGATACCATTCATTGAAATTCAGCTGTGTTTGAACTCTGTTAAACTGAGTTAAAGGGAGTTATTCCTATATGTTATACTGAGTTGAATGAGAAGGGCTTAGAATTAAGTATAACACTCAAAAAGGCCTAGATGCTTCTGGTCTCCCTGAAAATGTTTGTATGGGCGCCCTTAACATTCATTATGTAACAGCTCGACTGAACTGACAACTTTTTCAAGATATTTCAGTATCCGAGATATTCATAACTGAAATGCGCTCCCTAATAAGTGCCTCATAATGTCAAACATAGCTTTTTGCTATCAATTTCTGGTCCTTCGAGCTTGATATCTACAAGTTTTTTTGATCACTCCCAGTAAAAATTTTTTCATAGTGGCCGAATTAAATAAACGGCCAGAGGATCGATTCTTAGCACCCTGTGAAAGCACGAATGATAATTGCCTACTAGCCTGATGCCTACAAATTTTCTTTCACTGGTGCTTCCAGTGATTTTTCTATTGTTTTCAATGGCCGATTTCAATACATTGTCACAGCAACGGGTCTTACCGGAAGGAATGGTAATCCACAAAATTATAATTCATGTATGTAATAACATGACTGATCTGAAGACTTCTTCAACACCGTTCAGTATACGAGATATTCATAACAGAAACGCGTTTCCCAGTAAATGCCTCACAATGCCACATAGCTTTTTTGTGATCTGTTTTTGGCCCTTAGAGCATGATATCTACAAATGATCTTCGACTGGTGTTTCCAGTGATTTTTTTCCTTCTATGGCCGATGATAATCCACGTAATTATGGATTTAGGTATGTAACACCTCAAGTAAACGGAAGACTCCCTCAAGAAAGTCTGTAACTGAGATGATCCTAAAAAGAGGAGTTCCCTGGTTACTGTTCCACTATGCTAAACATAGCTTTTTTCCTATCTGGTATTGGTAAAATGTCTACAAATTTTCTTCAAACGTGTTCCTCACTAACTTTTCACTATGCCAAACAGAGTTTTTTCACTATCTGCTAAAGGCCCTTCGAGCTTGATTTTCTTCGAGTGGTGCTTCCAGTGGAAAATTTTTCATTGTTTTCGATTTGAATAAACGGTTACAGCGTAGATTCTTAGCACTCCGTCAAGGCAAGAACAGGACTGGTTATTGCCATCTGTTATTGGTCCTTCGAGCCTGATGTCTACAAATTTTCTTGAGCTGGTGCTTCCAGTTATTTTTTTTCCATTGTGTTCAAAGGCTGATTTGAATACATGATCAAAGCCTCGAATCTTAGCCGGAAGGCAAGAAAACGAGATAATCTATGTAATTATACATTCATGTGTGTAACACCAGGATTGAACTGAAGACTTCTTCAAGACTGTTTGATATCCGAGATATAAACGCTTTCCCTAGTAACTGCCCCACTATGCCACATAGCTTTTTTTCTATCTGTTTTCGGTCCTTCGAGCCTGATATCTACAAATTTCCTCTGACTGGTGCTTTCAGTGAAAATTTTTCCATTGTGTTCAGAGGCCGATTAGAATAAACGGTCACAGCATCGATTCTCAGCACCCCGTAAAGGCAAGAACACGAATGGTAATCCTCGTAATTATGCATTTATGTATGTAACACCTCGAGTGAACGGAAGACGCCTTCAAGATCGTCTGGCATCTGGGATGTTCGTAACAGAAACACGTCCCCGATTAACTGTCTCACGATGCCAAACATAGAAACTGTCTCCGTTCGACTCGTCATTCATCCCAGCTCATTATTATGTATAACGTTTTATTTTGTTCGTGATATTTACTACACATGATAATATACTGGAATGTCTCGCGTTGTATAATACAAAGCCACGACTCGTTTCATATTTGAATAAGATGAGGCTCACCGCCGGCCTACTCACATCCGCAAAGTGTTGCGCACTGCTTCCACTCACGCTCCCTAGCGTAGGGGTGTCTCATTATACAGGGTGGCCCATGGCCGTTTAGGTATTTCCATAACAAAATTTAAATTTTTCGAATGGGTGACCTCTGGTCTTCGGAAAACATAGCTACTTCATGCTTATTGTCTTCACCTGCCTTGTTTTTCATTTTAGCAGATTCCTCCTGTGAATTTTTTCCCAGGACTCAATTTTTGGTGGTGTTCGTTATGGTTACGTATTGGGACTGTGCGAAATTCGTGGTAGGGGTAATGTAGTCGATTGCAGCGCACGATGAGGACGAAATGAGCATTATTTGGGATTGACATTTTCCGCAACGCTTCAGTCATGAGAGTTGAATGAATGTGGCCACATGCACATGGAGGTTTTAACTTTACTGATGTTGGTATGACACTTTTCTATCTGTGTTATTCGATTTACAAATATTTCAAATGTTATTTGGGTTTGCACGATTTGGTGATGAAAGAAACACGTTTGGTTGATAAAAAAAAACACGTCTCATGAAGATTGGACAGTTTTTCTACAATAAACCAATTGCTGATGCTATTTTGCATTTTGGTGTATGCTCCAGTCACTAAATGAGTGTCGGAGAGTATTTTGGAGGAGTTGCTGATGAGTATCAGCGATTTTTCATGAAATTGCAATGCATAAAAGTCCCCCAAAAGTTTCAAAAGTAAATGGCGCTGTGGACGCGCATGGTCCTAATACTCAAGCACATAAACAATCAAATCCAGAATTCTTCCATAACAACGTATTCTCTCAATAACGAAAACTGGGCCCGGATTACTTGGTATCACATTCACATAGTATGCAACAAGCTGTACCACCATTTGTTGCATTTTCTACTGTTGTTCAGGGGATATATGAATGTTCGGTCGATAGCTCTATTATGTTTTGCTCTGACCCAGTTCCTTACGTGACTCCGTGTATAAATACTCAATGTATCCCTACTGACAGCTCGGGTCTTATATATGATTCCTATCATACCTGTCTTGCAAGCTTATCAACTTGCTTTATCAAAGTCGCTGGTGATTCCTAAGTAACCTGGCACTCAGTCCATTCATGGTCTGCTGGACACTTGAGGATCTTCATTACTTCAATACACCAGTCTGGTTGCCATCCCGAAGATTCCTAGTGTATGAGTGAGTTTTGACATCTATAAAAATATCAATCTTTAAATTCTGTTGAACCATATAATTGTTTAGCATCTGGCCTTGAGTGATAAAATTCTACTCGAACATCAGAAGTGTCACTCTTCACAAAATCCCATTATTTACCGATTAGTTTGTGTTGGATGCGTTTTTGGGAACCATGTGGTCCACGTTCAAAATGTCAGTCTGTAGAAAGGAAATATCCGAAAGATCCTTCATCTATGCTATCGGCATTACTTTCATTGCACCTGCAACAGGTAAGTCTTTCGAATATGTTCAGTTTGTGCATAACAAATATTTACTTTGTCTCTGTTCGAAGATGCATATAGTTAACAACCATTTTGTATAGTGAGGTGCACCTTTGCTATTATTTTTATTATGTCTATCCACATGTTGGTTCCACCCTCGAAACTTGAATCTAATACAGTACCAATCACCCGATAGTTATAACTCTACACCTTGGAGTCTGGAAGATTCGAATCCTTCTATCCCCACTTTTTTACCTGATGCAACTCAATCTGAAACAATTGATAATGAAAATGGTCTTCTTTGGGTGTGATAAAAATTAACACCCTTGAGGCGAAGTTTAAAACTTCAATGTGAAGAAAGGTAAAACAAACCTATCCAATAATTATCATGTTACACCATTGCTCTCGAAATCTCTTGTTAGTGATGTACATATTTCATTTAATGAACAGGTTTCCATCAAGTTACAGCATGGTATTTTAAAACAATTTTTTAGTTATTGCCATTTTCAATATAACCACTATAATCTCAAAATCACTTTGTTAACTTTCAAAATAAACTGACCCTATTCGCTTAGCGGTTCTGCTTATATACTCCAAAACAATCAAACAGCACTAAACAACAACTAACAACCCTCAAACTGATAGTAAAGAGTGTTCTGAAACTTTCAAATATCCATTTCTTGAAACTCATTCTTTTTTTTCCCTTCCATTGGAGTTATTTTATCTTCTATTTTTATATTTTTCACTTCACTTTTTTTCAGTCATCTTGGCTTTCTTTGTTGATATATCTATGAAATCATCTCCTTATTCACTTCTTCCAATCGTTCTCTTCTGTTTGGATTTTGGGCCATACCATTTCTAAGGTGAAGACTTGGATATTGTATTCATGGCAACTATTGACATGGTAACCTTTAACCATGAAAAGTGCCACCATGAAATGGCGTTTGTCCGTTGTCATCCTCTTGGAATTTCCGGTGGTCTTCAATGACGTATCCTAGCACCTAGTAATACGGATAACAATGAACATTGTTCAATAAAAAAAGGGTTTCATGCATAGTGGGTTCTTTTTTATAATCGACAACAAACAACAAGTACGTGAGCTTACGCAATTCCCGTAGTCTGGTAATATTTTGTTTCGAAGAAAACCGTCTCACATCTCATAATACTAATAGCATAACAAACGAACAGCGCCACACTAATAAAACTAAATCGATCCATTGTTATAAGGATCGTGTTCGGGTTTTACGCAACGAGAATGCATTCTGCGCTAATATCTCGAAATAAAAGCGTATTATTTGTAGCCGGTAATTTGCCATTATGTAAATGGGTGCATTAACTCATGAACTTGCCAGACGGTTATTCAACATTCAGCAATTTCGCAATCATTACCGTGTTACCATTAGAGATAAAGAACTGAACGGTACGACACCAAGTTACAGCTTAGTTTGTAAAATACTGAGTCATGAAAAGATTTTTCCACTTATCGAAAAAAAAAGATGAGCCTCCATTTTATGTCGTACAACTCTTCTTGCGAACCAAACAAAATAACCCCAGAATACTTGAGGTTATATTTTTTATGATGTTTTTCTATAGTTGGGTACTTTTCCTTGGTAATGTATGTTGAACTTTCCTGTCGGTTATTCACCATTCAGCCATTTTGCAAATCATTAACATGTTAAAACACTTGACATAGTCAGTGGGCCTACTTGAAGACTGGCGTTAAATCAAATCATCTTTCGAACAATCTGTTCAGGCCAGTCTCAAATTACCTACACAGTAGGTTTCGGCTGGCACCCGTCAGAAAACAACTACTCCCCTGGCTAATACCACGAAGGGCATTGAATTATATCCGACCAGGTGCCAGTGCAGGTTTCTTCACAGAAGTAAATCCTGCATTTGCTTTCGTCGATACAAATGAAGGAATTGATTTTCAATTATAGGGACGGACACACTTGCAGACCGGTTTCGGGCTATTTGGCCACTCGTCAGTGCAAGGCAGTGCCATCATCAACATAAAGTCGATGATTTCCCATAATTAAAAATCAAACTCCTACACGAGTATCAAGCCCCGGCCAAAGCTGATGCGAACAACGAAGTTATTACGCCATCTACCAATGGACGAGGTATTCCAAAAGCAAACCGAATGCGCCCATTCCTTCATTTGTATCGGAGAAAGCAAATGCAGGATTTACTTCTGTGAAGAAACCTGCACTGGCACCTGGTCGGATATAATTCAATGCCCTTCGTGGTATTAGCCAGGGGAGTAGTTGTTTTCTGACGGGTGCCAGCCGAAACCTACTGTGTAGGTAATTTGAGACTGGCCTGAACAGATTGTTCGAAAGATGATTTGATTTAACGCCAGTCTTCAAGTAGGCCCACTGACTATGTCAAGTGTTTTTACATTTTCCTCGCAGGAGGAATGAGCGCATTCGGTTTGCTTTTGGAATACCTCGTCCATCGGTAGATGGCGTAATAACTTCGTTGTTCGCATCAGCTTTGGCCGGGGCTTGATACTCGTGTAGGAGTTTGATTTTTAATTATGGGAAATCATCGACTTTATGTTGATGATGGCACTGCCTTGCACTGACGAGTGGCCAAATAGCCCGAAACCGGTCTGCAAGTGTGTCCGTCCCTATAATTGAAAATCAATTCCTTCATTTGTATCGACGAAAGCAAATGCAGGATTTACTTCTGTGAAGAAACCTGCACTGGCACCTGGTCGGATATAATTCAATGCCCTTCGTGGTATTAGCCAGGGGAGTAGTTGTTTTCTGACGGGTGCCAGCCGAAACCTACTGTGTAGGTAATTTGAGACTGGCCTGAACAGATTGTTCGAAAGATGATTTGATTTAACGCCAGTCTTCAAGTAGGCCCACTGACCATGTCAAGTGTTTTTACATTTTCCTCGCAGGAGGAATGGGCGCATTCGGTTTGCTTTTGGAATACCTCGTCCATTGGTAGATGGCGTAATAACTTCGTTGTTCGCATCAGCTTTGGCCGGGGCTTGATACTCGTGTAGGAGTTTGATTTTTAATTATGGGAAATCATCGACTTTATGTTGATGATGGCACTGCCTTGCACTGACGAGTGGCCAAATAGCCCGAAACCGGTCTGCAAGTGTGTCCGTCCCTATAATTGAAAATTAATTCCTTCATTTGTATCGACGAAAGCAAATGCAGGATTTACTTCTGTGAAGAAACCTGCACTGGCACCTGGTCGGATATAATTCAATGCCCTTCGTGGTATTAGCCAGGGGAGTAGTTGTTTTCTGACGGGTGCCAGCCGAAACCTACTGTGTAGGTAATTTGAGACTGGCCTGAACAGATTGTTCGAAAGATGATTTCATTAACATGTTTCCATCAAAGATATGGAGCTGATTCATATGACACAAAATTATAGCGTGGTAGAAAATACAAATCCATCGACTGATATCAGTTGGTGTTAAGGTATCTGTAGGAACAATGCGACATTTGAATGCATTTTCGAAGTGGGGATAACAAATAATTTGTTTTGTTTTTCAATTTTCCATGTTTTTGGTCCATCTATAAACTCTTTCAGTCCCAAGTCAATCTCCACTAACGTTTATTCCTTAGTGGAAAAATATGAAAATCACTTGTCAATGGATAAAAATGCTTAAATTCTAATGGCTTTTTAGAGATGCAATGACTTATCTCTAGTTAGTAAAATTGACACCAGAGGGCGTATCGCTTATTTTGCATTCCTATTAGAGCTGAAAGATAGGACACCAGACAGCGTAGTATAGAAAATGAAAACCTGAAAAGTGATATGCCCTCACTCTTTATCGTCCAACTTTTCTGAAGTAAAAGTTCGATAAGAGCTTAGATTTCACCTGTCATGACTCTGCCTTCATTCACTCTTTTGTCATGAACAAAGGTTCATAGATGAGAAAATATTTTTTTTAGATAATATAACAGTGTGAGCAACTCAGTCAGTTTTTTCCTTTCAAAACCAAAACAAATATCACTAATATACTGTGTTTCATTCTAATTGGCATAACTACCTCTCGTCTAATGTTATTGAAGTTATTTTATGCTATGCCACAAAATCATTGCTTTCCTTCTATTTAATTATGAGTCAATAAATATTGCAATGAATTTTACAACCCAATTAATTTATGTTTGTGGCCTTAGGTACGGATGTGTTTGATTTTATACAGACTTACTCTTTCTTTAGCATTGCGATGAAAGTTTTGTAACTGGTTCATAATCAGAATGTTGCAATAGAGTTGCAATACTGGTATCTTTCATGAATTAGGGAATTGTAATGAAATTTGAAGATAAAGAAAAACCGAATACAAAATGATCACAAGGAAATGCCATCAGAACTGTAATGAGCCTTCCAAATTGATACTAATGCCTTTTCGCTTTGGTATATCTGAACAACAACAAAAAAAAACGCTCTGTCGTGATATGCAGGAAAAGCTAAACTAATGTACAATTTTTTCGTCATTACGGTACGTGTTTCTGTATTGAAGAACTTGAAACTTCTCAACAGCTATACCTATGCCTCAGTGGCGGATCCACGGGGGAGGGGTTTCGGGTCCGGACCCCCCCCCCATTGGGAAAATAAAAGGTTTTTTTTTTAATATTTATCGGCTCCTTATTTCCAAATTTTGTTATGGAACGAAAAAATGTCACATGAGCAAGACAAAAAAATAAAATAGAATAAATTTTTTTGCTTTTAAATTGAAGAACTTTAATGATTATTGTTACATTCCATTGAAAACTAAAGAGCAGGCTACATTTGAACATAAGTAAATTTACAATTTTTAAAAACCAATTTCATCAATTTATTCAATTCAATAATCCTCCAATTCCTAAAAAAATAATTCTCAAGAATTAAAAATAGTACAAACAAGATCTGGATTGAATGTTACCCAAACAAACAAACAATTTTCGCTCGAAATTTTTGGACTAACCTATTGATCTTTCCTTTTTTTTCTGGTTCAGTCGGTTTAGAAGCTGGACCAAGCCGAGTAAAATATGATAATAGAGTCCTCTTCATGTTGTAGGTTCAAAATAAAATGTTTTTATTTTTCAACTATCAAATTGCTATTTTTCTCGATGACACTCTAAAGAAAATTAACACTTGTCAGGCTTATCGAGGAAAAATTCGAGAAATTTCTGACAGTGCTGCCATTGGATCCTTTTTGGCGCAGTATTTGAAAAATTAGTCTTGTTACATTTGTTAAGTGTATTGTGTATGCCGGTAACGATTTTAATATACTATGTTTGAGTAGAATATGCTGTTGATTAGGTTAAATCAACTCAATTCGATTTAAAATAAGTAAAGTTCCGAACCTACTTTACCTCCTGGCTACACCTTCAAATTTTGTTCATGTCAATCTCTTTCACCTTTTTTTTTTGGATCTTGACTAGTTGTTGCTATACGGTAGCTCATAATTTTCTGTTATATATATATATATATATATATATATATATATATATATATATATAAATAAATTTTGAGTTATAGACCCCCCCACTTGACCTGATCCTGGATCCGCCACTGCTATGCCTCAAATTCTTATAGCATTAATACGTTTTCTCCTCGTTCTGAAAATTAAACAATTCTGTGAATATTCACTGGTCTTTAATTTTGATAATTATACTTTCAAGTAAGTACAGTTAACATGACTTCCTAAAAATATGAAAGTAGATTGAAAATCATATACAAACTAGAAGAAATCAAAGATTTCATAACGAAACCATCGTATCGCCCAGATCCACGGAAGACCTGCTAAACCACAACCGTAAGGTTGTAAGATTAGTAGTAGGTCTACTGACGGTGCAAAGCCGGCTCACAAAACATATTAGCCACATGTGTATTACAGAAGAAACCCATTGCAGGTTCTGTCAAGAAGGGGAAAAACCGCACTGCATGTGCTCCGTGAATGCGAAGTGATAGCAAGGCTAGGACACACGAGGTGCTGTGAAGAGAAACCTGTGGCTACTAGCTATATGAAGGGGTCAGTGTTAAGGCTCATCAAAGAGATCAAGTTAGATAATGAGCTCTAATACCCAAGGAGCATCACAACAGATCTGAAAAAGTCGCAGTGAATGAGGCCATGAGCTAGCTCCCCAACAATCTAATCTAATTCAGGAGTAATCAACTGTTCATCAGCTTTTCAACGAAATTGGGCATTCGATATGGAATTCTCTGCGGCATCGCCCATCGTACAATCATCTGCACAAAAACATTGACGATCATGTAGTAACCGTTTTGTGGCTGGCTAATTGAAATTCTCTCCACGATGTCAAGTTTATATGAATAATACATTCTCATAATGATCTTCACTGTACGTTTGATATATCTCGTACCGATATATTGGTTTTGGTTATTTTTGTTGTTAATCAAAGTGATGGATAATGCGACTGGTTATTTATTACTCTTCACTTTGTAGGGTTTTTTGTGGTGGAGCTTTTGATAAAATGCAAATGCCAGACAATGCTGAAAACAATGGAGAAGAAATTGATTCATTTCATACGGCGGCGTGTCACTGTGAAAATCAAAAATATCTCCATTGACAGATTCTAATCTGTCAATGCCAGATTAAAATCTACCAATGACAAATTGAAATCTGTCGATGATAATTTGTTGTTTCGCTATACACAGAGATTGATTCAAAAAGTTCTGCTTTTGTTTGAATTCAGAGAGTCAATGAACTTACGCACGAATATAACAATTCAGTAATAAACAATTAATATTAACACTGACAGATTAGCATCTCTCCTGCCTTCTGTTCTTCACTCATTTCAAACATCATTCTGCTCATCCAAACCAAGGAAGTGTTTAGATGCCCGCAAACGTGTACTCAGCATCGCAGTTGAACAAAACGAGCTAACCCTGAGACGATTTCATACACTATCTTACTACCGAGTGGACAAAAAAGTTTCAGGTTTTCAGTCTCTCCCAATTTTGTCAAATATCTACCTATACTTTCACGACGCTAGTCTCTCTCATTAGTTCCACTTTAATTTGCGGATTGAACTGAGAGAAGATTTCAAATGGAAAACGTCAACATCTCCTTCCCAAGATGGAAAAGAAAGCTGTATATGGTACTAATCAATACCAAAGGAAGTCTCGACAAGAAACTGAAAAACATAGGGAAGGATCTTCAGAAGAACGTCTACTCGAAGAAGATAGTGGATCAGACATTGGTCCGAACGATCCAGAGAAATGAGAAGGAGACATCGGAACAACAAGTTCTTTTCATCTCCTTCGTGAAAAGATTTTCAGAAAGGATTAAGAGGATAGGAGGAAAATACAATGTCAAAGTCTGTTTTCGATCAGGGAACACGATACTCAGCCAGCTCACAAAAATTCGATCACCTATTAAAAACAGCGACACCAACCACTGCGTTTACGGGATACCATGCAAGTGCGGCAACTCCTACATATGATGAATCAAAAGACCATTGAAAGTGGGAATGTGTGAACACAAGAATACCGCACAATGAGGAAAAAGCACGAAGTCGGGAATAGCGAAGCATGTTTGGACAAACCATAACAGCATCACATAATCTCAAGCTGAGGTCATACCAATACTAATCATCGAACGAGAACTTCGCGCCACTAAATCCACTTCGAGCTGAAACCGATCAGCGTGCCCTATTTGTAGACCGACCGATGCGCCTCATTGTTAGCACCCTCTTCCCCCACCATAGGGAATTCGGGTCTTTATAACTGACCATACCTCGAAATGTTGTCAGTCATCACCCGAAAACGATTGCGGATACCAGCGATTGAAACGACGTTAGTACATTCGACCTGAAACAAGGTGTCAACATTTGTTCATATCAATTACTATTACTTTATTTAGGTTTTTGATTTTGCTATTTCATATTCAATGTCTCAATTTTCTGTCAATATCATTTATTTGATCAATCAAACCTTTGAAGCTCGCCGTTTTTTGAATTTTCTTCCTGACGTTTCGCTGGCGCGAGTGGCTAGCTTCTTCAAAGGCTCATACAGCTTGAGTTAGACTCTGATGACTAGATATTACGACTTCGTAAAGTGTATTTATATGGATTCAGGTAGCCAGTTTTTCCTGGATTCAGAGAAGTATCATCAGCATTAACTGCCGCACTACTTGCAGACATGTTATTTGTTATATTTGATCTTCTTAAAATGGGATTCCATATTCGGTTGAGAATCACAGCTTCTTCTTTTCTATTAATATTATCCGTGTATTTGTGGATCTCTATTGCCTCCAGTATCAGTCGACTATGGTATCCCTGGTTGGGGGCAATGAGTTTCGCGTTTTCAAACAGAATACTGTGGTTTCCCTCGCTGAGTGCATGTTCCGCCACAGCTGACTTGTCAGTTTGCCCTAGTCTACAGTTTTTTCATGCTCTCCTTGCTTAGTTTCCATAGTTCTTCGAGCATATTCCGTTAGAGTAGATAAGACTACTCTCTTTTGGCTCGGATGGTGGTTCGATAGTGCGTGCAGGTACCTAGCCGTGTGTGTAGGTTTTCGGTATACTCTGTGGGTTAGTCTGGCACCACATCGTTCGATCAGTACATCTAGGAATGCTATCCGCTGGTCCTGATCAATATCCTTCGACCAAAAAATTCATTTCAATATTTTGTTGTTTGGATTTCATTGCCTCATTTGGTTTGAATTCCTTATGAGTTGTTTTTTTCTCTACAGCAGGTTTCAATAGAGATAATAGAAAATGGAAATTTCAACCAATATCATTCAGCATTTCAACCCTATTCCAGCAAAGTATTTCCGAACATCAAAGTAAATGCAGTTCTCTATAACCCCACGGGTTGAATTTGATGAGCCTCGGAGATTTGAATTTTCGTATTCAAATAGGTTTGACCTGTTGCCGTGAACAGTCATCAACGTAGGTCATTCTTATTGTCAGCCAATCTTGTTAACTAGTTGACGACAGTTATGCAGGACGCGTCTTTTAATTGGCAAATTGTCTAGCGCGAATCGGTTGTTTCTAGCTAGAATCTTGCTTCTGATATGCAGATATATTTTTTTCACCCAGCGACTAGTATAATCTGGGTAATGTATATGTAAATGTTCAGCATTGCAACAAATATCAAAACAACAAAATGCTAATAGGTAATTCATAGGAAATTCTTCACAGCTGTATAACTTTCAACGCTACCATAAACGTGGAGTTCGACCGTTGATTCATTCGCCATTTACATAACTCAATTATTTCTTATAATTTTTCTACTACAATAAAAACTAGTAGAATACATAACTCGTAATTACACTTATTATTATAAACTTTTCTGGTCACGCAACGAAAAAATTCGTACAGATGGATCTGCAAAAATGTATTCTTCTCCAGATGCACGAGAATGATTAGTTTTATTGTGGGTTTTTCTGCTGGGTAATGAAACCTCGTTTTCAACTTTTTCGTTATTACTCCGGGTCATGCAGAGGTTACACTACAATGATCGTCGGTTGACTTATCTTGCATGCGATGAAATGCAATGAGATTGACTTGGGAAAGTAAACGGGCAGCTCGAGATTAATGGGCCAGGTGAATGAACATAGCGCGATAGTTAAACTAGGTTCTCTTCTTTCTCCTAACACTGTGAATAATACTGCTATTACAAGAAATGGTACCGCAAATTCTGATTGTTGCAATATTCCGATGAGAAATTCTTCTTGGCTTATTAGACCAAGACTGCTGCTACATATTAGAATATGAAGTTCTTATGTTCAATATTATTACTGGTTCTTTCAAAATGCTCGTTATACCGGTAATATATCTTACGATCACACTATTGATATTTGAGAAACGGTATTCAAAAAAACCAACGGAATTGCTCTGACAATTTTGTACGTGATTAATTGTTAATTACCTCCCTCAAGAAAATGAATATTTTTGAAGGACGCTAATGTTTAATTCATTTACCATTCAAGGGACACGGATATGTGAAAACCCAGGTAGTATCCAGTAATGAACTTACATTTAGATAAATGAACGATGGGATGGGAACCTTTGGTGTAAAGGTTGAAAGTTTTCCTAGAGATCAATTATCCTAACACCAAACTGATATTTTTGCACTCGACGCGCGTTTCGCTAACAAGGTTAGCATCTTCAGGAGAAGAAAATTGATACTAAATCTAAAGACTAGGGTTAGTTGTTTACATACCTACAGTTTTCCGGTCCGATATGGACTTTGTTACTGCTACTTATTCCAATTAATTTCTCGATAATGAACTGGTGCAAAGTTTGTTGGTCCCTGCAAAGTTTGTTGGTCCGTCATCTGTTATTATTGATTATTCTGATTACTTTCTCCACAATAGACTGAAAAGCGGTCTGAAAGGAATAGGTCCCCTGTCAGCATTCATGCTGTTTTTACATTTTTCTCTCACATGCATCGAGTAGTCTTGTGTCATGCACATGCTTGATCAGTTTAAGACTGCTTTCACCAATTTTGTGGTCGTTGTCTAGAGGGTAATCCCATATGAACCCCAATACACTAGAGGACTTCAACACATATTTGATAAATTGAATATGAAAGATGCATATAAAACTTCTTAAAAATTACAACAGCTTCTTAGTAACCCGAAAGACAAATTAGAAAACTTAGAGAAGTCGGGAATTTACGAAATCAGTCGTCAAGATTGCAACAACAAATACATCGGCCAGAGCCGACGAGCTATTAAAACCCGTTTCATGGAGAATTTTGAACACATGAAATACGGAAGCGTAGAAAAATCCAGTGTCGCCAAATACGCTCTAGACAACGACCACAAAATTGGTGAAAGCAATCTTAAAGTGATCAAGCATGTGCATGACATGACACAAAACTACTCGATGCATGTGATAGTCTAGAAATAGCGAAATGTAAAAACAGTACTTTGCCACAGATCTCTTGATTGGATAAATTAGATTCGAGGAGGAAATTAGAGAAGGGGTGGATCGAGCAAAACAAATTTCTTGAAACCAAAAATTCAAATATGCCGAAATTCTAGAAGTTTTATAAGGGGACAGCTATTCTCGATGCATGCCAACCATTGTATCCTGAATACTTGTGCAACCAAAAAAGATGCATATGGTCAATTGGCCTAGCGTCTTGTGAAAGGGAAAGAGCAATCTCTGCGTTATTATAGGGACTTCTGAGGAGTACCTGCTTCATCTGGATCATCTGATCTAATGGTATGGTGAGTCCTTCAAAGAGGCATCCTATGACCACTTCACACTGATCGGGTAGCACAAGGCATTTTAACACATTTACGATGATATCGATTATTTTTCCTATCGAATCATTCAAAATTTTCTGATCAAGGTCATCAATATATTACCCTAATTAGGCAAAGGAAGGCTGCGTGATGGGCAGCTTTTTCTTGGAATAAGGGACCCTCATTCTCCTTCAGTTGGTGGTGGAAATATTGAGTCTTTCCCTAGCATAGCAGATGAATTTGTACGGTTAAGAAAAAGCGGAGGTTTTCGAACCCACAATCTCTTATCTAAATGCACTCAAGAAAAGCAACACCCAGTAGAACTGCTTGGCCCACGCTTCGCATTTTAGTAGCCACGGGAATTTTTTGAGATTACACGCTATCCGACTATGACATAAAGCAACTATAAAACTGAGCGAGACATCACTATCGAAATGGAAGGTCACGCTGCTTTTCCGAAGGTCAAAATTGGGACAGTGCTCCGTGTACTTGATCTTGTGTATTTCGATCTGAATGCGGAGACAGTGGTGTACGTTGAAAAGGACACAGTGTCGACAATTGATGTTTGCAAGGAAAACAATCTGCTTTCGTTTCTTTCATCTGATTAATAATGTTCCCTGTTGGGTGGTAGTGATAACATTCAGATCAGTGAGTAAAAACAAAAAAAAAATAGGGGAAAAAAGTTCATGAAGCAGAGAAAGAAGATACAAAATTGACTAATAATAACAAGATTGAATTGTTAATTTCAAACAAAAAATGAAAATATAATGTGAAAAATATGTTATAAACTGAAAGTATTGAGATAAATGAATGAAGAAATTGAAATTGTAAGAATATTTCAATGAATTGGAATATGTGAAAAACGTGAAGAAATATTGCAGAGAGAGCTGACTAATGAATTTCGCGGCCGGTGTTGATGCATCGCAAGCTTTTCGGGCTTGAGGGCCGTGTCCTAGAATTTTGAGTTCCGGAGCTTTTGGCTGCATCTGCGGCAGTCATTTCCAGCGGCGTGGTCCTAGTTGAACGGCTTCCTGTGAGTCTACTATGACTGACGCCGCTGAAGATGAAACGAAATTTGAATCAGTTTTGAGAACGAAAACAGATTTGGTTTACGAAACAAGAAATTAACAAAGATACGTTGTTTTGATGAATATTAGCTCTTCTATTCATTGATAGAAGTTTTCAGTTATACGAGAAGTTTCTGAGTAAAAGGACGTGTTTCAATAGGAAGGAACTATTTTTAATTAACACAGCAAGTTTTTGGGGTAATTTGAACCCCGGATACTTTAGCAATAAATTTCAGCAATATTTTTATTATGGACTCTGCCACGTTAAAATTTGGACAAATCGTTTGTTATGGAAAATTAAGACATAGTCCATTGACAGATTTATTTTCCCGATGGGCTGGACCGCTCCAGGGACGGATAAGCCCCAGCAATATTTTTATTAAAGACTCTGCCACCCTGAAATTTGTACAAATCGTTTGTTAAGAAAAATAAAGAGATACTCCATTGACAGATTCATTTTTCCGATGGGCTGGACCGCTCCAGGGACGGACAAGCCCCAGCAATATTTTTATTAAGGACTCTGCCACCATGAAATTTGTACAAATCGTTTTTTATGAAAAATAAAGAGATACTCCATTGACAGATTCATTTTTCCGATGGGCTGGACCGCTCCAGGGACGGGCAAGCCTCAGCAATATTTTTATTAAGGACTCTGCCGCCCTGAAATTTGGACAAATCATTTGTTATAGAGAATGATGAGAAAAACCATTGACAGATTCATTTTTCCGATGGGCTGGACGGCTCTAGGGACGGGCAAGCCCCAGCAATATTTTTATTAAGGACTCTGCCACCCTGAAATTTGGACAAATCGTTCGTAATGAAAAAGAAGAGGAAAAAAAAGATACCCCATTGACAAATTCATTCACCCGGAGGGGACGGACAAGCTCCAACTATCTTATATGACGAACCACTCTGCCAAAATCTTCACAGGAGTAACTATTCTAACTGGTATTTGCCACAACAGAAGTTGTTTTTTGGCGGATGTCTGCCTATCCTCTGCCTATCATCCTGCTGTGTAGCTGTAATTCGAATTTTAATCCGGTCCAGCCCATCGGAAAAATGAATCTGTTAATGGAGTATCTCTTTGTTTTCCATAACAAACGATTTGTCCAAATTTCAAGGTGGCAGAGTCTTTAATAAAAATATTGCCGGGGCTTGTCCGTCCCTGGAGCGGTCCAGCCCATCGGAAAAATGAATCTGTCAATGGAGTATCTCTTTATTTTCCATAAAAAACGATTTGTCCAAATTTCAACGTGGCAGAGTCCATAATAAAAATATTGCTGAAATTTATTGCTAAAGTATCCGGAGTGTAATTTGAGAGTCTGCCGTTCTTCATTTGAATAGATTCCAATATTCATTCTTCAATTTTTTCAAATTGTGAAAGGTAACTTCAAACAATGACTTCCAAACATTACTCGAAAGACTTTTCTCTTTATTGTTATAAAACAGTGCATAATAACACCTCCTGTTTTGATCGTGGCACCTCGTGTAGCTGTGGGTGATCCATTTTCTAATGCATTATTTAGAATTGATTCATGTATAGAGGTTTGCATTATTGTTATACATTAGCCGTTATTGCTATTGTATTGAAATATCGACATTTAGTAGATTGATGTTCTGCCCACCGGATAAGTGACACTGGCACTAGCTTGTTATTGTAGTGCTCGTCGGCAATAAAATAAATCAAAATATCGATTGCATTTTATGTTTTTGTTCCGTTACTTGCATTAATGATATCCTTTGTTCGAACTCCGGAATCTTGATTAAAAAGTGACATTTTGAAACCTGAAAAATTGATTGAATATAGTTGAAGGTCAAATAATCATTGGAGTATTTTTTTATTGTACGTACTTGAAAGATCAGTTATTTGGATTTTATGGGCATGGAGGTAAATCCCGAGGAATGCCTCTACTGCTGTACAGGATAGCCAATCGAATAGGAAATAGATTCAATTGTTTCCGCCACTGAAAGCGTTGAGGAAATCACTTTGGTTCATTCTACTGTTTGTCCTGAAAGGAAAAAGCGATTTGATTTGAAGGAAGGAGCTATAATTGAAAATATATTACAATAATAATAGTAATCGACTTCATTCATCAACGTACATATAAGCAGAATTATATAAGACAGAGAGATAACTGGTGAACTTAATGAAAAGATAAAGTGTCAGCTGAATTTTTTTTCAACTCAACCGCACAGACAATTATAAATTGGAGAAATAACATGCATAATTGAATCAAGGTAAAGGAATATCGGTATATTGATGTTTAACACTTTTCAGTAACGCCATTTGTTGAGCATTAAAAAAAACATTTTGAAGCATCTGCTTGAGGCTTTCATACATCAATATTTGAATGAACAGAAATCCTATATTAGCAATCAGAGCAATTATTGATAGAAGGTCTAGAGTCTTTGATGCGTTGTATGAAAAACTTTCTGTGAATGCAGCAGTGGAATAGGTAGGTTAGTTGTCTAGGTATCAAGAGCAAGTTATTGTTTCGTGCATTCACCTGCTTGAAATTTCGGATCAGCCTATTCCGTAGATAGGGAGGCCTACCGGTCGTCATGTCAGTACGTTATGTGTAATCGTGAGGAGATGGAGACTACGTAAGGTTTCCGGTTTGAGTCATCCGGACTCTTCATATTTGGTGCTAATATGGTCGATTTACGTATTTTTTTCATGAAAAACGAATACAGGAATCTTGTATTCGTTGTAATCGGTTGGCATCAACCTGCCATAGTGCTGGACCGAAAATGCTGTCGCAATATGAAAGTTTGGAAATCATAAGAGCCTGACATAATTCCAATTTGAGTATCTTGGTGAAATATCGCGATTGGGATATAATTGTTTCAAAACATTATATGAGCTCTGACAGAGAAAACTGATGTGTTTAGTAATCTTCAGCTCTGAGTCAAACCATATGTTTAGTAATCCTCAGCTCTGAGTCAAACCATAGACCTAAATATTCGGCTTTATTGACCTATGGAAGACGGTTTACTGCAAGATGCATGATTAACGCTAAAATGTTGTGACACCAGGTTTCACTTTTGCTTAGGACCTAAAAGCAGGCTGACAGATTTTGAGGGAATTGTTATCAGATTGTGCCCGAAAGATTTGTTAAGTAGTGACAAAAAATCTTCACTTTATCAATTTACCTATGGACGTCTACGTCAGGAAATGTGACATAAATTTGAGAATCGTATGCGAAGCGATGGATTGTGCAGTGTTTAATACTTTCATGAAGGTCAGCTGTGTAAAGTGAAAAGATAAGTGGTCCCAAGGTAGAGCCCGGGGGTACCCTATATGCCATTGGTAGTGCTACAGATTTGAATAAACCAATGATAACTGACTGAGTGCGTTCTGATAAGAAGTTTTTTATCAGAGTAGTCTTGTCGAAATAGAGTTATTATTTGCACGGGACCGAGTGATCAATAGTGTCAAAGGCCTTACTGTGATTTAATAAAGTTAGGCACGTTAACTGGTTCGAGTCAATTGATATGAAAATGTCGTCGCTAATGTTCAAAAGTGCCGTACAATGAAATTCTGACTGTACTGATGTGATAATGTTATGCTCCGTTGCGAACTGGGTTATTTGTTCTTTGAGTATACGTTCAAGCATTTTGAACAATGATGGTAAGATGCTAATCGGTCTGAGCTCTGAAAACTCGGTGGGGTTCGCACATTTGGATATAGTTATAATGTTTGCATGTTTCCAAGCTGATGGAAAGGTGTTGGATGTTATGGCTTTGTTAATCAGATAATTCAGGTGATCTAGAAGTTTATATCCAATATATTTAATCATTCGACTATATAGACGATCAGAGCCAGTGGCGTTACTTGTGATGGAAGTTTGATGATTACAAACCGTATTGGTATCCACAGTTAAAAAACTCAGTATTGAGTTATATTCCCGATGGATATATTTTTCGACAATAGCTGACTAAGCAGAAGAACGTGTCTCATGATTTATCTTTACAAAGTGAGTATTGATAGATCAGGGATTTTTAAGTGCGGCTGGTAGTTCTGATTTCTAGTTTTTTTTGCAATATGTCTGGGGACGTAAGTTAATTCCACTGAGCTTTTGAGCCTTTATTTTTGGGAACGAATCCAAGGTAAGGTTTTTTCTGACGGCGTATTGAGGCGGTGGTGTAGTTCCTAATATACTTATAGTAAGTCCAATCACTCACCTAATGATTTGGAATTTATATATTTGCTTATGCGTTTTGTCTCGTATTTCTTCGATGGCAGGTGTAATCCATGGAGCGGAGGGTTTGGAAATTCTAACTCTTCGAATAGTAGCATCTGATTTGAAAAGTTTGATCAGATTACTGTTGATGGAAGTAAACATATCGTCATTGTTATTATAGAGGATGGTCCAACGAAAAGTATGCACCAAGCTTTTGTCTTTTCTTCGTAATTGAAAGCAAAAATGCTCGGACACATAGGGTTTGATTGTGATGGGGGGCACATTTCGGATATATATTCTTTAAGATTTGCATCCAACTCTGTAGCGAGGAGGTGTCGCAATCTCAAAATTTTGAAAGGAAAGTGTGGTTGAGTGGTACATCATGGGAAAAGGCACGAACCTATTTTTCATTGCACCCTTTTTATCGAAATTCACTCAAATAATTAATGCGGAAACGGCGTTCTGAACATATTAACCCAATAATTTTGGTATTGATGAAAAATACAAATGAGTTTTGGGTATTAGAAAATAAAACATTTACCATTAGTGGTTTCAATATTTGCTATTTGAGACGGTGTTTTGTAAAAAAGATGAACACGTTTTTGAAGTGATTTATTGAAATGTTACTTCAACAAGAGTTGGAAATGTGATCCATTTGCTTCCATTCAATATTATACATTCTGTTTGAATTCAGTTCTAGAACTTCGTTCTGATGGGTTTCTGTGGTTGGTGTTCCTCGGCTCGGCTTCATGAGATCAATGTTTCCTGGGCAAATATATCATAACCCTGGTACATAAATAGCTATTTTAGGTGAGCAAATTTGAATATTACGACTGATTCCTTGTTTTAAGAAAGACGAATTTCCATTGGTTGAGAGCCCTGTTTCATGAATGTCTTATACCTACTGTACCTACGGAAGAAACACAATGTTCAATGTCTGTCTCCTGTAGGCACGACTTCTACTTTTCCTAAGGCGTTTGGCCATTAACACGTGTATAGGTTCCATATTAATCCTTATTTTTCTTCAAATTGGAAGAGTTAGAAACAAAATCTTTAAAGGAGAGCTATTCGAAAGTTCTTCAAAATGTATCAGGTGAGCTTTCAGTGAAATCTTTCGTGGTGCTCCAACATTAAACGATACATTTGATTGGTTCCAATAGCCAGCCCGATTCCTAGATCTAACCTTTTCAGATATTTCCTTCGTATATACGAAATTGCTCGAATTCTCGGAACCTTCCCAGTCTACAATGCTAGAGAGTATTCAAATATGATAACAAAGGTTAAAAAAAGTATTGTCAAAACAATTCAAAAACTGTTGACGACATGAAATCAACGCACCAGTACCAATCCATTGATGGAAATGCATTGGAACGTTAATATTGAATTTAGAATTTGGCGCCTCTTATCCTTAGGCATTTGGTTGGCACCACTCTCGATGTTGCCGCAATTTGTTTGAAGTCTGTTATTTACCGATTGACATTTGTCATTCAAAAGTGACAGTTTTGTTTTTAGGTCTTCAAATAAGATAATTGTGATTGAAAACTGTATATCGATGCTTTTATAGAAAGTATCAGTCTGAGGCTTTTCGTAAAAATGCCAAAAGAGGTAAAAACTATCGCTGCCAAGAGTTGGTGACATCTTCGATTAGTTATTTCGAAACAGAGCGGGATAATTATGTCCCTTCACTTCCCATCGGCGGCTGCTAAAGAGCTGAATTAAAAACAAGATTAGAGATAACAAAGCTAACAAACCATGAAGACGCTTACAAATACTGCAGTACTGAATATGGCGTTATGCGTAACAATATTCATACTATGTAGGAACGCAGTAACTATTTGCAGTTTATAAATATGGATAAAACTGGATTTCTCAAAATAGTTTGGATGTAGCCATTCAAAATATATGATTGAACATATCATTTAGGTAAATCTAAGTTCCCGATTGGAACACTAGAAAAAACTTTTTCAGGGATGTGCTTCCATATTTCAATGAATGATATACATGTACCCATAAACAAAAAAAGGTTTGTGAAAATTTTCGATTTTCCTTCATATTCAAGACGTCACTTTGATTTATACCCGAAATTCCATATTTCTATAACAATCTGACTACAGTGTACTTCAAAATTTAACCACATCGATGGTGACGTGTAATAGTTTTTAAATTCTATCAGCTATAGTAATAGTAAATATTATTTCTCGCCTTGATTCATGAATAAACCGTACGCCCCTGCTTATCAATATCTTTGACATCGCACGAAATTACTTTCTGTGTGCGTGGGCCGCATTGTGTTGACTCAATTATAAAAAATATTCAAGAAGTTCCGGGTTATCTCTGTAAAAATTGAAGGTGGCATATACTCGATGGCTGATGTTGATGCCCAAAAAAACACATTACAATGCACGGCGCGTAGGCTTAGTGGGCATATAAATGTTTGACTTTCACCGTTTAAAATAATGCTAGGCTATTTTGATTTAATAGTTTGAGAGGTTATGAATGCGACAATGAGACGGTTGAAAGGAAAAGTCGGTGTTATGTTTAGCGGTGACATATTTTGTGTCACATCGTTCTTCTGCAAGGTTTATGTGAAACTTTTTCCATTGGTACTAGAACATCAGGTACTTCAGAAGGAAATCACATTAAATAATAGACTGAATGGAATCGGTTCTATGTCACTATTCATTCTATAGTCGCATTAACACTTAGAGTGGTCGAACGAAAAGTATGCACCTAGCTTTCCTCCTTCACTTGGCATTCAAAGCAGAAAGGCCCTGTTACGTAAAGTTTGCTAACGGAAGGAAAACATTTTAGACATATTTTTCAACCTGAGCTTTCAACCCCCTAACGAGGCGGTGTCACCATCCTACAATTTCAAATGGAAAGTGGGATCGAGTGATATATCATGGAAAAAGGCACAGAATTATCTCTCCAATGATACCCTATCAATTTAAATTCAAGCAGACATTTAATGCGGGACGGGCGTTAAGAACATCAATCCGATGATTTTGGTACTAACGAAAACTACCAATATATTTTAGGTTTTCCTAATCAGAATAACTACAATCATTTTTGAATCACCTACTTGTTGGTAAAACACCAACCGCAGAACCCCACCACAAATGAAGCTGTGGAAGACGCTGTTTTGGGGTATGTTCATTTATGTCATACTCAAAGTATCGTCTTTTACGATTTTAAAAGCGAAAAATTTCATTCTTACACAATTTAAATACTGCAGGAACTAAATGAGAATGGTCCTGATAGGAAGCAGCAATTTTGTGAACAAATTTAACGTTCAACGAAAATCTCGCACGTTTACTTTAAACATTTGTTTTACCGCTGAGTGTACGTTCTATTCGAATGGAGGCATAATTGCCATTACTGGGATGACCCCTCCCCACATCCGTTTCGCAAGTTTCTTATCCAGTACCCTCAAATGCTTCGTTTCCAGCAAGATGGAGCATTTTCGCACTATGTTGCATCTGTGAGAGAATTTCAAGACAACCGGTCCTCCAGCAGGTTGATTGGAAGAAGAGGTCCAATTAGATGGCCTGCCAGATCACCTGACCTATTGCTATTGGACACTTGAAAAATATTTGTTTTACTTCGAAGCCCGAGTCCATACAAGATCTTTGCTAACGGATCACAGCAGAGTGCAAAGATATAATACCTGATATGTTACAAAACGTGAAATTGAACAAAATCTATGATGTCGTTTGGGAGCAAATTGATCTAATTTTCAACACTACTTGAGAGTGTCATTAAAATAATTCAATAGCTTGTTTGTTACAAGTAACAAACATCGAAACCTACCACTAATCTGTAACTGTTTTGATTCCTAATACCCAACACTCATTTGTATTTTTCATCAATACCAAAATTATTTATTTAATGTTCTTAACGCCGTTTTCACATGATGTATCACTCCACCCCACTTTCTATTTGAAAGTATTGAATGCAGAGGTTGAGAATATGTCCAAAATGTGTATCCTTCACAATAAAACTCTACATTTTCGAGCATTTTTGCTCGAAATTACAATCAGTAGAAAAAGCTAGCTGTGCACTTTCCATTGGACCACTCTGTATATAATTTTGTAATTGTTTTTTTGATATTGTTGACAATTTTCCCTGCAGAGTGGTATTGGTTCGGAATTCCATTGTCTATATAACGAACTCTATTGAAACCTGTTGCAAACAATTCATCATATCGAAAGAATCTGAATAAAAAAATTGATTACGAATGATGGAATTGAAAAACGTCAATCCAAACAAGTATACGTTTCATTCATAGTATCGACTTCAAATCGAATGGCATTTCTTTTTTTAATTTCATATAATCATATTGTTGATATAATAACGAACTAGTATGGCATGAAAGTATGTACCCTTGGTACATAAATAACTATTATCAATTGTTGTTTGCAAAATTCAAATTGGATTCTACTGAAACATGTAGGAAACAAATGGGAAGCTACTATATACAGAGTGGTCCAATGAAAAGTATGCACCTAGCTTTTCTCTTCTGTTTGCAATTGAAAGCAGAAATGTTCGGGCACATAGAGTTTGATTGTGGGTAGACACATTTTGGACATATTCTTCAACTTATGCACTCAATCACCTAGCGAGGAGGAAAGTTGGATCGAGTGATACCCCATGTGAAGAAGCATAAACTTATTTTTCTGATGGTACCCTAGTTAAAGAAATTTACTTGGAGATTAAATGCGAAAACCGCGGTAATAACATTAACCCAATTATTTTGGTATTCACGAAAATTACAAATAAGTTTTGGGTATTAGGCTTCAAATCATTTACAATTAGTGGTAGGGGTTATTTGTTACGGTAATTTGTAAAAAAAGTTAACAACTTCTTTATTGAAAAGTTGAAAATGTGATCCATACAATTTTATAGATTTTGTTGACATTCATTTCTGAAATATTGTTCTGATGGGTCCTGAATTTGTGTTTCACATTACAGACGAATTAGGTATCGACAAACTTCCTCACTAACTTGACAACATACGAATCATTTAATCGAGATGAATGTCCGGAAACAAACGAGCAGTGAGTCTAGCAGGACTATTTCTTTGAAAATGTAATGTAACAATTTCAACTCGTTCTGGAATGGAACAAACTATGTTTTATGGTGGAATTGAAATAATTTTCATAGAAATCAAACTTAGACGTTGACAAGAATGGAATAAACGTTTGCCTCATTTATATTTCTGCACCCATCTGCAGTTTTTTCTAACAAAAAAAGCAAACGATAAATAGGAAACTTGTTCGTAAATTTCAAGATTATCGGCTTGATAAACCTCAACTTTTCATTGAATTCTAGGTAAGTTTCAATGAATAGGGTATCATTGGAAAAAAAATTTTGTACCATTTCACATGATATATCACTCGACACCACTTTCAATTTGAAATTTTAGGGTTATGATACTCACCCAAAAGGGGTTCAAAGGCAGAGGTTAAAGAATATTTGTAGAATGTGTCCCCTTCGAAAGCAAACTTTACGTGTCCAAGCCCTTTTGCTTCAATTTCCAAATGAAGGAGAAAAGTTTGGTGCATACTTTTCGTTGTACAACTCTGTATATCCACATCGATTATGAATTTTTTAATTTTCGAGTTATTGGTCGCCTTGGAGTATTGCCCAACTTCATAAATCTATCGAAAGAGGGAAGATACGACGTGGGAACAAAGACGCGATCAATTATTAATAAACACAGGTGACGTAATTCTAGCACAAACCAACAGCGATGGCGACTAGTAGAGCGTAACACCACAATCTGCTAATCTATGATTTGATCTGAGTGAAAACCAAAACCCAAGTCATAGCAACGCCGAAGTCGTCCATTTACATTATCCAATTATTTATAATGTCCATCGTGAAGCAAGGCAAGTGGTCGTTTGACTTATATCCGAAAACAAATTTTGATTAGATGCAGTGCCTAATTGAACATAATCATATCTGACGGTTCTTTCAAAAGCGACTAACCGTTGTTCTATTGAATGGCTGCCGGAATATACAGTGAAGAAAGTCATTTGAGATATCATGACAGCAATAATTGGGTCACAACTGCGACGTTTTGTTTCCTGAGACTCGAACCACAAAATTGGAACTGTATATTGATCCTGTTCCAACAGTTTCAAATTTTCATCTTCTAATTCGATTTGAAGTCTACTTGAGTTGACACTTCCGTGTGTTCATTATATTTAAATGAATCTATTACATTTATATGTTTTGCTGATATCTCACCACCAGATTTTTCTCCGTCATTTACTACGCTTGATATTTCAGTAAGTAAATTCACACTTACACATACACATATATTATGATTTTTTATTATTCAGCCTTTGTTGATAGTCTAAGAGGCGACGACACTAAACCTATAATGATAGGGCTCCCAGAAATCATATATATAATTCGTTAGTTCATCAATAGGAGAACACAAAATGGTCCTGCTGCAATGTCCAAAATGGGGCAACGCTATAAAAAAAAAATTAACAGAATTTTTTTTTTTGAGTTTCTGTAATGATAAGTCTCCCGTTCCGTGATTGTTCCTCAAGGTAGAGGAGGGGTATATGAAAAAGCAGTGCTGCCAGCCCCCCGATGGGGCTTATCAGGTGCTGCCGAGAGATTAGTGACCCCTCCGTACCCGGGTTTCTATAATCATCGGACTCCCCAAAGAACCAAAGTATTTCTGAGAGGTCTTCATTTTTTGTGTAAGAAAAACCACTGCGGCCTTTTCCAAAAAGTGGACAACATGGCGGCAGCAGCGTTTGAAAGTCGCTCTCCGCTCAACCGATTTTGCGTTTCAATACGGTTTCATTAGCAATCTTCCTATGTGTATTATTGAAACACGCCTGCCACTACCACGTACAATGAATTTTACGTTTCGTTGATTGTTTGAACAAATCGTATTTTTTTTTAATTTTTTTCGATTTTTCAACCGTTTTCATTGTTGTTCCATACTCTCTTTCGTCGTTGATTATTGAAACAAATGATTCTGAGAAGTTTTCAATGATTTATTCATGATAAAATGGAATATTATTGAAATGAGTACAAAAAAAAGAATGAAGATTTTTAAATTATTTGATCATTCATTTTTTTTCTTCACAAAATTGAAAGATGTATGCGTACACTAATGTACAATAAGAAGGATAAATAACTTTTCTATACTTATACTATATTTATGATAGTCACTTGTTACGAACCACTTTTCATTTTTCGTATCAACTATTGTTGATCGAAATCATCGTCACAATCGTCGTCAGTTTGAACGGACATAGCCAATATATCGTCTTCGATTAGGGGCGTCGGCTGACCTGTGTACAGCATTCTTTTGGCACCATTCCTTTCTCAAAGAGCACGATCAAATTTTACTTGCGTTCCTGATTCGTGTAAAACGCACCCAAAAACTACAAATGTTCCCAAAACGGCAGCATTGGAGTCAGGTATAAGATCTACCGACCCTTTCATTCCGACCGTATTTAATAGTGCAGATGGAGTTTCAACATTTAGGGAGTTTCTGCTCAAAATATATGATAATTTTTTGTAGAAAATCATTGTAGAAAAAATAAAATTGGAATGTAGCGGTGTTCTCTTCAAAGATGAATTTGGTCGTACAAATCCAATTTTTGAGGGACACAAAGCCCGTTCCCAGTACGTCGAAATCCGCACTAGAAGTTCTTGAGAAAGAACCTGGTATATCTGGAACTACGATGACCTCCACACCTGCGGTTTTGCTAACCACTAATCTATCGACATCACTGTTTGCATCATCACCGAAAGCGATGAAAATCGAGGAACCGGGAATGGATTTTTCTGAATAAATCCAAAGCAATTATCCCCTGCAGTTTCTGCTCTATGTCAAGACTGACAATCGATAAGAAGTAGAAGGTACACTGAATAACATTGGGATGCATACTACTGGCTTGCAGGACGAATCAATACTCGGTGGTTTAAAATTGCCTACTAATGACGTGTAACTTCACTTCCAAATATTTTCTCATAGAATTCGAGGATGGGGTTTACTCGTCAGGAAACGCGTATTATTTTAACACTTTCCATTTTTCCAATTTGCCAGAATTCCAATGGGAATTAGATTCAATTGCATGACTACCGTAGACGAAAGCGAAATGCAAATAGTTGAATATTTGGTGCTCATTAATCGTTCTCCAACGTCCCATGAAATTATAAACCACACTCTGAAGAATGTTGCTGTTATTGCCAGGCACTGCGAGCAATCGAAAATTATCGTCACTTACGATTTGGCTATTGCCATAATAGCATTGCTTATCCAGCACAGCGTGAGTCCAAAATATAACGATATTTTCATTACCATGAATAATCGAATTATTTGAAAAACCATCACTCTTTTTTTTGCCCTCTTCCAAATTTCAATATTATTCCATCTATCATGTATGATGTTTTTATACGATGACAATGAAAACGGTTGAAAAATCGAAAAAAATACGAAACAATGCGATTTCATTTGTTTAAACAATCAACGATACGTAATATTCATTGTTCGTGGTAGTGGTAGGCGTGTTTCAATAATACAAATAGAAAAAACCCGGAAGATTGCTAATGAAACCGAATTGAAACGCAAAATCGGTTGCGCGGAGAGCGACTTTCAAACACTGCTGCCACCATGTTGTCCACTGTTTGGAAAAGGCAGCAGTGGTTTTTCTTACACAAAAAATGAATACCTTCCAGAAATACTTTGGTTCTTTGGGGAGTCCGATGATTATAGAAACCCGGGTACGGAGGGGTCACTAATCTCTCGGCAGCACCTGATAAGCCCCATCAGGGGGCTGGCAGCACTGCTTTTTCATATAGTCCTACCCCTCCTCTACCTTGAGGTACAATCACGGAACGGGAGACTTATCATTACAGAAACCCAAAATAAAAATTGTTTTGTTAATTTTTTTTATAGCGTTGCCCCATTTTGGACATGGCAGCAGGGCCATTTTGTGTTCTCCTATTGATGAACTAACAAATTATATATATGACTTCTGGGAGCCCTATCGTTATAGGTTTAGTGTCGTCGCCTCTTAGACTATGAGGATGTGTTGAAAAAGTTTTTCTAAATATGCTGATTTCTTCATAGTTCACTTAAAGGATAAGTAGGCAATTCCAGTAAACTGAATGGATATGGTTTTGGTAGGTTTGGTGATCCAGAGTTAAATTCTTCAATGGTGGTATTGGTGGTGATCCCAATCCCACCAATACCACCATTGATGAATGGATATGATTTCATATCAAGGTAGGAAATGAATTCCACCAATCACAGAGTACACAATACTTGGTTACTAGGGATAACCTTGTAGAAACGTCACAATTTTGATCTGACTACCTACAAACTTGAGATCTAAGATGTTTCATTTAAGCATAAATAAATGTACTTATATCTGAAATATTTTCTAGTTCATTGAGTTAAGTTTGAATTGTCACAATTGATCTTTTGATAATTTAATTTGTATCCTTCTTTATTGAAATCAATGAAGTTCCTTCCCTTTGAGTTCTTTATGAATATCGAAAGAATACTCTATATCTACAATTGATTATCAATATGATACTTGAAAGAGAGTTCATATCCACTCTTGTTGTACCTTCCTCGCTATAAAAAAGCACTTTTTCTCTGAGTTAGTACCTTCAGAACTCTCCAGACATCTGAACTCAAACATTATATGTTCGGGCAACGCTAATTTGTCCTTTTTCTATGCCTGCTGAAAGCATAAAACCCCTTGGTCAATCTGTCTACCAACTCTCTTCAATTAGAAATGAATATTGAACAAATGAACCAAAATGGGTTGGGTAAGCTTCCTTGAAGAGCAGGTTCCCAGTTTGACTATACTCATGGATGTAACTTACTTTCAAAGTTTGGTCTAAGCAAAAATTATATCATAGCGTGATACTGTACACATCTTCAGATAACTTTTTTGCAAGCCCTTACAGAAAAGTGGACTGCAATGAACCTGACCTATCGAATAACGAAAAGGAATGTTGTTAAAACTTGGTACTAATATCAAAGACGAAAATCGTAATGTGCCTAGCCAGAACGTGTGCAGAGTTTTATACAGGGCTTTTATTTTTTCAAATTACAATATAGCATGTGTGATACATCCTGTGAAGGGTTTCATCAAGGAAACTAATCCAAACTATCAGATCATTCAAAACCCTCTCATCAAAATGGCGGCATTATGTTCCTTTAGAATTTAACCTTGAATATTTCCGCAATGAACGGATATATTGAGAATTTCTGAAACCAGTTACTGAAAACTCGACCAAGTGCTTTCGAACTATAGAGTGCAACAGGTAACGTTTCTCTGGTATTTCGATGGAATGCTGCCAAATATGAGAAACATATGCCAATAAGTCACTGACTTATCTTTGCTGGCGAAATTCGTATTGTCGATCATTAATTACTCCTGAATCCTCCAGATTTTTTATGAGCTTCATATTGATTGCTTTCGCCATAAGGTCGAAAGCTCATATTCTATAAGATATCTGTTCATTCCATCGGAAAATCAATATTCAAAATTACCTTGTTCCGCTACTTATACAAGAATTCAAGAAAAATCGCCTCATCACATCATTACTTCTTTTCCATTCGAACTGTACCTGCTGCATAACGTTTCTGCAAACTGTCGCGGATTTGAATAAATCCTCGTCCGCGTTCAGCCCACAGAACAGATGAATATCATTACAAAAATTATTAATAGGTACTTAATGCCTATCATTACCGACTAATTTACAGATTTTCCTGTTGCGTTGCAAACGTACCTACGTACGAATGCTCTTCCTGATTCTCACACTAACGAGTTTCATTAATCGAGTCGCTGTGATATTGTTTGAAATTTCCTGGTTCGGACTAGGATTCCTTTGTTCGCCTATGACTAATGATTATTTTTTGTTTCAGGTGTGATAGGTTCGTTTGATGCAGTTTCTGAATATAAGGGTGAGTGAATGAATTGAATTTAGAAACCCACATTCGTGAATTCTCAAATGATTCACCATTGATGTCATTATACCCAGAATTCAGTAAAAAGTTATTTAAAATTATAGAGATGTGACACAAAATAGTTTTCCTTTTTCGCACCTTTTTCTTGTAAACGTTGCCAAAAAGTGTTTTCTCTCACATCACTCATGATATCTTCAGCATTTTTTTTAATATTTTCCCATTTTTTTCAAATTCCGAATGAACCCCTATAAGTTTCTATGATATGACATGGACATTGATAATCTTTAATGCTATAAAAACAAATAGGACAAAGCAACGTCAAAAAAACACAGAAACAACAATACACACTAAAATTTGTAAAAGCAGCACACACGACACACATTGAAATAATCATTAAAATAACATATTCAATAGAACCACAAGAATACAGAGATTTTTTAAAACTCCTAATATCAGTTTTTTTATAGAAGTTTTATATTTCCTTTTTTTCGGAGAAGAAAAACCCCTACAATAGGTTCTCAATCTTCATATTCTCCATACAAATATTTGAGTTTGTAAATATTGTTTGAATGGTTTTTGGGTGGGTGAATATGCAAGAAATAATTTTTTTGGGTTTTCTCTTCTATGGAAATGAAAAAGGAAGAACTTTACATTCTTATTTCATTCGTTTATGACAAATCGCTTGGTATAGCACAACTCAAGCATTCAAAATGCTTAGGTACAGTCTCGGTACCAACAGAAACTTTATAATAATAGTCGATATGTATCTCTAGGTGTACATTTTCATCTGAATTATACTACTAATTATTAATTATACTAATTATACTAATATTTGCTCCGATACGTAACTGCAATGTTTTCATGGGAGAGAGAATCCAAAAATTTTTTGAATATAAATTTCTTTCCTAAAATCAAACAGAATTACTCAAAACACTCCTTATTGTTGTGATTCTTTTCTTCCATCTTATCTGAATTATTGTGTAGTAGTCCATGAAAGCAGCATAGAGATAAAGCCGAACATAAAAAACAGAAAATAGCTATTGGAGGTTGGAATTGCCCAAATCTGCTTTTAGGGGTGGAATTGAGGATCTAATTTTCAAGGTCATGCCAAAATAGTCGTGAACTTTGTATGTCAAGATTCAAGATTCAATTTATTGATCCATTTTAACGAGCTCAAAAGAGCAATTGGACAAGTCAGTACATATCAAATACAAATATAAAATACAATTATATAACATACACAGTCATAGTTAACAAGAGGTATAAAACAATCCAGTGGTTGAACAAAGCAGCTATGATAAAAAAACCATTTTTTACTTATGAAGGTAGGAAAAAAAACTCATCGATTTTATAGGGGTAAGTTTCAAAAATTAGTTGTTTTAATTTATGTTTGAATACTTGTTCCTTGGTTATAATTTTGGAAGACTCCGGAAGTGCATTATACAATCTCAGCCCCAAAACCTCAAATAAGTTCAGACGTAGAGACAATCGTTTCCGGGTATGTGAAAATCATTTTTGATGCGGGTATTATACTCATGAAATAATTGGTTCTGTTTGAAAACTTCTTTATTTTTATGGATGTACAACAAAACTTCCAGAATGTAGAGACCTGGTAAAGGCAAAATGCAAAACTTTTTGAATAATGTTCTACACGATGTTGTTTGTGATGCGTTTGCTATGGTTCTGATAATTATTTTTTGCGTTACAAAAACATTGTGTGCAGGTGGAGAATTTCCCCAGACAATAATCCCATAGTTGATTCTTGATTGTATCTGCTCTTGGTAATATAGAAGTAGACCAGAGTTGTCCAGAATTCTTTTTAGATTTTTTAACAGATAACACTGCTTATGGAGTATTTTAATGAGATTATTGCAATGCTGACGGAAATTGAGACTGCTGTCCAATCTTTTATACCGTCAACTCTTTCTATTTCAACACCGGATATTCCGATATCAATGTCTACCTTATTGATATTTTGAGCAGTATGGAAAGCTACTGCTTTCGTTTTGGAGGCATTTGAAAAAAATGAATTTCCACTGAACCAATTTTGCAAGCTTTCAAGATCAGAATGTATATTTTGTTGCAATTCAAGCCAATCTTTTGATTTAAATAGGAGGGAAGAATCATCAGCATCCGAACAAGTGAGTGTCTTTGTCAAAACAGAACTCATTGATATAGAGAATAAATAGGAATGACCCCAAAACTGATCCTTGGGGGAAACCTATGTCATTGTTTAACTTATCGGAAAAAAAAGTCGTCAATATAGTTATATGAATCACGTCCGATTGTATTGTCTGTGATACTTTTGAATGTATGATTATTTTTCGAAAGAGGATGAGATCACCAAATTTATAAACGTTGACATGAGGAATGTACTTTTTATAAAAAATAACCCCTTCTTGATTCCCAAATATCTTTCGAATCCATTGCCATTTATCATTTTTTTTGTGGAAAGAACTGAGTTTCGGAGAACTTACTCCAAATGAATGTGAAATGAATACCAAATTCCTATAAACGCCTTTTTCGATATGTATATATCGTTCCTAGAAGATTTATTTGAAAAAAAAAGAAGGAGCCTAAGCCCCTCAGATAGTGCAGCCAAAAGTACTCTTTCAGATGGTTTTCACGGTCCGACCAAGACGTCGTCTTTGAATTGCTGTTTTTAATTTCTCAAAATTGAATTAAATAGCAGGTTGAAAGAGGCAGGCTCTTCGTCACTATTCATAGCGAGAAAGAGAATATGCTTTATATATTATTTTTACATTATGCAATTTCTAGATTTTCGAATGCATCGAACACCCTCGTATCATCCTTGGTCAGTCTCAGATTGTTTCCAATAATTCTTTGATCATTGGCCAGAGAATGGTTGCAACACTGGGGTTTTCTACCCTTGGTGAATGAAGTTTCTTGAAGCGGCTTTTTATAGCTCGTCAAAACGGACTAATTTGCAGTCAACTCTGAGCAGAACACGCGTTACCGATCGCTTCGATTATTGAAACGATGACGATAATAATTCATGTCACACCTACTGAGCTTTCCTAGAATATCGACAAACCTCCAGTCGAAAACTCAGCGAACGCTCATAAATATTCCTTTTCGCAAACAGGTATATGTATAACCAATGAGTGAGCGGTCGACAGTGACTCAAAACATTGCTACAATTACACCACCCGTCGCATTGTTAAACGCCCGTGACTCATAAGGCACCGAGAATTGTTTATAACAAAGTGGGTGGCATCGGCCTATGTCGGTGTGAGTTTGTTGAGGTGGATTCGCACGGATTTTGCGGTGAGAGAAAAATATTAATGGCAATACTGTTTGAAAGTTATTCTTTTGTGGTGGATCAATCATTTCTTCGTAGTTTTTCGAGTTGTCAACTTACCACAATCTGGAAAGAGTTATAATCAATATTGGAATATATTCAAGGTAGAAGGCAGATGTCTTATTTGAGTAGCTGTGTTATTCAAACATTTCCAAAATGAAACACATCCAACAACTTCTTCAATAACGTAATATGGCCAAAATTACTCAATACTGACCCATACTAAACCAGGTAACATAAAAGAAAAACAAAGAATTGTATTCATCAAATGCCTTGTTCTTGCTTTCAAACATATATCGGTGAAACATCAAGATCTCTGGAGGTGCGACAGAGTGAACACAATATGTACATCAATAACAGATAGATTGGTGGTTTCGAATTATCAGAACAAATTCTCACTACCGATGGAGATCACACAGTGGAATGGAAAGACACTTGAATGATAGCAAGGGAGGGCAATGGCAGGAAACGAAAATTGAAGGAATCTGCTTTTATCATGTTATCTAGGAATATTTGCATCTCTACGAGTTTATTCGAAATGAATTGCTCCTGTCTACCCCTCTTGAAGGACAAAATGCCATGTCACATCCCAGATCTTTGACAGATTTTTCAAAAACCTACATAGAAATATTTGTGAATGACTTTCGAAAACGGAAACGGATTTGGTTTCCGGGACCATAATAAAGATTAGTATCTTTACAAATATTAGTTCTTGTGCTTTCGTAATTGTTAGGTTTGCGTTGTAGGAGAAGTTGCTGACTACTAGGACGTGTTTCATTCAAAAAGAACTGTCTTAATGAACGCCATAGATTTTTGAGGTCGATTAGAAATCTGCGTTTGACACCTGTAGATTCCAATATTGATTCTTACTTTTTCATATTGTTGTTGCCATTACCTTTTTCAACTCTATATTAATTTGACCACACGAAGTTGAAAAATTTTCTCATTTCCAGACTCAATAAAAACGGCGAGAGACAACTAATAAACTTCAGAGAAATATCACTTTTGGGTCCATTATGATTCTTTTTTGGAAATCCATCTGTACTATGTTGATGAAATGTCTTCCTGTCTTCATGGTTTATCAGTATGAGTAGAATTCGAATTGCAGCAGAATTGTCGCTTATAATTTCTTTAGAGCATGAACTATTTGCGAATTTTCTGCTGACGCCTAGGGAATATTTCCTGCCAAAATTCAAACAGAAAGTCAGCTGGGACTTAGATTCTTCACTTGAGAGCAGTAACTGTGAATGCCATCATGGTTTGGATGCCCGGGGAGACCGCCCCTTTTTCCCCTAGCAATGCCACTGCATGCACATAATCTATTAACTCATTCTCTGGCGGAGTATAAAGAAACATAAATTTAGGCAATCTCTTCGAACAACCGAGATACAGTCAGAAACAGAATTTCGATTTTTTTTCTTCAAATCTTCGGAACCGCAAGGAGCTTGAGTCAAGTTTTTTCATAATGCAATAGGATACCAGAAAATGTAACTTTGCCCCAATTTAACTGCCAACCGCTAACTGTTTTCGAGATCTCCATGCATTAATTCGAGTTTGAATAGACCTGTCTATTAAAGCGAAGTTTGACGTTGAGTGTAAATCACAACATTCGAATGTTTGAATACATAGTCTTCACGACTCTTCAGGTAATCTCTAAAGGTGGATTTATACAACAGTAATTTCCCCTTTGACTCTCACTACCACTTCCTCTATGAAAGATCAACAGATCATTTTCAAAAGACCGTTTTCAGTGTAATTTGTATAAGGGAAAATTGTGAAAATAACGGATCCAATAAGAATAGAACTAATACTGGTCCCACCAATGGAAGAGGCCAATTTTAAAACATTCTCCTGCTATCCAATCACATTGATATACTTTATGATTAATGTGCATGCGCAGTTTGTAGCATAAAATATCCATTTGTTCTTACTGATCATTTCAAAGTTGAAGGGAAAGTGAAAGTTAACGTGAACATTATTATGGCATAAATCCAACCTTTATCTTCCTTCGTCCGAACTCTTCATGGTGGGAAGAAGTCCAGTGAGCCGGAGTTGGTCCATTTGCCATACGAATGCTTTCTACGCCTTCAAAACTTTCACGATTCGTCACGAAAAATTGAAATGAAAACGCCCATTTTCAAAGAGTGAAATAACTCCAGCATCGTACACTATTACAGTTTCCTGAATTGTTCAGTTGAATGAGTAATATTTACATGAAGTTAGCTCGAAAGGAAAAGTACGCTTCGTGGGGTGTATTTTATGTAACAATCGGTTTATGCTCACACAAACATGAACCCGCGAATGTATTTCAAAAGCCCGACGTCCCACGAATCCTATGATAAACTACCGCCGACGTTTCTATTTATTCGAGTTCACGCGAATAAAAACTCCTTTCTTCTGACGACGGCGAGTAATCTCTATATGCGATTCCCGACTTTTTAGCGGTGCTCGGAGAATCGGGCGCTCTTCTTCTTTTTCTTCTTCTTCGAGATAAGTCTCGTATTCACGAACGCGATATAGATCGCTGAAATTAGACAATAATGCAAGGTGATTCTGCAATAATATTCAACATCTGAAAATTATCTTTATACGTTATTTATTTGAAGGCTTTCTTGCAGAAAAAAGGGAAAGAAGTACGCCTTTGAGAAGCGCCCAAATTTTAAAAATAATTTCGATTTTTTATCGAAGAATGATTTCGTTATAATGAAACTAACGATGGAATCAAAAAATTAATTGTATCAATGAAAATCGGAGAAAAATAGTCATTAAATTCATTTGTGCCGTAGGAGGCGCTCAAAATCTATCAATGCTTTGTTATCTTGACAATGAATCCAGTCAAAATGTGATTTTTATATTCATTTGGAAAGAAATATATTAAAAAATGTAATATATTGTTACGAATCTCCTAGCGCTCTCCTAGCGCCGGCCCTGACGAGATCGTAAACGCAGATGAGGGATCGCGTCGTCATTTTCCAAGAACTGTTGATTGCCGCCTGGAGAATTCGAGACACGTCAACGGGGCTTCTCTCGAGGATTCTCGATAGGTACGCAGGTATATAAGCATCGGGATATCGCGGCGGAGACAAGTTTTTATTCGAAGAGTTAGTTACGAGACAAGTTTCTATTCAGAATTAGTTATTCGGAAGTTTGTATTCAGAGCTGAGTGGAGCGAGTTTAGTAGAGCTAAGTGGAGAGAGATTTGTTATTGCTAAGTGCAAGTAGTCGACGTGCAGAATTTGTATAACAGAGAGTTAGTATTAGAGAGAGTTTATCAGAGTGTTGGATAGTTAGCGGAGACCCTTAAGTGATTGAATTGTATTGTGTTGTGATAGAAAGTTATAAAAAAAGTAGTTTAGTGTTTTAATCGACGGACCCAGGGATGAATCGTAACAATATTATTTTTTATTTAATCTCCACATTCACAAAAAATGCGATACCTAACTGACGATAGTCAATTGATGCTAGGAATTACGATCAGTAATAAAAACTATGAGAGATCGATCGCCTAAGGTTCTTTCCAGAAGCTTAGATCTCTTTTTCTTGCGAACGACTACTTCACTTCTCGTCAGCTTCTAATGATCTACAAGGCCTGTTTTGGTATATAGTTCTCATGTGTGGGGCTCGGCACCGAAACATTCATTGAAACTTCTTTATTCTATTCAGAGAAAGGCAATCCTGTCGAACCTCTCTTGCTCAGGGGTCTTTTTTCGATAGAATAACTGAATTTTGAAACTGCTCACAAACTTAAAAAATTCGGGGTCAATGTTAATTCGTATCTCCTGTCCCTTGATTCACGCAATGTTTTCTGAACATTACAGGGCTTTCCTTTCGTATGAATCTGTATATGGTTATAGATCACAAAGCATCAATCAAATTATCATTGTTTTTTGGCTGGTACATGAGCAATAATTTTTTTTAAATGAAATATTGGATGTAGGTTTCGTATTTGTTGAAAAAAAACATTTGAATTATTCGTATAGATTGACGAAACTAAAAAAGAATTAAGTTAGTATGACAGTAGAGAATCGGAATTAGGAGGCGGGGCATAAAATTGCAAACTGGACATTCCATCAGAAGCAAGGCCGTACCCGGGGGGAGGGGGAGTCAGAGGGGTTGAAACCCCCCGAAATTTTCCAAAAAATAAGATTCTTCAAACGCATTAGGTACTCAAGTTATGATTCTTCTTCATAGGTGAAAAAGGGAGACCGAAGCGTTTCATTACGTAAGTTGCCGTAAAGCATATAGTTAGGCGCTATCACGATAGGTAGCAGCACGAAAAAAAGACCGCCATTCGCTTTCGCAAGTCTCTGACTCTGACTACTTTCGGAAAAAAAATCGTTTTTATATGTTGGCAGTACAGTACTGGGGGCTTACTCCGAAACTAAACGAACGATCAACGAACGAGAAAATAGACGTTGAATCTTTGAAACTTTATGAAAAGATGGTTGATCTAGAACAACTAGTACCTAGTGAGTACTCACTGTGAAAATTGTTTTGGGAAAAACAAATGGAACTCGACAAGCCTCCTAGTGCCATTGAGGCATTAAGCCAATGTGATAGGGAATTTTTTCCTAACATATTCACCCGTACTATTATGATACACTTATATGCTCATAACTCGTTTTATAATGAAATCCATCACGATACAGATTTTCATTACGATACAGATTTTCAACCAATAGAAACCCATTATTTTCCAATCAAGCATGATGTGCAAGCTTTGCATTTTGTCGTTTGTCAAGTCAAAATCAGTAGGTATTGAATTTTTGAAGAATTCAGTCAATTTTCGATAATCGTATAAAAATAGCTTATAGCAGTGATATAGAAGTATTACCAGCGACTCCTCCACAGATTCTTAGACAAGAAAAAAATACAATCGAAAGGATTATATTTTTCATTTGACGAGTGCAACATATATGTTTTTATTTTCGACCAAACGTAATAAGCTCTCTTGGCCGAGTGGTCAATGGCGCCGGCAATGATCTGAAACATCCGGGTTCAATTCCTGACCTCGACAGAGTTTTTTTTCATTATTTTTTCTTCTCTTCATTTCTCATTGCTGTATTTTCCGTGGTTATACCATTAATTATAATTTTGTAGAATTTTTCAAAGAAATACCATTGATTACCTACTATTATTGTCTTCAGTATAAATACCTAATAATATAATATTTATAGTTTTTCATTATTTATTGGGTGTAGATAAATACACTCGCATAAACCATACGAAACTCACATTCGGCTCGTTTCGTATCCCGGTTCATGCTCATGTATCAATAACCATCATTACACGATCGTTGCATAATATACTATTATATACGAACGTTGACTTTGTTTGAATGCATTTCAATATTCCATTTCATTCGGAGTACTTCCAGATAATTCTCGATTTATTCACGGTCACAGACTGGTCAGTGCATCACCGAAGATATAGCCTCGGAACGTGTATTGGTCCGTGTAACAGTGTTTTATGTAGATCTGGTTTATAAATCACGCGAGATGTGCGTTCGAAGATCGCACTCTTCTTCTTCTTTCTTCTGGCGCTGCTGCCTATCTGCTCTCTATTATCTAGATGAATTGTGGACGCAGATTCGAGTTTACTTTAACGCATTGTATTTCATGCAGTCGGACAGTGCGAGGCAGCAGAGATAGCTGAACACGAACAGGAATAAGTGGGTTCTATAGGGTGATTCTTGGAACCGAATATCAGTCGTGAAAACCTTGCCTACAGTTAGTACTTGTGAGTCCATTTGAACAAACAAGGCTCGTGTCCTGGCTCACCCCCAACTGGGCTTCAATTTTTGAAAACGAGGGAGTATAGCAAATAAGAGACAGTAGGCGTATCCACGGTCTTCTCACTTTAACCGTGTTCTTGAACGAAATGACAGCAGAAGAGCACTCCCTGGGGAGCAATTAATACATCTTTTAAGATTTTTGATAGAACTCTTATTCTTAGGTTATGTTTCACTTGATACTTTGAGTTAGTGGTCAAGATTATATTTACAATAAATTTCCTTACTCGTCTATGTTCTTCACTTGTTTAATGTTTATTTGGTTAAGTATTTTCTTGTCGTATATGAACTGAACTGAAAATTTTTTAATTCTGAAGAAAATGTGTGGTTTCAGGTAACCGATCATGTGATATTAATTCATTAAGTATTTGATCTATTTGCCACCAACAACCACAACAACATAAATGGAATATTGCATGTCATTTTTAATAACATTAGTCGGCTATGGTGACCCTGGTCGACTGGTACGGGAGGCAATAGAGATCCAAAAACATGCGGACAATTTCAACAGAAAAGAGGAAGCTTTTAGCCTAAACAGAATTTGGAATCCCATTCTGAGGAAATCAAAAATCACTAATGAAATCACGGCAGGTAGTGCGACAACTAATAATGATGATTATTCCTCGAACCCGACAAAAGTAATTAACACTCCAGACTACCTGCATCAATATAAATACGCCTTGAGAAATCGAAACATTTAGTCATCGGAAATGAGTAAGCCTCTGAAGAAGCTGGCCACTCGCGCTAGCGAAACGTTAGGAAGAAATTCCAAAGAACGACGGCCTTCAAGCCCGAAGAAAAGTAGTTATACTAATAACCTCGGCCGCGAAAGCCTTAACCATTTTGTCCAATATTATTTCTTATTTTTTCAGATTATAGTAGGTGGAGAACGCAAAAAACTAGAAGTGTATATTATGTTGTCTTTGAGTTCGGGTTGAACCGCGTCTAGAATTTAGTGTTCTAAATTTTAGCTGCGATTTTGAAGTCATTTTCAAAAAGTTGATATATGACTTCACGCTGAGGTCTCAATCTGCATACTCCTCAGGTGTAGTCACAGGGGTAAAGATTTGTGACTTGATTCCGGAGCCTCAATCTGCCTACTCCCCAGCTCTCATAACGAGTTCTCTAAGGTCTCAATCTGCCTACTGCTCAGATTGAACTGAGATATCGGAGGGTGGGATCGAGACCTTAGAAAGAACTCCCGACGAGACCTGGGGAGTAGGCAGATTGAGAAATCGGTGTGAAGTCAAATCAACTTCTTGAAAATGGCTTCAAAATCGAACACAAAACTCTAGACGCGGTTCACGAACTCAACGACAACATAGACCACGCAAACCTATCCGAACCCAAATGCACATTATGTATATATTATATTGTCAACAATAGTTTACAAACCGAACAGGTTCTTCTAGACTATTTTGGAATATGCGCACTGAATCATTGATATCTCGATAAAGGAGTAGAGATGGATCCTAAACTAGAATCACCCCGAAGGATAGAGCCACTCCTTCGAAACTACGCCTACTATCACCCCGTATCGATTCAGGACTAGCTGCCAGGACACACTTCTCCCCTGCGTTATATTCTCCTGCCCCGAAAACTCCCTTTCTGGATGGAAACTACCTGCAGCAACAACTGAAGTGGACAAAAATCCCTCCAGGAATACTCCGAGGGACACATTTCGGAGGAAACTCCTTTATCCAGGGTGCAAGCTCTCCTTAAAAGGGTGCTTTCGGAGTTTTCCTTCCCGGAATGTCTCCACGAAGTGGGAAAATATCATCGGGAGAACAGAAATAGCAGGCGGTGTTTGAGAATTTTCAACCCTTGTAGCCGGAAGGATATTGACTATTCGTTACAGTTCAGCGGGGTGTGTATTTCCGTGAGGGGTGGGAACGCTAGCGCGCAGGGTTGAAGCAGAAAATGGGGTTGGTCAAACCGCAGGATAGCGGGTATATAATATGTACAGGGTGATGCGAGTCATTGGAGTAAATAGTTTTGAGCGAGATTCGATGACAAATCTAGTAAGTAGATACTCTTCCAAATGAGCTATATTTTTTATGAACATTTATTGTGTGTCTTATTGGTAATAAATATCTGTCTATCTATGATTTTATTCTTCTGAATTGGGTAAGAGAGGTGCATAATAATGAAGGGTTGGTCAGTGAGATCGAAAAGGATAGCAAATTTGGAACTTTTCAATGAAGGGTCCTGTAGAATTGTACTCGCTTCGAAACTGATCTGTTAGGTAGCTTTCGATAGAGTAAGCATAAAAATTAAGGATTAAATGACTAACCTATGAGAAAATTCAATCCTTATTATACGTGGAGCCACGTTAAATTAGACCAAATTGTAGTTATGCCGTCTTCGTACTACTAGCCACTACCTCTTGCAACAAAAATAACACAACACCCAAATCATATCGCTTACTCTCCGCGACCGCAGGCCTTCATTTCGTTTTTCTGGTAAAGCTTCAAAAATTTGTTCGGGAAAGGGGAGGGTGAAAAAAACAAATTCTTGTCATTGTGGAGGGTTGGTCTAATCGAACGTGGCTAATCGTATAATAAGGATTGAATTTCCTTAGAGTTTCATTTTATCCTTAATTATATACTTCGAGCCACGTTGTCATAGACCAAATTGTAATTGTTTGAAGATGAACTGAACAAATTTTGGATAATAAAATTAATTTTTGAGTATAATCTCATTTTTAGAAACAAGAATATTGACCATATTTTCCTTATAAAATTCTTGATTTCTGAGGAATTGCCATGAGCTCCCAGTCTGTATGAGATGCTATACATTTTGTCTTCTTTTCAACGAATGCTTTTGGCGTACCAGTATTTCATAAACCCTAATAATGTTTCACGAGGATTGCTGCAAGTGAGTAATGTTTGAGATATTATTGGCGACACTTTCGATAATAAACACGGATTGGCCCTGATGAGCAACAAATGGCTGATGAAATGGTAACGTTTCTATATTGGAAACTGAGCGAGGGCAGTAAGGCTCTAGTAATTGAAGAGCATTAGGGTTTTGAGGGAGAAAGTTCGTATCTATATATTTTCTGTACGTTTCAATACTGGAATGGTGTGTGATAACTGTAATATTTCTTTATGTATTTACTAGTTTTGTATAACTTCATTGGCGTGTACACATTACCAGTGATCTAGACACTTTATGAATTCCTTAAAGCAAAATGAAGTTCCGAATGAAAGAAAAAGAAGAGGGCGGAAAGTGCAAATAGACGTTGTGAATGGAATAATCAACTGAGAAGACTTCGAAGATTACAGCATAACCTAACGGGGAGCTAGCCCATGACCTGGGTCACTGCGATGTTCACAGATCTATTGTGATGCTTTCTATGAGATTCTACAGCCTTGTTACTGGCTTCTTCATAGAGCTTCCAGCCTCTGGATTCTCTCCCAGCATTTCGTGTGTCTGTCTATCTAACGCTTCGCACTCACAGGAAACAAGCAGTGCGGTTTCTTCTTCCTGCATTGAGTTCCTTCTACCAGACCCATAATGCTTATATGTTTTTTGAATAATAGAACTTCAGAATGATAGACTGCTGTCTATTATTCTCTAGTGGATCTCCAAAAGCTTTCATATAATCTGAGAGAATTCTTACTTGCAGCAGTAGGACTCTCTTCTTCTTTATCTGAGACTCAAGTCAATCGTAAAACAAAAACGCCAAGTCAGATCTGCAAATGCGATTATTCAAATTAAATAAAACGAAAGCATTTCTTCAGTGCCCGAATGAGGCTCGTCATTTTCTTTTTGTACGGTGTACCGTGCGGCTTCGAAAACAGGTTTGTAACTGTACCTGCGCAAGATCATCTGATATCGAGCGAAAATAACAACAATAAAAAGTGTTATCGTCACTATCATCGGGGTATTGTCCCTCTTTTATCTGACGTCGAACATAAAAGATGTGACTCTTGAAAGGATTACCGAACATTTCGTAATAACTTGTAATTAAAGACAGGTTGTGAATTAACATACAGGGTGTGTTACTGCGGATTCTAACGGATCTCCTTCCTTTCGCAGTGCTTCACGTATGTTGAAGAAATTGGATATCGATGATGTTATCAATTTATTTGTACTCATTCATTTTATTTATTGGGTATGCCTAAGGGCAGAAGAACGTCTTCAGTTTTTTTGAGAGCTTTCATTTGAAAAGAACTAGTTTTTATTGGTTGGTCATTCAAAAACATCATACATGTGAACAGGCACTTCGAACGGGATACTCGCATAAAATTATGGTAGTACAAAACAGAATTCAAATACCTATTTCAGAACATGTTCTGGTATGAAACATCTGAAACTGATGTACATGAAACTTACGTTCTCTTTGAAATCATAGCAAACGAATTTTTAAATGACACATTTGATGTCGATGCACAAATAGATCTTAGAAATTACTTTGGAGAAACAGATAGCCAAGAGGTAATCTGTTCAAAGAGACAGGTGTACTGGATCATCAGCCAATTCTTTGTATTGTCTCTAGCCACATATATATATATATATATATATATATATATATATATATATATATAGATAGATAGATAGATAGATATTTTTATTGTATATAAATGAACCATAATTCTTATTACAAGGGGTTTGAGCTTAAGCATATTACACAGTGTTGTTTTTTTTTGTTGTTTCACAGCACATAAATAGTGATTTCTTCTTGGTAGTGAAAAAAAAAAAGAAAAAAGCGAAAATCAGATCCACAAAAAAAAAATATTCAAGTATACATCATAACTGAATTATTCAACATGAAGTTGTATAAAAACTTATGTTTCTTGGAAAATATATATCGAGAGCGGATAAACAAGAAAGAGAGCGAATTAACAGAACAAAAAAGGAAAACTGAAGATAGCTGAAGGCAAACAAGGCTCAGCAAAACAACGGGTAATCAGTATCAAGAGCTTGTCAGCTCTATTCATTGATTATAAATGATCTTAATTTAAGCATGTTCATTATCGCAAAAACCAAGTGCTTCAAAGAGGTAAGCGAGCCATAATTGAGCACGAATACTAAATCGTTCAGGTTACTTATGCCTAGAAAAGTATTTGAGACTCTTATACCTTCATATATAGGACATTCGAACAAAATATGATCGAGGGACTCATTTCTTTCCATATTGCATATGGTGCATAGGTTTTCAGTGTTGATGAAATGGTTCGAGCCACTGATTGTGAACTTCAGAGATTTCTTGCTACAAGTTCTCAGTTGTGCTAAAATTCTTACTATATGTATTGGAAATGAAGCGGTTAGGTAGTTCTGTGTGTTTATTCGTAGGGAGAGATTTTGAAAAAGATATATATATATATATATATATATATATATATATATATATATATATATATATATATATATAAGACAACACCATAACCGTCCAACAAGAAACAAACCTCAATCTCTGAATGTAACGTAGTACGCCAAAAACAATAGGGCAAAGTGCCACATACATCTAGCACAAAAATAAGTATGTTCAATACTAACTCGCCATAACCGCGCAAAATTCAACAAAAAAGGTTGTTTTGTTTTCCTTTTCTCATTTTGTATATTATAACTTGTTTATTCTACATTTATATGAATGAACATTATTAATATGTTCTTTGGCAGATTCTCGAGCAATTAGACCGAAAAGAGCACTACTTGGATTCTTTTACATATCAAATGACAGCTCACAAAAATTCAACCAACCATCATATTCTCTTTTCAATAACTTATTTTTCCTGATTACTCTGTTTGGTTGTCAGAAGTCTTTACGGAAATTTACATGTGGGGTAAACAGATCCAACGAAAACGGTGCATTTGGAATGTGTCACACACACACGTAGTGTTTTTTCTCTGCCCAATTTTTCGAGAACCTACCAAACAAAATAACATTTGGGGCGTGTAAAAAAACAACATAGCTTAACTACATGAACTTCCGTTGAATCGCGTCTGGAATCGTTATTTTGTCAACGTTTCGGCTCCTACTTTGGAACCATTATCAATTCTTTTGCTTTATTTGGCGCCGGGTTCTGAGGTTGTGTGAATGGAGGTCTAGTGTTTATAATCATATGGTGGTCCAACGGTGTGAAAAATGTGATTGGACCAGATGTTGTTGGTTGTTGAAGCCAATTTTGTGTCCGGTTTCGTGGTGATGTTAGGGGAGGGTTGGGTTCATGTCCGAAATACGTACTGCTAGTTCGTGTTTCCGAACCTCTATATGTCTATATGGTCTGAGTCTGATAAGAGCCTCTTTTCCCCTAAAAAGAAGTAGTGACCACCGAAATGATGAAAGAGGTTGAAGTTCTTCGGAGGCTTTGAACTAACCTTTTCATTTATACAACGAGTTCAGTTAACATAAATATTTTGGAATTGCGGCATGGCTAGATTAAAGAAGATAAGATTATGGCTCTCAAATAGATCGTTTTAAATTTGTGCACGAGGACAAATATCAATAATCAACAGACATCAAACTCTAGTGATTACTACACAAAATTCAGGACTAACGGCATGGTTAGGCCAATTTTAATATTAGTAATTGAACATGCCTGCAGAATTATTCTTTCGTCCCTAAGTATTGAAGATATCTAACGAAATTAAAGGCTGCAGGTTATGCGTTTTAGTGTTGGAATAGCGAATGACAGTGGACTGTGGAATCTGTATACAGTGCGGGGAGGTGAAGGGTTCAGAGTGGCATGCTCGTGACTCTACCGTGTATTTCTAGTATCCATGGTTTGCTGCAAAAACTGTCTCGATTCGTTTTATCAGAATTCGACTAACTTCATCAGTGACTCCCTAAATAACAGGAAATAGCTTTCGGGTGTTCACACACAAACACACACAGATATTGTATATAGATCTGTACATAACTATTCAGCAACCACTACCCTTCCTCAATATACAGTGTGACCCACTTAAGACCAGAGTACCCTCATGAAGTCTACATTTTTCAACCGACTGGATTTTTCCTTTTTTCTGCAGGAAGAGTGTCAAAAAGTCTACGGTTGCACCGAATTTGCAAAATATAATTCCAAATTTCAGAGCATACTATTTTTTTTTTTTAATTCTAAATTGTTAAATTTCATTTAGCGATTTTTTTCGTGAAACTTCTACATCACCACTGGATTTATCATTGTCCATTTAGGTGAAATCTAGAATTCCATTTGAAAATATTCATTGGCAACAAAGTTATGACATTAATAATTTTGATAACATACCATTATTTATGAATATTTCAGACAAATTCTGAGAATTGGCAACACTGTCAACACAAGTGTAGATCGTTGGGGTTTTGGTAGAAATTCGAATTCATAACATAAATTATTATATAAGTTATAACATATTGTAGAATGGTATTTTTGTAAAAAATTTAATATCCATCACTTAGAGAAATGATATCCACTATTGTGTCAACCAAGAATTTTTGAATTAAATGAAAACTTTATTTTGATTTCAATCACAATTTTTACGATGGCTAACATCTCCTACGTTTTTGTTGAAACTGCTGCCGATTTTCAGAATTTGTCTGCAATATTCATAAATAATGCTATGTTATCAAAATCATCATTGTTATAACTTTTTTGCCAATGAATATTTTCAAATGAAATTTCAGAAATCACCTATATGAAGGATACCAAATCCAATGGTGGTGTTCAAATTTCATGAAAAAAATCGCTAAATGGAATTTAGTAATTCAGAATGCTGAAATTTGGATTCATATTTTGTAAATTCGCTGCGAACGTAGACTTTTTGCCACTTTTCCTGCTAAAATATAAAAAATGAAGAAGTCCTACTATTGTGAATGGATTATTATAAAAATGTAGAGATACCACTTGTACTGAGTCAAGAAGCTAATTATTTGAATAAATTATTGAGCTTTTTTGTGCTCTTTCAACAATTGAAATACTATTTGTGACAGACACAGTGTACCAGTTTGTCGCCAGTCTTCCCTACTCTCGGTTTACGACCGCACAAATAATGTCATAACAATATTTCAAATCTCAGTCGATACTGTATGAGGTGGCCGAACTCTAAATTCATAAGTTGTCCACGATTAACATACAGGCAGCAGGTTTTCCCAAACAAAAAAGCTGTTAATGAAAATCATAATCGTTGGTGTCCACTCTCTGATTCATAAATTATGTACATTAGGTACACTGTAAAAGCCGAGTAGAAGTAAATTATAGAGCATCCTATGGGTGGGCAGTTGTTTTCACAAGAGTCACGTAAAGATTAGAGGAACATTAATATTTTTTATTGGCTACTCAGGTTTCAGTTCCTCGAAAGGGGTCGACGGAAATATAAAAAATGCCGGTAATGTTCCAGTAGTCGATAAGAGTCCACTTCAATATCGAGGTCATATTGATAAGGTGTATGTGTAAGACCAAAAGCTGATTTTGAAATGGAGTTTCATGGAAGTGTGACTTTATTGGTACTTGAATGAGGAGAAAGATTATCAGTTCGGAATGAACCCACAACAAAATAAAAATGATTTTAACATTGGAACTGACTTGATCGAATTATAAAGGCGGTCTAAATAATCAAAAGGAGAAACTTTTTTTGCTTTTCTATCCCAAAATATTATATTCATTATTTATATTTATATTGAACTTGTATTTTATACATACACTTGTTGTTGTCTATAGTAATTTTATTATTCTCTATGTACTTGTGTTTTATATTTGTATTCTGTTGTATTCTGATTATAATCATATTTTTTTTTAACAGACTGTCATATCGACAGATATTCAATGATGATCATTGTTTTCTTTTTTTCCACTCTAGAAGACTTTGTCAATGAGAACTACGTTCGTCGGACAATAAAGTATACTTGATTTGATATTATTTATAGAAATTTATTTATAGAAGCCTATATTTCTAAAATTATGATTCGTCAAAACTTAATTCTCTCCACAAGAATAATCATATTTCTGAAAGCCAAATTCATTTTGTATGAGAAGGAAATCTTCCATGATTATATTATGAAACTCTTGCATAAAATGATGGTTTCAATATAGTTGAGCAAAAACAGCATCAGTTTCTGTTATCTCGGACCTAATAGTGAAAAAATCATAATTATCAGATCAAGTGATATTTGAGTTAGAATCCTAAATGGAGGATCCAAATATTTTACAGTTTCATACAACTGTAACGAATTTCAACCTTTTACTGTCATTTCAAATTGTTTCAATCAACATAATTTTGAAAATACAAGACCTGCTTTACCTAGCCCAAAAATACTTTTTTCGCAAATCGTCTGAAAATATTGATATTTCTGGCAAGAATTTTCTAAGGTAAATACTAAATGAAGACAATACATGTGTTGACAATCATCATAATAATTGAGATTTCGAAGGTTTCGCTTTTGATAACTTTCTGAGTGCATCATACAACTATTTTGATACGTCAACACAAAATAAATGTCCGAAATAATCAATATTGTTACGTCCTAGCGCCGGTCCTGACCAGATCGTAAACGCAGATGGGGAATCGCGTAGTAGCGGACGTCATTTTCCTAGAAACCGTAATGCCGCCTAGAGAATTCGAGACGCGTCATCGGGGCTTCTCTCGACGATTCTCGATTGGCACGCAGGTATATATACGGGACCGGTTTCGCTGCGAGAGAAGAATTTGTATTACAGAGAAGTTTTTATTCGGAGCTAAGTGGAGCGAGTTTTGTAGAGCTAAGTGGCGAGAGTTATTGAGATCTAAGTGGAAAGAGCTTTTATTTGTTATTGCTAAGTGCAAGAAGGGAAGAGAATTGTTAGTACAGAGAGTTTCAGTAGCGAGCGAGCATTGGAAAGTTATCGGAGCGATTTAAGTGACTGTGTTGTATTGTATTGAGATAGAGAGTTATAATAAAAGTAGTTTAGTGTTGTTTGGTGTTTTAATCGACGAACCCAGAGGAATATCGTAACAGTGGTGTCGGAGGTGGAATTTTTGCTGGTAAATAACAACAATTTATGGTGAATACGAGAAGTACATCTTACGATACGATGGAGGACATGTTGAAATTAATCCAAAACCAATTTGCGGATTATGAAAGACGACGGCAGGAGGAAAAACAAGAAGAGGAAAAGCGACGACAGGAAGAAAAGAAAGAACGACAATTAGAACGAGAAAATGAAAAGAAAGAACGAGAAGAAGGACTCCAGAAAATTCTCGAAGACCAGAGAAAAGAGCGAGAAGCTGAAAAGAAAGAACGAGAAAATGAATAGAAAGAACGAGAATTAGAAAGAGAGAATGAAAAGAAAGAACGGGAAGAAGCACTCCAGAAAATTCTCGAAGAACAGAGAAAAGAACGAGAAGACCTCCAGAAAATTCTAGAACAACAAAAGAATGAATTAGAACAAATGGAAAAACAACGAGAAGCAGACTTCCAGAAAGTTCTAGAAAATCAGAACAAGTTCTTCGAGCATGTTTCACACGAAACAAAAGTACAAATGGAAGAACTAAAAGGAGAACTGAAGGAAGATGTCAATAAGAAAGTGGAATCAGTGCGAGAGGAGATGAAAGGACTAGAAAAGAGAGTCGAAAAGCAGATAGCATTTCTCAGGAACCAAGATCGCCAAGACAGGGTTGCCACATCAGGAATTTCCGTAAAACCGCCGACTTTTGATGGACAGTCGTCTTGGTCCATGTATCGTCGACAATTCGAGGCTGCGGCAGAAACTAATGGATGGGGCGACGAAGAAAAAGCTACGGCACTAATAGTAGCTTTGAGAGGGCCAGCTTTGGGTATATTACAAACGATACCCATCGAACAGCAGAAGCAATATCAGAACCTGATTTCTGCACTAGAGTTGAGGTATGGCGATCAACACCGAGAACAGCTGTACCGGGCCCAAATGAAGACTCGCACACAAAAATCAGGTGAGAGTCTGCAAGAATTTGAGGCAGATGTTCGACGACTAATCCAGCTGGCGTACCCAGATGCACCCGGAGATTTCAAGGAGCAGTTGGCTGTACAGATATTTATTGACGGACTCAGAGACCCAGAAATCCAAAGAACTCTGCGACTTACAAGTTTCAAAAGGAGTAGCGATGCCTTGGTACGTTCGCTAGAAGTGGAGGCGGCCTTCAATACCTCAAGGCCGAAAGTGCGAGCGGTAACAATTGACGATCCCGAACATAGATCTGGCGCTACGAGTGGTTCATTTGAGAAATTTCTGGAGGAGATCAAATCGTTGAGTGGAGTGAGCACCCAGAAGAAGAGAACATGCTACCGATGTGGAAAACCAGGACACCTTATCAAAGACTGTAGGGTGAGAATGCCACCAAGATCTAGCTCGCCTGCAAGGGTGCCATCTCGTACGCAATCACCTGTGAGGACAAGGTCATCCAGCGAGTCCTCAAATTAGCGGCAGGAAAACGAGAATTAGCCAGCATATCAGGGCGCATGCTGGCTAGTAATAACAGAGCCCCCAGGGTCATCAATGTTAACAGGCTGAAAAGAACATCAGAGAGCCTTACCATTCCAGGAAAATTGAATAAAATCGACGTTATATGCACCATAGACACCGGTGCTGCAGTTTCCTTGGTACGCAGCGACATTCTTCGGCCTGGAAGCTGAAGCCTATTTCTTCCAACGTCGTGCTTCGGACAGTCACTGGTGAAAACGCAACTATTCGAGGAGAGGCTGAAATTACGTTGATTCTTGGGCGACTCACTATCACAGGTACAGTTTACGTCGCAGATATAGAAGATGAAGTCATACTCGGAATGGACTTGATCAGTGACCATGGAATTTCATTCGACAATGAGCAAAAGATCATAAGGTTCGGAGAAGAAGAATTTGTCCTTACAACTCCAACGGAAAGGACGAAACCTGCCAAACTGCGATTTTTGAAAACTGCGAGAATCCCTGCATTGTCGAAGGAAGTAGCTCGTGTCACAGAGAATAATGTCCCTGAATGCAGCGTGCAGCCATCGGATTCCGAACAAGTCCGGGTGAAGTCAGAAAAAGCCATCCTTGTAAGAGCCGCCAGGTGTCGCGTTGGAAGTACAAGTGACATCTCCGAGATGAAAGCAACTGGAAGGGCTGACTTGGTCAAACAGAAAGTCAACATTGGCCAAGTCCAATCGATTCAACAACCATCAAGAAGTAAACAACAAGAGATGCCAGAGCGTATTGACTGGAGGAAGGCGCGGTACTATCGGAAGACAAATACTGGCAGATTTCAAGATGGAGATCTGGTGTGGCTGTACAACCCTCGTCGCAGGATAAATGATTTGGTGTACAGGGTTCAACGTAGGCCTAGAACAAAAATGAAAGTCGTACACCTAGAGAGGCTAAAATGTTACAATGGGAATGAAGAGATATTGTTTGATCGGGACGATCAAAATTGAGAGGGGGATAATGTTACGTCCTAGCGCAGGTCCTGACCAGATCGTAAACGCAGATGGGGAATCGCGTAGTAGCGGACGTCAATTTCCTAGAAACCGTAATGCCGCTTAGAGAATTCGAGACGCGTCATCGGGGCTTCTCTCGACGATTCTCGATTGGCACGCAGGTATATATACGGGACCGGTTTCGCTGCGAGAGAAGAATTTGTATTACAGAGAAGTTTTTATTCGGAGCTAAGTGGAGCGAGTTTTGTAGAGCTAAGTGGCGAGAGTTATTGAGATCTAAGTGGGAAGAGCTTTTATTTGTTATTGCTAAGTGCAAGAAGGGAAGAGAATTGTTAGTACAGAGAGTTTTAGTAGCGAGCGAGCATTGGAAAGTTATCGGAGCGATTTAAGTGACTGTGTTGTATTGTATTGAGATAGAGAGTTATAATAAAAGTAGTTTAGTGTTGTTTGGTGTTTTAATCGACGAACCCAGAGGAATATCGTAACAATATGAATGATTTCATGCGAGATTACATTGGAATGGATGCTTTTGTTTTGCTTTTCGAAACTGAGTGATAAAAAGTGATCCATTTTATTCATAATCATTCAAAAATGTGCCTAATTCTGACCTACTCTCAGTTTGGATAGTGACGAATTCGGCAAAATGAAAAATTTCAAAATACATTTCAATCGTCATATTTCAGAAATGTCAAATGTTGTAGTGACGTTGACTTCGCCGGCAGTTACTTTGGGCAATGGACGTAAAAAATTTGCTAGCCGCCACCCCCCTGTTGGAGCTGCAAAAAAATTGTTTTGCGTCCTGTTGAATGGAAATGTTATTTTGAGGAATTTCCAGTTAACCGCGTGCTCGTCATTCTGTGAGGAGAATGTTGAGTACAAGTTCGCTAGCCGATTCGTGTATTTTATGCATCTCCGTCGTCTCTGTGAGTGCCTCCGACGGAAAAACTCGTCGGAAAACAATGAAACGATCGCAAAAATCGCAGTAACGGCATAATGAGCCGAGCCGTAGGCAAACGGAGTGCCGGCACAGGACGCATTCGTCAATACGACATCCTTCGCACGGCAAAATCTTCCGGGCAGGCTAGGCGCGCCGTTTAATATTGTCTTTCCCATGACACAATTCCGTATTAGTTGGTTGCGCGTACAGAGTGCGTCTATGCATTCACACAGTTCCTTCCAGAGTTGGACAAATTCACCACTTTCGTGAATTAAATTCACAACTCACGATAAAAAAAAAGGGAATTGAATTCATCAATTGAATATTCATCAGAAAAAATGAATTGATGCCAAAGGATAGCTTGTGAATTGTTATTCTAAACAACGTAATCTAACGTCGGAGATACACTGCAGTGCTCAAATGAAATGAAACAAAACTTCTGAATCAATTGGGAGAGAAGTATAACAAATAACTGATTATATTATGCAAGATACAGCAGAGGTAAATTAATATTATCTATATTGTCATCTATTATACATTTAACTAATATATGTTTAAAAAATTCTCAGCAGAAAAAAATAAAAAATGTGAATTGAAATTTTACTCTCTTGAGAAAATAAAGATCTATCTGAGGAGAAGTGACTTCTATGTAATTCAATGTTCACCGGTCAGTGTAACCCCAGTATACCATAGCCATACAGTAGAGACACTTGAAAGTCACAATTCTTTGTTCTCGAGGGTCAAATTTCTGTGACCTTCATTCTGTGCTCGGGGTGTGTAATGTCATTTTGTGATGGTAAGTTTGAATATACGGGATACCAAGTATCTAATCAGTATGTTATTTCACATCATAAAGTTGATATTTTGTATAGGATAACGTTTGAAATAAATGTGAATAATCTGAAATTCTCAAGTACCTACAATAGTCATTCCACTTTTTTGGTACATTTTTCCTCCAGTTCATGTTTGTTTGGAAAGATATAATCGATGATCAGGAAATAAATAACTTTCAAGAGAATGTTTCATTCGCAGCAGCTTCAAATATGTAAAATAGATATATTCAGACATTAACAATGTAATGAAGACAAAAAATGACTTAAATTGGTATTTTTTTTGTTCTTCAATTCATTAGTTTTGCTTTTATTTAAATTCCTATTTGCGAATTTCAATGTGTAGAAAATTCTAAGACATTTATTTCTCAAAGTGAAATTCATACGAGCGGTAGTTGTTATAGAGAGCTTCGGTAATCTCTCGGTTACAAGCCTTCAACCATGCCTCACATCTGAAAGAGTTATTTACTATTGAGGTGCATTTTTATAAAGCTGAAATTAGCTCCTATTTGAAGTTCTGCACTTTGTAAAGAATATATGAAGATTTTGAAGAGCTACAATTCTACAGAACACTGATGGCTATTACCTTTTGACATTTTTCGGAAACCTCAAGAGAGATGATAATTTGTCTGTAGCCTTCGACAAACATCCGCGATAGGCACACACTTTTTCAACTAGTAGTTAGCCATAAGAATTCTAAATACCTACAATATTTTAACACACATTGACGCTCATCAACTCGACATGTCAAACTGCTGTGTTCTGTGGCGAGTGTCCCTACTGTATGGTTATGGTATACTGGGGTGTAACCTTCTGTTATCGCTAGAGATATTAGATATTTAAGTCGTATTTTTTATACTGATTCATTCAGAAAAAGGCCAAACAGTTCCTCTTGACTGAAAAAGGTACTCGATTACTCGAAAAATATAGACGAATATATTTATTTGTTTTGACCTCTAGCAACGTGTTATGTAACCGTAGGGTTTCAGACAATTTACAAGTGAAAAAAAAACCCAGGCGTTTGCCATATTTATTACCCGGTTCATGTTTGATATTTCTCTTTGCTACTCGCACCGTCCATTCTCTACTAATTATAATACTCGATTAATCCTCGGAGGTGACATCCTGTACAGAAAGAGATCCGTTAGGAACTATTGTGACTACTAGCCACCTGTTGTCGATGAATCGACCACACCAACGATTTATTTGATGGCTTATCTGTACCTCCTTGGATTTTATGGTCGCGTATAATAAAATCGTCGTTTTTTCTTCTTAATACAAACATCAAGGTTAATTTGTACACGGAGAGTTTCTTTAAAGGAGTACAGGATTGATGGAGAGGCTGCTAAGAGGCTGAATTCCGAAATCGTGTAAGTGCTGGTCGGCGTATGGGTCCGCATTTTTCATTAATTGAGCACTTATCTAAGAGTATAATTGCTTTCACACTTTTATGAAATATTAGCGTTATCTGAGGTCTGATAAGGCGCTGAGTGAGGCTGGGATCCTGTTCTCGACAAGCAATTTTAGAGTATACGTTTTCGAATCGCATTCTAGTAGATTGTAAGGGATCGGTTGAGCTTAAGCCTCTCAGTACTGCGAGCTATAGATCTACTGTACATGACCCCCATCTACCTATTCAAGGCCCAGGATGCTGAGGCTTCTGATGAAACGGATTATATCACCGGGGGCTTGTTCCTTGATCTCGGTAGATAACAATGTTATCCGTTGCAGGAACTAGAACTAGAGCCATTTGCAGAACAGAGATTGACATTCAGTAGATGTTTTGCAGTTTCGTCAGCAGTGCCGCAGTTTGCTCATTTTCTTCAGGAGGCACCTCAATGGACAGCGTCCCGTGAGCAGCTCAGTTACCTACTAATTAGGTCTTTTTTATCCAACCCTGAAAGCTGTTCGGCTTTTAAGGGCGAAGGGCTGATAAACCTTTTCGCTTGTCTCAGTTCCAGTTCCCATTGACAGAATTCGTCTTTCATGTGGCATTTTGAGTTCCCACAGAAAGGTTCCAGTCCAGGGAAAGGGGTGTTTGTCCCTTCTTTTGCAATGAAAATCAGCTCTCCCTTTTTTTTGATGCCGTCGTGACCTGGTGCCCACATGAAGGTATCTTGATTCTCTTGTTGCGATTGCCTCAAGGAACATTCTAGTAGCAACTGATCTATAGTGTTTGCCATGGCAAGACATTATAATGCGAAATGTCTCTGGTCTACGGAATATTTGGGAAAGAAGTAGGTTGGTTGCTACGGCATAATAGGTTGGCTTCCTGAATACCACTCCTGGTAAGTGGGGTATGTTGATCGAATACACCAAACTACCCGGTAGCAATGTAGAAATATAAATACATTGTCGGGGAAAACTATACGATCTGCTGATTGATTCAGACTTGATCCTGTAACTTTTTAGTGTCTTCCGGTATCAATGTGAAATTTTGGTGGATCAGATGGTAAACAATGGAATGATTTGCTGGTGATTATATTCTGTAGCATTCTAGTTTTTCAGTGATCATAGCATACTAGATGTAATACTTTCATTCAAAGAAAGGTAATTCGCAATATTTTCTCACCAAAAAAAATTCTTATGCAAAATGAAATAATGATTTCAAAAATGTATTATCATTATTTTATTATTTAGCTGGTGAAGATAATTTTCTGTTATTATTATTCAATTATATTCACCCAATCGATCTACATCGGTAACATCTTATTAATTAAAAAATTACATTTATGTGTGAAGAGCCTGACTCGGTTTACACACAGTGTACAATTATTGTCACCAAAAGTCCTCTCACCTTAGAACTTGTCATATTTCTTTTTACTTCTGAGATGTGAAGGAAACCAAGGATTGCATGCATGTGAGTGCACGTGAATTTTCCAGGCGCAGTATTATTATTCGAGAGATTTAAGCGATTTGATAGTCCTGGAATAGTTCATTTCGAAAATTTAGGAATATTGAAATACTTAATACTTTCTGTAATGTATTGTGGCTTCGTTTCATCAGGTGGAAAAGAAATAAGAGTCTCCCAACATAAGCATTCATTCATTTTTTTAAGTACAGGGTGTCAGAGAATGAGTACGACAAACTTTTTGGTAAAATAATGACCATTTTACCTTTTTCCGAAAATGCTTCATTTTCCGAGATACGTTAGAGTTAAAAAAAAACTCACTATTCATGTATTGCTCTGACATCGGTCGAGATATGCAAATGAAATTTGGTGGGTGTTAGTTAAGAGGTAGTTTTCACGCATTCGTTGGCATGCAATAAAGAATTTTATGATCATCAGTGACGCGCATACAGGTAATAATCTCAATTTTTTGAAGAAAAATATGATACAACACTGAGTTATTTTAAACTGAAAATCATTTTTGAATTCCTTGTTCAATATGTGATAGAATATTTTTCCTGTCTTTTTTTCGTTATGGGTGTCGTTTTCTTGCAAAAAATAGAAACATATTAATCAAAATACAACCATCGTTATTCCTTCAATCCATTATCTAGGAGCTACGCTAGGAAGCTAGTGTTAACATCCTCTTACAAACGATTATTTCAAAACTTGATTTGAACTGGCCGATGGAAATTCATATTTAACAAAAAATATCACAGATTCTCACTAACAATGGATTCACAAAACCGAGACAATTGTTTTGCTACGCAATCGCTTCCTCAAGTAGAATGAATAAACTACCATCCGTTTTTTTGGATAAAAACGTCGCCATATACGGAAAAAGGCATGAGAGATTGTTTGCCACAAATTGAACTAGCAATTCAAAAATGATTCAAAGTAATTTTGAAATAGCCCTTTGGCGTACCATTTTTTCTTCAAAAACATTGAGATCATTACCCAACAAATGCGCAAAAATAAGCTCTTAACGCCCACCAAAAAAAAGATATATAGCAACCTGTCATTGATTTTCCATGCAGAATAGCCCCCTGACGTTTATCGCACTCATTCACTAACACCCTGTATAACTATTTCGTTCCTGATTGAAAAACTCTCACCGAACCCATGAATTCGACGAATAAACCGGGTCTTCAAGAACTTTTTTCTGGTGCAGGGAGACGAATATATGAAGAAACGATAACACTTACTCTTCAGAGCTAATATATATTTCTTTCGACCTATACAGGTGATTGCATCTGGAGTATAATAAATATAACTCATTCATCGTAACAATATTGCACATCCTCCTCAGAAGTTACAGTCATTAAATTACATGATTGCTAAAGCTCCTGACTTACTGATATATGCCGTTAGATAATTTATAGAATAATAAAACATAAAATTTATTTCCCTCTTCGACAACTAGACATTGTATGGGAAATTTGAGGTGAGAATACCCACATTAACTGGCGAAATGTCAGTGAGAGTATATTTACTTCTCGTCAATGTTTCTTATGGGTCTGTCTGGATTGTCTGCCCTGAATGGGTTGGGAAGCAGGAGTTGACTGACTGGACTATGAGATTGGAACCTTTGGTGTAACAGTTGAAACTTCTCCTAGAGATCAATTACCCTTACACCAAACTGATATTATTTGCACTCGACGCGCGTTTCGCTAACTAGGTTTGCATCTTCTGGAGAAGAACATTGATACTAGTATCAATGAAGATACTAACTTTGTTAGCAAAACGCGCGTCGAGTGCAAAAATATCAGTTTGATGTTAGGGTAGTTGATCTCTAGGAAAAGTTTTGACAGGACTTTGGTAAACGAAAAGTGATTTTGGTTCTCAAGCCAGCAAATAATATGTTATAGTATTTTGTATAGAATAATTTATTCAATAGAAACACCGATTTGGTTGTTTTTTCATAACAGAAAATAGTATATAGTTTTATCGAGAGAACAAATGATGTTTTGTGAAGAGAATGTAGAGACAACCATATGCCCCACACAAAGCACTTGTTCTCAGAATTATACATATATTTTCATCAAACGGGAAAAAATAGAATCCTTGTGATGGAAGTGGCAAAGCAGCGGCAAGAATAATCCATCAGAACGTCTGATGTTCCGCACATCATCCAAAGTGTGAGAAATCAATTCAAATGATGAAAACCTCACTTTGCGGTACTTATTTCTCAGGCAAACCGTGTGTTATAGGGTGAAGAATAAATAAACTTCAAATTGATGTATCATTCATTTGAAAAACACTCATTTAAAAATCATGTAACTAGGAATTTTGGATGTAATTTGCTAAATTCTGCCAAGCAACCCTGCTTTATTCTATTCTGCTATCATTGATCATACGTAAAAAATGATCAAGATACATATTCAAGCAAGAGGTCTTAGATCAGATGGGGGTATCATTCGAATATCTTACTATACTTATATTTTCTCATACGTCATCAGATAGTGCATATGAAAAAAATCGAGAGATGAATACTTGTCCGATCAGGACGGATCGTTGAAACATTTTTACGAGTAAGAGTATTATTTGAAAATTTTGTGTGTTAAATACACTTGCAAATTCCATCGTGAAACGAAAATGAAAATTTCACTGGTGAATACATGTTTACTTACAACAATATATGTAATGCTGTCATAACTAAAGTCATTGAAGGGTTGGGAAGTGTCACCTTAAGAGAGTCATTGTTACGACCGCACCGGGGGGTCTGGGCCCCCCCCCCCAGGAGTAGGTAATTCCTGGGTTGAATAGGACCACGACCGTCCCCAAACCTTGGTTATTACACAACTCTACTTCCCGTCCTCATTTCTCGCTCTCATTTCTTCTTTTCTAGACTTTATCTGTCATTTATTGACTTTATCTGACATTTGTTTATATTGGTGACAATTGTATACCCCGTAGTCATGGTAACAATATATCTACTTGATTATTCTGAGAAAACCACGTTCTTGGTAATTTGTTGTTAAATTTAATATTTTAGATATGTTCAGAACGAAACAGAGATTTATTAATTTTAATCGAAATATGATGGTTGTAAATAAAATTGTATTCAAACCTCGGTAGGAAGTTTCATTCCTGTCTCGAGATTATAGCTAACTTCGACGCTTTGCGTCCCGGTTAACTAACTGATCTCACAGCAGGAATGAATCACTTCCCACCTCGGTGTGTAATATACTATTTCTTATACCAAAGTACTCCTTACTTTGGTATTATGAACGATCATGTGAACCGCACTGAAACAAATTACCGATGAAAATGATGACAGACAGAACTATAACTTTTAATTCTGATACAAATCAAGTGAAATATGAATTGAAATATTTACTTTGACCTGTTTGTTATTCGGTGGAATGCAATACCCACAAAATACCAATGAATCAATAGGTTACAACATTTCTAAACGAAACAATAACTCTTCTCATCAACATACATTCCAAACGTCTGTTACAAAATATCATCAGTGAAAAATATCAATCAGGCCAGACAATAAAATTTCACAGTTACAACCCAGCATTTGAATAAAAAAAAGTTTAGAATTAATTTAGTTGAGCCTACGCGTTTTGGAGATACAGAGTCTGCATTCGAACTGGTTCTCCATAAAAATTAATGGATCTATTTTTTATTAATTGGGGCGATAACAGATGTGGTGATTTGTTTGCGGAAAAAGCATGAAAAATAAAGAGGCGATCTTTAAGCAGAATTAGCCTCGATACAACTCAATTTAGTTTTTGAATAGTTTTTTCATGAGGTGATAATTCAAATGGTGGAAGTTTGAGTTCAAGTTGCAAGATTAGAATTTGGTAGGCATGAAGAGGTTCAATGGAATCAAAGATATATTTCATCAAATATCTCGGCAATGAAATACTCAACATTCATACAAAACAAGCTCTTGATTGAAATAAATGGCAGTTATCAATGCTTCATAGGTTTGATGATTTTTTTGTTAACCAGGTGTCATCCCCGTCCGAACGTCAACCCTCAAAATAATAACGAATCAATAGATCATAACAATATTCCATAACGAAACAATAATTCTCATCAACATACATTCCAAATAGCTGTTACGAAATATCATCGGTGAAAATTATCAATCAGGACAGACAATAAACTGTCACAGTTACAACCCAGCATTTGAATAAAAAAAAGTTTAGAATTAATTTAGTCGGGCCTACGCGTTTCGGAGATACAGAGTCTGCATTCAAACTGGTTCTCGATATAAATTAATGGATCTATTTTTTATTAATTGGGGCTTTAGCAGATGTGGTAATTTGTTTGTGGAAAAAGCGTGAAAAATTACCAAGCGATCTTTCAATTTATCAGAATTAGCTTCAATACAACTGTTTAGTTTTTGTGTAGTCTTTTATGAAGCGAAAATTTAAATGATGGGCGTTTGGGTTCAAGTTGCACGATTCGAATTTGATAGGTATGAAAAGGTTCTATGAAATCCAAGATATATTTTATCAAACATGTTAGTAATGAAATACTCAACATTCAAACAAAAGCTCTTGATTGAACTAAATGTCAGTTATCAATGTTTCGTATGACGGTTTCTTTTGTTGACCAGGTGACATCCCTTTCAACTTTTATCGTTCGATTCCAAGCACAATATATTCTATACATTGGTAGTCAAATGATAGTGAGAAAGTTTTTTGTTTGATTTTGAGAGATCCTCCGAAAGTAAGTGGAATAAGGTATATTGCAAGAGATTAAGAAAAATATAATGGCTGGATATTCTCTTGTCTATATGATTTAATTGAAAATTAAACAACAACATGAAGTAAACATGTCAAAAAATAAAATCGAATTGAAATCAAAAATATAATTAATAAGAGGATTGTAAACAAGACAAAAATTGAATGAAAAATGTTAATAAGAAATAAGGAGTAGAACTTTTCGAAAAACTCTTTGGTGAAGAAACTGAAAATCGAAAGCAAAATCTCAGTAAAAAAATCGAACAGATCATAAGCAAAAAATTTACTTTGAAAATGCAAACGAGCAGTAATTGAAGGAATATATTGATTCAATGAATATAAAACTGTCAAAAACGGTAAAATATAACATGATAAAGATAAAAATGTTTCTATTTAATTTTGTAAATTCTTCTGTGTCCGTGATATTATCAGTTAAGTGAAGTTATCAGTTACCTCCGGCCGTGAAAGTTTACGTTCTTTGATCTTCTGTGTTCCTCAAAATAATTTCTTTGAAGCCACAGGTCAGTAGTATTCCTAATAAATAACACTGCTTTGATCGATGATGTTCAACTCTTAACTATTTTTATTTTTTCTCCTCAGCCATCCCTTTCCCTTTCCTGGATGTCGGCTGCAAGTGTGCTATCGGCAACGCCATATTAGCCACTATATTTTTTTCATTCGCTCTCCTAACTTTCTGTTTCTTCTTTTGGAATATACACCTTGGCCCACTCTCTGATCCCATGAATCAAGTCGTCCATTTAATAAGTTCGCATTGAAAACTATTACGCTTTGTGATTTGCCTGCTACAATTTTCGAAGGCCTTTCGTTTGTCAGCACTTCGAATTTATCGTTATGAATCGTGAATGAAATATAAGCGTTATTTTATATAGTGGATTACAGCTATTTTTCCTTATAGAGATGTTGAATGAGTTACATTTTCAATGTTAATTAGCTATTGTTCAGCAAATTCTGATGGTTGTCGAACGTGCTTATGGGCTTTGTTTGCTGCTGCTTTGTTACGACGCAGAACCGGTAGCCCAATAGGCTACGGGTAGGTAGCGTTTAGGAATGTTTGTGTCCGTGGAGGACAATAGAATCCACTCGTAAATGGACTAATTGATGCAGGATCAATTTGTATAATGATAGAGTAGGACGAGTTGAGGATCTTATGCACCGATTGCGGATACCAGCGATCGAAACGTCGTGAGTACACTCAACTTGAAACGGTTTCAACATTTGTATTTCTTATTTAAATTGTTTGACTCTATTCTATATTCGATATCTCAACTTTTTTTTTGGGACTCGCAGGGCAACATTGAATTCAAATCACGGTGTGAAAGCAAGTTCATTTTTGAAATATAGGTACAGGCGTCTCCGAAATCTATCAACTCTGGAAAACTCTGGCCAAAGGTGATCTTAGAGACCTAACAGGCATTCTGGAGTTGAGGAATGAATGGTTCGAGACCCTATTTAGTCAACTATATCTTAGTGCTGAGTCCTCAAATTAAATTTTGTTTCAGACTCTTTTCAATAATATGGGTAGTTATTGATTATACAGGTATCTTTTGAATAGCGTTTTTTGTTTCAAAGAGAGATTGAAACACCAGCAGTTCTATACATGCTCTCGAATTCAGTTCTTGGAATGGACAAAATGGGGACAAATAGATTTTCAGTTAAACTATGAAATACTGCAATTCACCATGTTAACTGACACACCAATCAGAGAAATTAACTTCATGCCTCAGTAAATAAGGCGGTGTTTAGCGAATCTATGGACAGTGTACCTCCAATTTCGTATTTAGCCTTCTACTTCTTGATTTTTGCATCATGTAGTTTAACTTGTTTGTTTGTGTTTTCTCAAGAATAGATTTATTATTATTATTGTTGTTGAGAGTGTTCCATCAAAAAAAGATTTCTGCTCATCAGAGGTTCGAAATTTTTAAATTTCCTTGTAAACTCATCATTTATCTATAACGTTGAGTTTGAATTATGATTCATCTCAAAAACGCCTTCTTCAACAATAAGTCATACTTTATTTTTGAAATAAGCCAACTCCCAGTTATAGAAAGCTTCAATATTTTTCCCACTATGTACCCATTTTTGAGAAAATATTTATACTCCACCAGTTCTAATGTGTGAATTTGCATACCTACAACGAAATTATTTTCTAACCCTTTAACGCGCAATAATTATTTATGTAATAAGGATCATAAAGACGATCATTATGGTACAAGTCGTGAATGTTATCCGTAGCCGAGTCCGATAACACGGCGTGTGCCATAATGATTGTTTATGATTCGTATTACATACAAAATTTTATCTGATGGCATTTATATCAATACATTTTCGAAAAATTAAAAACTGCATTTTCGACATGTCACAATGACAACTATTTTTAAAGGAGTAAGTTTCAAATATTTCAAACCATTACATGTTTTCCTTATAGAATTTCATTATGGTACTTAGTACCATAATGAGCTTCCTTATGTCATCAAAATTGAGTGACATAACGTTGTCATTATGACATGCCATCAGATTAAACATTTTTTTTTCTGAAAGCTCACATTTCAGTGCCAGGTTATATGAAATGGCGGTCTAGGAGTTCGGAATTTTTTTTTTTTAAAATCTCCGAGTACTGGAGTGGGTTCAGGGGGGCTATAAATCCAGAGACCATTGGGATCTATAAACAATACATAGTGGGCAGTGGTAAATATAGCTACCAAGAGAAAAATTTATAAAACCAACATTTCATACTGATGACAAAGAAGACAAAACTGATAATAACATCATCATTATGAACGGTGAGGGAGCAAATGAGCCTGTACATAACGCGACTTCACAAGTTAGGCAAATTGTATTGCTACAGAGGTTTCGGGGAGCATATCATTTTCCAGATAATCCTTGACCTCGAATTACGAGTCAGAATAATCTCTTTCCATCAGATGTTCTTCTATATCTTCTAACTCGACTTGAGTCAGCAATTTCATTCACTACACGTAGAAATATATAAATATTCCATGAAAACCCGCATTTTCCTAGTGTTTTTTTCAAATAATATCTTGTCGCAAATTGTATTCTACAAAATATTGATTCAGATCTCATCAAGATCTTTTGGTGAATGATCTAACACAAAACAGAATTGCTCCAGCGTTATTTGAGCTGGGTAAATGGGAAAATGAAAACAGCAGCTTTTCGAAGATAGGTAACACTTGTCCAGAAATTACGGTTTTTTCGACAGTGAAATCATATAATGGGGATAAATCAATTATGGTAATATTATAGAACCATGTACAGAAGGGGTACCAATTATTACTTTTCAATAAAATGAACGAAATACACATATTTTCCTATCAGACGATGGCAAAACACCGGAAAGGACTACCACTGCTACCAAGACTGGGCACAAATGCGAATTTAGCGTGATGTCCACGTGCTTGGTATCAATATTAACCATAAGTTTACCTCGATTAGAGACTAGGTTCGCTAGAATCAAATTCGGGTGAACGGTCAAGCTACTATGGGACAAAGTATGCTGCGGTAAATATAGCTACCAGAGATCGCTGAAGGGTTGAATACAAACATTGAATTTTTAATGATGGTTTTCCCTTTCTGTATTTGTATTTGTTTATTAAACTGAAAAGAATAAAACGTCAATAAATTGCTTATAATATTCTGTCAAAGATTTTGAGTTACACGCTTATATGTCTGCGGAATATGCTATTCGAAGTGGTCCTAACAAAAAGAAATTGAAGAATTCCTAACTACATATACTAGGTCGCGCCATGCCAACTTCAACCAATTAGTTCTTACCATTTTGTTTTTTGGAACCACTAATTTTTTGGTGTTACTATTGACGTGTTTTTATACAGAGGCACTGCACAGCCCTTTGAACTCTGGAATTCAGTTTCAACATATGCCGTGTGTTATATTTTGTTTACTTTCTTCATTTGACACTGGACAGATGTTTGTTTACCTGAGGCAAGTCGTGGCAAGCAGACGCAATGACACCTAGGAGCGTTCGCTCTCGATTTACAGAAGATAGAAAACAATTCAATGAATTGGATTGAACAATTTTTTTATCACTGAAATATTGCATTTGTCGGGAATATTAGACTCATACATATATTATAGAAGGATATTTCAAGATCTGTGATCATGCCTATTGTCGACAGAGGTGATGCCTGAGAGTTTAAATGAATGGTTTGTAATGAAGTTTCACAAGTGATCGTAGTCAGTCTGACAAAGAAGGAACCCCAATTCCAACCCACAGATTTTCTGAAAGACGAGATTAAACTGAACAATAATTTGAGCTGTATGTACCTCTTTCGAAGAATTTTCACTTTTTTTTCAGCAAGAAGTTTAGGCTTCCTCTTTGGCATATTACGTTAGGAAAATCATTATTCTGAATGAGTTTATGAATATTACTAGTTTGGCTCATGATGACATATATACTATAGAACAGAGACTCTTGCACAACTTAAATTTAATATGAACCGAAATTGGTGTCGAAGAAGAAGACGAATGACCCGTTATTGCCATAGGAAACATGTTCGCTGTAATACTTATTGCAGATCGCTGAAGGACCTGTGAACTGCCTAAGCTATTATGTACAAGGCCTAGACAAACTTGCATGAGTCTCCCCAAATTACCAAGGGGCATTCAGTCAACCATACGATCAACAGTTAGCGGATTCAATCTCAGAATTGGTAATGTTCTCATGAAATAAAATCCTGTTTGAAATGTGTAAAACAATAAAGAATTATCCTAACAATGAGATATTACAAAACTGAAATAATCCATAATGAACCAAACAGAAGTCCCAGCGTTCGTTTGAATTCAGGAACGCTCTCTGGACGTCAGTATCCTCATTGAACGGCACGCGGGCATTTTACAGCTTTTATTTACCTGCTTGGAGCGCTGCTGTCATTCATATTTATGTTGCATGTTACAGTGTGAGTATTAGGGGGCTGATGTAATCGAATAGTTTCATGCCAAAGTATTTCATAACAACAGTATATGGTCTTTGGAGTTTTGGGAATCGTGTACAGACCTCAGTCAACCACACTCTAGTGTAGTGGTGCAAAAGCAAGGAAACGAGTACTTTATTTTAAATTTGTGAATTATTCCTGAAAAGGGTTGGGATGTTAGTTATTGCCTCAATTCATTGCATTGTTAAGATGCGTTGAACCATTTTCATATTATAGTGCACTTCTTTAAAGCCCCCCCTTTTATTTTTTGAACGGGTCAACCAAAAAATTGAAACTTGGGATAATAAAATTGATGCATGAATAGTATATTTTGGAGTAGAACAGACACAAAAATTTCAAGATGGCGACTAGGTGCCATCTGGAAATAAAAGTAATGGGTTCTTGTGAATCGCCATTTTCATTTTGAAGCTCCTGACGAATACTTTACAACCCTAGAATATGAAGTCAATATATTTTCCTACTACAAAATGGCGAAACATTAAATAATTGCCTGCACACATCGACGTTTGACTTAATACTTTGAGGAAATAAGCTGGGATCAGTTCAGAAGATGCTTGAAGTGGTTGCCTTAGGCTGGATTCAGACAGATCCGAAATCCGACGGTACGACGATCCGACAGCTTTCTGATTGGTCTAAATTGGTCTAAGTTTCAATTTAGACCAATCAGAAAGCTGTCGGATCGTCGTACCATCGGATTTCGTATCTGTCTGAATCCAGCCTCAGTCGTCTTAACATAAGATCAGCCTATCCGATTTTTCACGTCGAACATTTTCGAAGATTCAATATTGAAGCAGGTTCAGTTTCGTCTAAAGGTGTCAAATCTAGCAAGCGGTCTGGCCATTCCGTAGTATCTCGATGGCCAATCCAACGACCATGAAAAGTATTATCCAAATAGTTTATTCTTTCTCTGGAGTTATGTGGTGGTGCTCCATCTTGCTAGAATAATGATATCCATATCGGATTCATTAGGATTCATTTCGACGATTTCGGTGATCAGAGGATCAACAGTAGTTGCTAGCAAATTCAAATATAAATTCCCTGTTGAATTTTGTTCAAATGACCATTTTAGAAATAGTTTATGTGATACCTACTCATAAAATCTAAATGGGAATATTTGAACTGAACCATGATGTTCGTTCTACTGACATGTTTGTCTTTTTTTATGAACGAAAAATAACCTCTCAAACTTTATTGGATTGCCATGACAGAGAAAAACGAATATTTTTTGAAATTTCAGGTTATTATTGAATGTTCACCATTTTGTAGTTGGTGAAGATATTGACTTCATATTCTAGGGTTGTAAAGTATTTGTCAGGAGCTTCAAAACAATGTATCACAAGACCCCCCTTTCCATTTATTTTTTTCCAGATGGCGCCCAGTCGCCATTTTCAAAATTTTTATGTGTCAATTTCACTCCAAAATATACTATTCATGCATCAATTTCAATTTTCAAAGTTTCAATTTTTTGAATTGACCCGTTCCAAAAATAAAAGGGGTGGGCAATATGGTGTATGGTGAAACGATGTAGGAAGGCAATATAGGTTGTTTGTTATTCATTGAGATATTTCGGGATATAACTCACTTTGCCTATATTATACAATTCCAAGATGTATGTCCTAGCGGCAACAAACCACTTCTTTTTACGATCAATATTACTTCGGAATGCTGATAAAAATTTTGCGTGGATGTTTCTTAAGGTATTTGCACAACCCGTAAAGGAACACCACTTATTTGATGAAGTCGCTATACTCAGGTTTCTCCTATCGTGAAATTTTTGAACATCACTGTGTACACACCGTTAACATATAACAAATGAGCACCAATAAAGGAGGTGACGTCACAAACATTTAATTTTTATATTATGGTCGCCGAACAGAACAATGAACAATTCGATGATAGTTTTTTTTTGTAGTCTTAACTCTATCATTTTTTATTAGTTCTAAAAATTAGTGAACATTCCTATTGGTCAGTGCTGGGGTGGCATAGGAAAAAAGTAACAGGGCCTAGATTCTAGCTCACACAAGCCCTCAAAGACTATTGAGTATCATTCGGTGACCGATAAAATGAAAAATAAAAGGTGAAATTTTCATTCTTGACCTCGTATCGAGAAAAAAACTTGAACCCTCGTCGATACACCACTCGATGCATGTGGCCGCCAATCCTTTACCGTGCCGGCAATAAAACTATTATTATCTCGCCGTAATCTCGACTGTTGGCGGTGAAATTTAAAATTGGCCCGATGTAAAAATGAAATTCTTGAAAGTCGACCGCCGCGATTGATACATGATACGGAGACATCAAAGGGGGCAGGCCGATCGCGAGCGTTAGAATAGATGCGACAGGTTTCGCGATAATCCGGCGACATTTCAAGACGATCCCGCGCTAATGGAACCGTTGGGTGTTTCGGATATGTGGACGTCTGGTGATAATCAGGCACCTCGCGGATAACGAAGGTGAGCAAACATAACTCGTGTTGAATCGACTGAAATAGGAAAAATATGCTTGTTCTTGCATTTCGATCGAGTTAGGCATCGGGGTCTCCTTTCTAAACTGCCGTCTTATGGTTTGCCTCCTCAGTTGTGTGCTTTGTTGAAGAGTTTCTTGTCTGATACGTCTCTGTATGTGGTTGTTGATGTATCAATGATATTCTCTCAATAAATGCAGGTGTTCCACAGGGTTCAGTTCTGGCGCCCACTTTATTTCTGCTTCATATCAATAATTTGCTCGAAAAAACATCATGTTCAGTACATAGTTTTGCGGACGACAGTACTCTTTATACTAGTTTCTCTTCTAGAGTCCCCATACCAGCTCGAGATACAAAAATTCAAAGAAACATTCACATCAATAAAATTAACGATGACTTGTCAAAAATAATAAAATGTAACATGAACTTAATGGAATTTAATGTTAGGAAAACCCAGGCATGTCTCTCCTCAAGGAATCTTTCATCATCATATATTCAGATGTCAGGAGTAACTATTCCTACAAAGTCAATTATCCCGATGCTAGTAATTACGATCAGTGATAATCTCTCATGCGAAAACCATGTGAGATCGATCGCTAAAAGTGCTTCCCAGAAACTTGGATTTCTATTTCGTGCGAAGAAATACTTCACTTCTCGTCAGCTTCTGATGTTTGCACTCGACGCGCTTTTCTCTAACAAGGTTAGCAACGTCAGGAGAAGAAAGTTGATACTAAATAAAGACAAGCTGTTTATATAGCTAAAGTTAAGGTTAGCAACGTCAGGAGAAGAAAGTTGATACTAAATAAAGACAAGCTGTTTATATAGCTAAAGTTTTTTGGTCCGATATGGACTTCGTCTTTTTAATTTCAGATTGCTTTCTACCCTCCCGTATTTCATGAGTGCAAAATGGTTCTTGAAATTGGATCAATGTTTTCAATTTTAATGGGAATCATCTGCTTATCCAATTGAAGGTTCAATTGAAGAAGCAGGTATTAATTACTTCGCTACTTTCCACGTATATTTTTGTGGTGTGTTTGCGATTAAAGTATCGGCGGTACTCTTACAATATCAAAAATGAATCCTCTAATTTGTTCATTTTATTGAGGTGATTATCTCGTTACCAATTTATGAATTTTTTGTGACAATTGTTCAGTTTTCTTCAATAAAACATCAATAAACCGCTTGTCTCTGTTACGGTATTTTGTTAAAATAACATATTAACTAATCGTGTCGGAATTCTCCCTTCACGTGGATTGATGAGAATCCACAAAAGAGTTGCAGTTCAGCCTCACATGATCTCTCATTCTATGCTAATTTGGCACCAAGATCAGGTAGGTACCTGAGTGCTCCTTGTCACCAAAACAGTGCCTGAATTGTTCGAACGTGGATTTTAGTGGAGCAATACAGATATCATCCTTCAATATGAGCTGTGTGGTGAATTCTGAAAGCTTAGAATCACTATGGTCGTGTTCCGTTTTCCTGCCTGGTCAACCAGATTGGTTACTCAAGATGGCATAGTGGTGACTGCTCCGTTTAGCAGTATTTATGAAAATTCGGTGATATATGGAACGACTGTCAGTTGTGGTAAAACTGTCACTCTGGAGTAAAAATTCAAAAAAAAAAGAGTAGTAAATTTGGCGAATTTATTTTCAAAACTATTACCAGAGGGATAATATTACGAAGTGGACTACGAAAACTTTTTCCTAAGTAGTAGTAAAAAGCTTCGAATTGTTGGTCATTTTTGTCATGTAACATGGAGAAATTAGAGAATTGTTACTCAGTTCTTCAGATATCCTCATTCCACAACTAGTGAACAAAAATGAACGTAAATCTCTGAAAAAGAAAACTGTCACTTGTCTATTCTTTGTGAAGTATAGTATTTAAAAAAAAAACACGTATTTTATATGTTCACTGTGTTGAAATTCATTCCCAGTAGGTGTATTTTCTTTCGTCATCGTCTATACTACCAGTGTGCTACTGGAAAAGTAGCTGAGTTTGTGCCAGGATGGATTGGATAAGCTTTCTTGGTGAGTTTGATTAAACAAATGTCCGGGAAAGTGACTGATTTCATATACCTATACAAGGCTTTTCATGATGAGCATTAATTAGCCGTTTCTGACAAACTATTCAACGGATCAACCTGAAAATTTCACAGTATGCATAAGTCAATATGATCTACACGCCTAAAATATTTTAGACGAAGCGGCGTTGTGGATTCTACTATAAAGTAGCGGCTTCTTTGATTTTTCGAATGGAACACCCCGTATATAATATCATATTATGATTCATTATCACTTGGTCAAAAAATTCATATACAATTTCCCTATACCTATCTATTACCGTTTAGAAGATATAAATCAATTTCGATATATTTTTCACCAAACATGAACTTTTATAAATGCTGATAATCTTGAACTCTCTTGCACTAAAACGATCAAATTTGAAATGGAATGGAGTGATACTATGAGGATCTTCACTCCGAGTTATATTTTCATTTGCCTCATACAGGGTCTTCAAAAATGCAGATACTTTGATCTCATGAAAAAATGAGTGGAACTCAATTTTTTTAAATGGAAGACCCTGTATATTTCAACATTTTTGAGCTCTACATTCAATTTTAGATTGACTTTGTTCAGATAATACTATTTAGAATTCGAACCGTTTTCGAGATAAACTGTTTCAAACGGAAATTGACATGGTTTCCTTGTTCATCACTCATTTTTGTGAAACATGTTTCTCAATTAGTCACAGATAATACAATGAAAAGATAATTATTAAAATACTCTTCAACCATCGAATGAAACTTCTCTTCAAACAATAGTTTTATTAACGCTGAAACTCGAACTGAAAATAATGAACCCATGAATTAATGAGTTAATTTTATCTCAGAAACACATCTTCACCTCTACTCAAACAAACATGTGATCTCTTCAAAAGATTGTCATGTGTAGCGCTTCTGATTAAGTTCGGAGTCAAACTATTGAAAGCAGTTGTAACTCTCGATTTCATATCATCCATTGTTGTTATTGGAGTAGAGTAAACCATATTTTTAATGAAACCCCACACGAAATAATCTAATGGATTGCCATCTGGTGTTCTAGGAGGCCAACGAAAAGTCCATTATTACAGCTTATCCAATCCATCTTGGCACAGAACTAATAACGTATATGGCCAGCAATCTCTGTGAAGTATACTAAGACAAAAAACACTTATTATATGTGTTCACTGTGTTGACATTTATTCGTAGAAGGTGTTTTTTCTTTCGTCATGGTCTACACTACCAGTGGGCAACTGGAAAAGTATCTGAGTTTGTGCCAAGATGGATTGGATAAGCTGTACCAATCCATCTGTCTTCGAAGATTTCAGTTAAAGCTTCGCTGACTGAATGAGAATTATGGGGTGGAGCACCATCCATTTGGTACCATACACGTTCTCTTTCTGGACCATTATTTAAAATCATTTGAATTCTATTCCTCAGTAAATCTTCATATTTTGATGCATTCAAATTATCATCATAAAACTTGATATAAAAAATTGACCCATTCTTTATGGCACAAAATACATTGAATTGCCATCTTTCTTGAAAACCCCTTTGGCGGACAACATGGGGATTTTCTGGCGCCCAATAATGACTGTTGTGTCTATTGAAAACTCCATTTTTTGGGACCATTTTGAAGGAGCGGAAAGCGAGCGAGATGATTTCAATGAGATAGTCTTTCTACTTGAAAATACTTACTAATGACAGAACGGGTTTTCTCCATATGAGTTGTTGCTTGAGTTTCTGTAAAGTTCTTTTCTTCTACAGTTTTCGTGCGACAAAAGTTTCTTTCACAATTTTGTGTCTTTGGATATTTTATTTATTTTTCCTCAACGATAGCCATCGTTACTCACACACGTGGTAAGGTGCCAGAGCCGTACAAGCACACGGACCACATTTATTTAATTTATTCGTCTCGTACTCGAGCACCCTGCCACGTTATAGAAGCGGGCATAGCGCTAAAGACCGGCTAACGATGCTTATATCTGGAATTGAGCAATTTATGTATATTTTCACCGTGAATCGAGAAATGCAAAAGATGTCCCAACATGATCGAACGGCCATTACGAGTTGCGGGAACCACACAAGCCGCAATCCGCAGAGTGTGAGGTCCGGTCGCTGAGTTCTTGTCTAGGGTGAGTGGGGTAGGATAAGTATAGACAGGTGTCATTTGTTTCTCCTTCATTGAATCCATGCTGATTATAGCTCATAGACTGAAAGCCTTCAACATTTTTTGAGGGTCGAATGATCCAACATGAATAGTTTTCAACGATGCCGCTATATAATAATAAATGGCTTATTTCCTAAGAAACATACATGTTTTTATGGGGGAATTCAACATACAAATGAAAGAATGAAGAAAAGAAAAAAAAACGAAATCAGAGAAAAACAAAATCTTGGTCATGAAATAGGAGTAATAACTTCCAGCAAAATGCTATCGGTTTCTAGGGGTACCAGTATTTTTATATGTCTTTTTTCAAAACTTTTTACAGAGATCAATTCAATCACCCTATCACCAAATTGATATCACTCGAACTCAACGCTAATTTCGCCAGCAAGGTTGGCATCTTTACATTTATAGTCGAGATTCTGAAAAACTAATAGACCAACAAGTGGAATTCAGAATTAAAGTCCAAGAAGGCGTTAGTATACCTGGGGTGTTGAAGATCAAATTAGTATAACATTGATACAGTAGTGTCACAGGGTTGAGTTCTGGGCCCTCTATCTTTCTTCTGTTTAGCGAAGAAATGAAATGGCATACAAGCAAGGTATCAAGCCCTATTTCTCGACGATACAACTGTAGCTGACAAAGGAACAGTTCACTACCTAATGTCTCCATAATAGTTCAGTGGTTGATACTGAGAAAACAGTTTTGACGCAGTTCTTCCGTTCTTTCATCAAGAATGGTTCAGTAAGAAGTTTTAAAGGTTTTTTCGATCAGTTGTGGTTCTATAAAACTAAAATTGTACTTCCTGTTTTATTCAAAACGATAATTAAGAAATTTATTTCTCAAATACAATATATATGTGAACATCCTCAACAAAGATTCTCCCTGATGATGGAATAAAAACATTCCGAAAGCTTGGAAAAACTTTAAAGAGTCTTCTTTTACAACGCTGCAGACCCTACTATAGTTATACTCTTAACTAGTCAGCGACTATTCTTCCTTTATTTTTTTATGAATATATATATATATATATATATATATATATATATAGAGTAGCATATTAACCTCTGGAGAGAATCTTGAATACACGATCAATTTGTTTTTTCAGTTGGAACCTAATACATTTGGTAGTATATGAGGGTTCGATCATGTTTTCCTTCACCTGGATTCTTACTGAACCATTCTTGATGAAAGAACGGAAAAACTGCGTCAAAACTGTTTTCTCAGTATCAACCACTGAACTATTATCGAGACATTAGGTAGTGAACTGTTCCTTTGTCAGCCACAGTTGTATCGTCGAGAAATAGGGCTTAATACATATCAGAAAACTACTGTCGTTCTTGGTCGCCTTCTTCCGTTTCAAAATCACGAAGTACCTTCTTTCTGAAGATGAGAAAAAATTCATGGTTTCCGGTAACATTATTTTTGTACGGCATTGAGTTCTCCATGATTATTTTTACAGGGTAAGGCGTATGCAAGTAATGTTTGGACGGTAAATTTAGTTTTCCCCTGTATCTACAGTCATTCATATCGCTTAAACTGACGGCATAGTGCTAGAAGTTATCATTCCATCTAGCAGTATCGCCCCAAACATGATTCATGTTGGGTCATATGATTTCCTGAAAAAAAGTGTTATGGGATTGTATTTCATGGACAACAGAATAATGAAAACAAAATAAAAGGTACTCAACTTGCGTTTCGTTAACCGAGTTCACATCTTCAGGAGAAAATTTCTGCTACGCATATAAATTCGGACTAGTCCTTATAAATATTTGTCTCTTCTTGTTTCATTCTGAATTTTTGGTGATTCTTATTGTATCTCGATTTGGATTGAATATCTCAAAATCAGTTTTTGTACTTTTTTTTCGACAGAATAATGTAAGTGGTTCTGAGTTTAACGCAGTCTGTCCTTTGTTCTCGCATCTATCATCAGAATGGCTTATTATATTATTCTGAAAGATTTCAATTTCATAAACAAAAAATTTTAAATGGGATGATTTGAGAGTTGATTTTCATCACAAATATTCATGTCAACTTGGCATTTTTGACAGTAAAACTCCTTTGGAGTTGACAGATTATTAAACGAGTACTTGGAAAGAGATTTTGTCCCATCTCGATTGCAAAAAGGGTGGGAAATTCAAATTCCTACTACTCAACACACGTAGGGAATGTTTTGCTCATCAAGTTATCCATCTCTTGGTCTTCTACAAAATGGTGGAGTGATTCTTGGAATGTTAGACATTTATGCTCATAGTGCGATATACCTAATCAGTCAAAATATTCTACTAATAGCCTCAATCCATCATCGCACTTTTCTGAAAAAAGCTCGACCACTTTTGCATAAAAATCAAGTTTATGCATTTTTAAGCAGCTATTAAAGTTCTAATCACCGTGTTCACTTTAGTTCGAACATTCCAACGATACCAATGCTATAATAACTCGATAAATTGCGAAATATATTTAAAAGAAAGAATATATTGTCGACGTGTTGGAGTGGCGCCAGGAAATGTATGAGGATGATGAACCAAGAACTTTCGTCTAAATTATTTTAAATGATATGTATTTGTTATGGAAGATTTTGGTATTCCTGCGACCTTGGAGAGGAGAAGCGAGCATTTCTCATATCTTGTGTCCTTGATTTATTGATAATGATAATGTTCGAGAGGTAGGTGAAAGTTTCCATTCATTTTATTTGGGTGACCTTTCAAGGCAGCTGAAGAGCTTGGTCTCGTTTTCGATAATGAACGAAGTAACCAGGCTATTTTCGGACTTCTATTAACAGAAAACTTGAAAGAATCGATAGTGTAATTGAATAGTGAAGAAGTCATCACTCGAGTTGTTATCTTTGTATTTCAACTTAGTTTCTTCCGGTTGAGATATTTGGTTTTGGGGGTTAAAATAGCAACCCTTCAAGAAACTCGAGCCATCTTGTAGAGTAGCGCTTGACACTCACGATTGCGGATACCAGCAATCGAAACGTCGTGACTACACTCAACTTGAAACTTGATTTCAACATTTATTCATAATATTTCACCTATTTCTTCATTTACATTTTTTGACTAGTATTTCACATTCGGTACCACAACTTTTTTGTCACAATATTATTTCAATTATATCTTTATTCAACATTTTTTACTTGATTCGTATTTTTATCCTTTCGTTCTTAGCAACAGGTTTCAATACAGTTGAAAATGTAGTCAATAGAAGTCCGAACCATTTCCATTCAGCAAGAAACATTGTCAACCACATTAAAGCAAACGATGCTCTATGCTTTTATCTTCTTGTTCACATTCCTACAGAGAGCGGAGTCGATTACCTTCATCCTCAATCGAATATTACTGTTATCATCAGTGGAAACAGAATGATACCTGAAAATATACATTCATTGTCCAAAAACAGACCTAAGCCCAATTACAGGACACTGCAAACAATTGAATGTATCAAATGTTATACAACTTGCAATTCAAAAAGAATGTGTTTCACTTCACCCATAAATAGAAGTGTTGAGAATAGATCATGTTCTTGACAGAGTTTGTTCAGTTTGGTGCATTTTGCAAATATGGAGAATTTTGTTGGTTCTAGTGGTGGGTGAATAGAAAAATATCTTCTTGCTACCATTCAGTTCCGGTACGTGTAAATTGATTTGAAATAAGAGTGTTGGCGAGTCGATGGAATTGTTCACAAGCTTGAAGATGAAAACACAGGGGTATCGAATTCTCCTGTCTTCCAACAGAAAAGAGAAACCATCCGAGAGTACACTGTTGTAAATATCTCAGGCTAGATACACGACATCAAGTTTTTAAATCACGCATTTCATGAACTGTCTTTGTCATGCCTCTAAAGATGAAATATGAATGGTGTAAATTGGTGATCAAATTAGGCACACGTATTTTGGTAGTAATGTAATGAAGTCATATGTTGGTTTTTGAAATCTTCACAGCTGCAAAATATTAGACTAAGCATCATTTTCACAGCAGATATTCTGTTCATTGTTAGTTGCAGAAAAGAGTTTGCTATTAAAACGAATGACTGGATCTTCACAATTGCTTATGTTATCTAACGAGTTTACACTTATTGTATAGTTGATGGTAGGCTGTTTCATACTGAAAGTTGAATGTTAACATTTGTTTATATGCTACTGCCACACTAGCGGCAGTTCTCACTATCCAATCTGCGCTTTTTCTGAGGTGAAATCTCAGTGGGCTATATCTTGTGAATAGATACGAATATTCATTGTTGAACTCTAGATTCAGTCTTTTGGCTTGTGTTTGCTCTGGCACTTTACATATGTGATGTTAACTGATCATATTCTCATAATCAGACTTCCTCCTTCATATTCATGGCCTTCTGATGTAAAGGGATAAAGCCTATTTTCTTGGAATTTCTGGTGATATAGGGTACTGGATTCATCTGTGAAGTCTTGGGGAGTGTTTACGTGCCTTGTTTATTCTGCTCCATCTTGAATCAGTATACCAATGCATTTCCAGCCAGCAGTTGTTTTCATTGATATGCATGTATGGCGGTTTTCCTCAATCACCTCGAATTGAATACCAGAGTAGTGTTCAGTTGCCTTGGTAAGGTAGAAGATTCAACATGACCTCGTTACCATAATTATTTATTATAATTTCGATAATAGCTTTTTGAGCTTTAAACATAAAGGAATTACGTTCCATCATCTGTAAAATATTAGGTAAAAAAACAAATTCGGGTGATGACAGTCATCACCTGAAGACGATTGCGGATACCAGCAATCGAAACGTCGTGAGTACACTCAACTTGAAACTTGGTTTCAATATTTATTCATATTATTTCATTTATTTACATTTTTTGACTGATATTTCACATTCGATACCTCAATTTTCTTATCAAAATATTAAATATATTTCCTTATTTGAAATTTTTTACTTGATTTGTATTTTAATCCTGTCGTTCTTAGCAACAGGTTTCAATAGAGTTGATAATGTAGACAATGGAAGTCCGAACCATTTCCATTCAGCAAGGAACATTGTCAAACCATATTCAAGCAAACGATGCTCTATGCTTTCATCTTCTTGTTCACATTCCCTACAGAGAGCGGAGTCAATTACCTTCATTCTGAATCAAATATTACTGTTATCATCAGCATCAGCGGAACCAGAAGTGATACCTAAAAATTTACATTAATTGTCCAAAAACAGACCAAAGCCCAATCACATGACACTGAAAACACCTGAATGTATCAAATGTTATACAACTTGCAATTCAAAAAAAAATGTGTTCAACTTCACTCATAAATAGAGGTGTTGAGAATAGACCAAGTTTTCGACAGAGTTTATTCAGTTCGGCGCATTTTGCAAATATGGGGAATATAGTTGGTTCTAGGGGTGGGTGAATAGAAGAATATCTCTTTTCTACCATTGATGTCCGGTACGTGTAAATTGATTTGTAATAATAGTGTTGGCGAGTCGATGGAATTATTCACAAGCATGAAGATGAAAACACAGGAGTATTAAGTTCTCCAGTCTTCCAACAGAAAAGAGAAGCCCTCCGAGAGTACGCTGTTCTTAATATTTCAGGCTAGATACACGCCATCAAGTTTCTAAATCACGAATTTCATAAACTGTCCTTGCCATGCCTTAGAATGCTTAGAAGATGGAATATGAATGGTAAATTGTCGATCAAATTGGGCATCCATATTTTGGTCGTAGGCTAATGAAGGCATTTGTTGTTTTTTTGAATTCTTTACAGTTGCAAAATATTAGACTAAGCATCATTTTCACAGCAGATATACTGAAATCAGAATTTCTATGTTCGAAATGATTGCATTCACAAATCCAATGCCAGACAGCTGTTTCGACCCACCAGGTCTCATCAGTTTCATCAGTGACACTTGGCTGGACTGTGAACACAAACATTTCGAACTATCTACTCCTTACGAAGTAAATCTCCGAAACTGGTGCAGATGGTGTAAACCTCCAAGAGTCAACGCCATCTGCTGGGTGACGACCAAAGTCTCAAACTCCTACTGCCCAAGGCAGAGGAGACCTCTTACAGCGGGCCATCGTACGGCGAAGCCTCAACAAATAGCCCGCTGCGATCGCCGCTTCCTGCAAGTTGACCGAAGTCGATTCTCGATCGCGGCGGGCTATTTGTTGCGGCTTCGCCGTACGATGGCCCGCTGTAAGAGGTCTCCTCTGCCTTGGGCTGCAGGAGTTTGAGACTTTGGTCGTCACCCAGCAGATGGCGTTGCGTCTTGGAGGTTTACACCATCTGCACCAGTTTCAGCAGATACACTGTTCAATGTTAGGTGCAGAAAAGAATTTGCTATTAAAATGAATTACTGGATCTTCACAACTGCTTATGTTATCTAACGAACTTCCACTTATTGTATAGTTGATGGCATGTTTCATACTGAAAGTTAAATGTTCACATTTGTTCATGTTCAGAGAGTTCAGGGGTCAATGATACGGGGGGCTTGAAAATCATCGACGAATAGCGGAGGAGCTTCACTAGTTGCAGGAAATATTTCTGACTGATAACCTCTGTTTTCGACATACTGACATCTGCAGGTCAGTCTCCATTCCATAATTTTTTGATTTAGTAATGAGGATGGTGTGGTCCAGCTTGTCTAAGGCCTTTGAGAAATCTGTTCTACCTCACTTTCCCCTACTCGGTGGTTTCTGTGACCAGTTACCAGAAAGTTGTGTCGGCGGCTATAATTTATATAACATCTCAGTTGTCGGTATGTGGCTGTGGCGGCACTTCAATCCGCCGATTTCAGTAACCTATGGATCCGGTCGCCGGCAATGGTCATCGGTGTCGCGATGCTAGTTTGTTTTCAAAAACAAATGCCGCTCAAGGCACACCGAGCTCGGGCTGTTTTATCGTAATTTTATGCAACTCAGTTATCCGATATTTTGTTGGCTTGTCGGGTCAGTATTTCAAAGTAGGTTGTGACACGAAAAAAAGATTTAGTATTGTCGAGCGTACACTTTTGATGCGCGCCGATGAAAGCCGTTTGTAACCGCGACTTTCTGGTCGGGTTTTTCGGCGATTTTTCTTGTCGACGTTGCCTTGGTCGGCATTGAACTTGCTTTCTCAATGTCGGTGTCACTTTCACTTGCAGGAATGATTCGAAAAAAGTTCGCAATTGATAGTTCAAGAACTCAACATCATTTATAACCATAACATGGGGATTCCATGCTCGCGATTTTGGGACTGAAATAGTCTATCAATGATCACTAATGGTTTGTTTACTTTTCTTGATATCTTTCCTATGAAGGTCAGAGTTAAATGGTGAAGATGGACGTTTCGTTTATTAAGTGATGAGGAAAGAGAAAAATATTGATTTCAATTCGAGTCGGAATTTCGAAGAAATTTTCTGAATATAGAGTGATTCAATACTGAAGAATACAGTGTGAGTCCATTCTCTTGTTTTCAAAGTCTCCACGCCACCAAACTCCAGTAGATTCATTCAAATTTCGACTGAGCTCATCATAAGGAAAAATTCTCAAAAGTTAGTGTTTGGTATCAATGTTTACCTCTTCATTTTGAGGAGTCTATACAGGGGGTAACTGAATAAGTGTAAAACATTTAAGGAGGTAATTCCTCATCGAAAAAAATATAGGATCTTTCATATAAAGGAACTTCATTGGAGCATCCCTTGTTAAGATACAGCCCCTGAAAGGGGATACATAAAATTTGTAAAACAATTTTTTTCACAAGCACTGAAAAGTTACAATATTAAATTAACCTGACGTTTTTTACTACCAAAAAAACACTTAGCCAGTAATTTATTTGGTTTACCTCATAGTTGTAAGGGGTGGAAAACGCAACCCCTAAAATTTATTTCCAATGTAACTTTTTTCTATTATTAGTTCACCATTTGAAAATTTATTTCCGATAGCCTGTTTTATTCTAAACAGGAAATGTCTCTTGGGTTTTTTGCCCAAAATGAACCAGTTCGCAGCAAAAAATTATTTTACGAACAACTACAGAGATACATCGTCATAAATGCGAAAATACGAAACTAATCTATCTAGTACGTCGCTATTAGCGACAGTGACAATTAAATTGGTATGACGCTGTCAGTTTGTGAATTTTAATATTGTAACTTTTTCAGTGCTTGTGAAAAAAATTGTGATACAAATTTCATGTACCCCCTTTCAGGGGCTGTATCTTAACAAAGGATGCTCCAATGAAGTTTCTTTATATGTAAGATCCTATCTTTTTTTCGATGAGGAATCACCTCCTCAAATGTTCTTCACTTATTCAGTTACACCCTGTATATACTACGGAAATCTAGATGTTTTTCCTATCAACTGTAGCAAGATATACTTTTTAAGCATGTCCATACGAACATAAATTTGATAATGGAAAATGTGCTTTCGAAGCACCAATACCGAAAAAACATTAAAAGTGTACTTTTCACCAATCGTAATTGGCAATATCTTGACTTAGAAGCACTCGGTTCAAGTGTAACTCTTAAATATTACCCTTTTACTATATTAAATTGGATATATTATTTACTGTAAATGAATGGATTGAAGAAATAGTTGTGGAACACTACCATGAATTGAAAGATGGGCAATGTGCTTTGGAAGCACCAACACCGTTCAAATATAGAAAGTGGAAGTTTTCGTCAATAACTCTTGAAAACCATCCTTTTGTTATATTAGTTTGAATGAAAATTTACTACGAATACAATTTCAAAAGCAGCTCAATTTGCCCAATGAGCCTGTGTGAATTGTATGTTTATTTATTGAATAGCTAACGAGATAGATACACCCGCTACTATTTTTATTGATAATGAGGTTGATTGATATACTCGCTGTGAAATAGCTCTAATAGCTTGCTTCTGAAGAAATCAAAAACAGTACAATTATATATGAAAAAATATACCCATAATTATTGATTCCATAGTATAATATTACTTCAATTCTCACATAAACAGTTACATACTACGAAAATCAATTTTGACAATTTTGAATATAAGGGTATCGAATAAAAATTTGAGAGACCAAAAATAAAAAGTTTATATGAGAGAAAAATGAATTCAAGTCATGAAATGTTTTTCTCATTTGTTTGGCATATGATACTGAATGAAATTTTAACGACTGAGAAGTTCAATTTGTGATCATAATAGAGAAAAGTCTTGGAATTGATTTTTCTTTTAATAACAATTATTCAGTGTATAGGTGAATATGGCCTATGTATGCACTAGATGCTCTGTCTCCAGTCTCTATTTTCGGGTATATATTGTTATGTGGAACCAATACAGATATATATAGATTATATATATAATATATATATATATATATATATATATATATATATATATATATATATATATATATATATATATAAGATAAGATATATATATATATATATATATATATATATATATATATATATATATATATATATTTATATATAATGTGTGTGTGTGTGTGTAATTGTTGTAATTGTAATCAGGGATTTACCAAAGTAAAGCAGTAATTCATTTTATTATATTTTAGAATCAAATGCTCGCTAGCATCTCTCAGCACATTTCAATGGTTGTGTCCCATATATCCAAGTCCCAAGTATTCACTGTTATTTCATACATTTTGAATGTAAACCTGATATTTCTTTCGACTCAATATATATTTCAGTAGCAGAAGCCAAACTCTTCTTGTATCCTTTTGATGGGCTGAAAAAGGCGAGCAGAGTCCAAGTGAATATTGAAGTGCTTGACTTCTAGCTTTATAGTTTCGGATTTAGGATGATTTCTTGGTAGAATTATATCTCGTCTCAAGGTAGTTATGTATGGAGATTGAGTAGAAGCAGGTTGTTTAAGTATCTCCATCAATATCAATCAGTTTCTTGCAACAATTGTGAATATTTCTGAATAAAATGTGAGTTTGCGAATTCAAAGATGAATTTTTGAATGCATGTGAGTCGAAATATATACAACAAACATTCGACCTTGACAGACATCTTTCAATAGACAACTTTATTTCGTCAACTGTCACCAGATAGCGTATGGATTATCTTGAAAGCCCAATTATTTTAATCGTTTATAAATCTATTAGACCTGGGTGTTATGCAGGGTGGAACTTTGAAATTTTGCAATCAGATTAAGTTCAGAACGAAGGCAGAATTTCGAGAAAATATGCAAGAAGTTTGTGCCATCAACGGAGGAAAAAAAAACTCAAAAAGTTGATTAGCTTGGAATAAGTGGATAGATAGAGGTGAAGCTGGAATTCATCCAATATTCAAAAAGCCTTCAATATACGGAAAACAAATATTGAACTTTTTATACTGTAGCGAGGACCAATAAACTGAATGAATAAACCTACCTTGTTTCCGAAGTTTCATTATCCTTCTGAATAAATCAATAAAGGAATTAAGTATAAAATATACGTAACAGCGACAAGCAATTAGTCAAATTAAGAACAGTTCACAGTGCGATGTTGCCAAGCGAATTTCTGCGTGACACTTGGTGTTTCGTATATTCTATTTTGCGAATTATTTTGTTCTGTATGATTTACAATAGGAGAGCCCAAGCAGGGATTTCGGGATTTACTAAAGCGCGGCAGATTAATATACAGGAGTACACCTTGTACCCGGTTGAGTACTTCCACCATATATGAGCCCTATATATATGGCCGCCCTTCAAGGATAAAGGATCAGATTAGTAAAAAAAAAATTGATCATCTGTAATTCTCGAGCGAGTCATTAAGGTAGGGTGAGTTAGTTACATCCTGAAACGTGTATATTCCACTAATCTGACAATTCGAGAGTGACCTAAAGAAGGAGGACGGCTACAAAGTTGTAAAAAAAACGTAATCCCGATATTCTCGAGGGCGGCTAATTTTATTTTCATTTCGAAGGGAATAATTCAAGAATTCCAAAAAATATATAATCTGACGATTTCCACTAGCCGAAATAATAGAAATTCACCGATAAAGTTTAATGCATGCAGCTACGTGATGCCTAGGGGCCCCCCTGTGCACGTTTCTATTTCTCTCTCACTCTTTCTCTATCTATTGCTCTCTCAATCCGTCCAAACTCTGGTTTCTATTACCATGATGCCATGACAGTTGATCACATAGACTCGTTGGTGGCATGATATTGTTTACAACGAATATCCAACGTTTCAAAATTTCAAAAGTTTAATTGCTTATGATTATTTTCTTATAAATGCAAGTATTCTACTAAAAAAAACATACCCTTTTTTTATTTGCACGCTTTTTTCTGAGATTTTCAATTAATTGGGTTCAATGATTTAAAAAAAAATCAAATTGGCAGAATAGCTGAATCCCTCCAGATAATCGTCAGACTATGAGACTGCAACGTCTAGGGCGTAAAGATGAACCATATTTATCTTAATCTGACGCACTTGTGTATTTCAAAATGACGATTTTTTTTTTACATTTTAATAACGGCTGCGAATCTGTGTCACATCCAAACCGTCAGATTATTGTATAAGAGCTTTTTTTAGGTTCACTTAACATCCCCTCAGAAAATCTGACGCGCTCGATAAAAAAAAATTTCTTTCATTTTCAACGCTTATGTACGACCACCCCCATCATGGAAATAATCAGATTAACATACGTACATTTTTAAAAATATGTAGGACATAGATGATATCAATATCTGACGCGCTCGAGTATGTCCATGCAATAGTTTTTTTTACATTTTTCAAAGTCTGTAGCCGCTCCCCCCACCGATGAAGAGGTATACATTATATAAAATTTTTTCCTTTTTATCATCTAAGCTTCGCAACCCAATACCCAAAACCCGATTAAGCATCGTGGGCTCTCCTACTATATAGTCACTTGATTCGATCTAATCTGGTTATACCGACTGTTATTTATTATTGAACACACAATCGATTGTATTTGATATGTGAAAATAGGCATAAATACCACGTCTACTACTATATGAGGGACTAATTACAACTGCGATTTGCTAATTGGAATGTGTAAAATATAATTTGATAAAATTCTTTTCATGAGCACTGATGAGGTATTCTTCAGAGTAATCACATATTCAAAGAGATTTTCTAACGGAACATCTTCTGCCAGTCTGTCGCAACATTTTATTTCAAGACGCATTATAAAGAAAACAATATTCACAATGGACTAATAGAGGCGAGCATCTAAAGAGGACGCTATTAATTAACCTTTCGAACCTATATACTATTTACATAAAATAAATTCTTATGCTCCAACGAAATTAGACATTTTAATGGAAATAACTGAACAGGAGTATTCGATCCCTCATGTTCGAAGGGCTTTTCAAACGTTAGTCTTTGTTACACCTGAATTCTGTGATGTAACTCAAAAAAATTGCTTGTGGTACCTGAACTGCAATATGTTTTTTGTCGCAGCAAATTCTTAGGCAACCGGCGAGGAGTTCCATCACTATGTTAGTTGATGCGGTTAGTGGCCACGTTTACACCGTCGCTTGGTAAGCTGACTAATGACTTTATTTTAACCAAATCGTCTTGGTCGTCTTGGTCATCTTGGTGTAAACAGTACACTTAGTCAGGTGACCAGCTTGGTTTGGTACCCAAAATTGTTGCGTACCAGACCAAAATAGTCAAGTGACCAAGATGGTGTAAACACCTACGGCATTGACTATCCGCAAGTTGCAAAATTTGGTTTGAATCTTTGCTAAGCATAAGTCCGAGCTCTGTGTATTTCGTTGTTTTATCATATTATTATCAATTTCCCTACCTGTTTTATTCTCAACTCCTGATATTTTCTCATATTCCTTCTATGAAGCCTTATAATTTTTGATAATCTCGCCTTTCTTTCACAATTCATCATTTGCCAATGTACTACAATTGCCCTCACTCTCAAATCCAAATCTAATGTTTATTATTTCTGATTTTAATCCATGAAAATTTGATGTTTTCATGTCAAAAAATATGAGTTACAGCAGAGTTGCAAACCTGTTTATACTTCTGTAATGTTCTTTGGTATGCTTACCGAATAAGAACCATACTGTTTACTAATTGAAGATGGTGTAAACAGGCAGTAACTTATTGACTTAGTCTGAATTTGGTATGGTCAACTTGGTCAGAATACCAAATTAGCGCACGGTGTAAACGTGGCCAGTAGAATTTTTGGTCTTTGCCAATATTACCAAGAGAAACGCAGACATCATCTCACCTGATATCTGAATTCATTCACTTGAATTTTCGCAATTGCAATCAGTTCACCGTAGTAGTGTTATTCATTCCAAGTCAATTTTAAGAAATAATTGTTTGGTGAATTATTGTCTTTTTTTTTCCGAATCAAAAAATTGAAATTACTTCTTTCTGTTGGTAGGTACGTGTATTGATTCACAAAAAGGAAAAAATGTCATAAAAAACTTTTTTTTTAGGCATCACTTTTTCTTGCTCAATTTGTATACCAATCATATGAAAATTGAATCGAATAGATAGCAAACATAGGAATACCCAAGTTCCTAATTGGGAATTAATTGAATTGTACAAGACGGATTTTTCACATTGTGCCACCACATATTTGAAATTAGTTTTTTCTGTGGAAAAATTTTTGGCGCGAACTGGGTTGGTACTGTTGGAACCATTGTGAAGAATGAAAATATTGAAGATTTTCAATTATCTTCGGAACCGAAGAAATGAACAAGAACATTAATTGAGTGAATTTCAAATGAATGAAATCATATTCAGGTTGGAAAATGTAGGCGTTTATCTTGGTAACATTCAGTGTTATTTTTCAATATTGGCAATAAAATCTGACAGATTGATGATATTTCTCACAGCGACAAGTTGCTGCTAGAAATTGCAACAACAAATTGCATCGTGGAAAACAGGTGTGATTTTGGTGCCACAACTTTCCGGGAGTTATTTTTATGAATTTATTGCCGCTGCCTTCAAATATGTGATTGCACATTGTGACAGATACTAATATTCGAATCATTTTTTGAAACTGTATTTTTTGAAACTGTATTTTTTGAAACTGAAGTAATAAAGTGAGTAAATTGCAATCGCAGTTCAGATGTATGCGTTTATCTTGGCACAGTTTTTTTCACAGATTGCAGAAACTGATAGATTGATAATTCTCGCATCGTAAAATTTGGGTAAATGGAAACCAAGGAAATATATGGGACCAACTCAAAAGTTACGTTTCGTATATCATCTGTTGGATATTCCGAAAATCTGAAAATTTCGGTAATGATAGTATACACTACTAAAATATGTCAGTAAATATATAGGCCGTTGTGCGTAGCCCCTGACACATATCTGTATCTGTAGAGTAGGGAAGGTGAGTGTAGACCCACAGCACTTAGGCCACAATATGGCCCATTGTACATAATCCCAAGGAGTCGCCCCCCTAGGACATTATCCATCCTGCCTTATCCAGGAAGGAGGACAGGTCACCAGGGGACATCTCCTTAATATCGGCAGGTGTAGGCCAAGACTCACCGAACACACACTCTCTTATCGACGATAGCTCGAAACATTCACACAAGACATGTCTGACAGTTTCATCTTCCTGTTCACACATCCTGCATAGAGGTGTGTCCACTAGCCCCATAATATGGAGGTATTTCCTCAGCTGACAGTGTCCAGTCAGAAATCCCACTGTCAAACGTAGGTTCTTCCTGGTCATCGCCAAATATTTATTCGGATCCAGCTTCCCAGGGTCGCCCAGGGTGATCCTGGCAAACTCGCATCCTTTGGTTTCATCCCATCTCTTAAGGGATTGAGTATGAGTGTAACGTTTGGCTAGGTCCGCAATTGTCGAAGTCGTCAAGCCACGGGTGTCACCTGGTCCCAAAATTTTCAGTCCAGCCGCCATCCTGGCCAAAGAGTCAGCAATGCGATTACATTTGCTCCTGTCGTGCCCTTCCACCCACCCTAGTACGATATTATTATCTACCGAGGCGTTAGCTAAATCTTGGTGGCACTCTAGTGCTATCCCTGAGATAATACGTTGTCTATTCAAGATTAGTAGGGCTTGTCTACTATCAGTGCAGATCATTATGTTTTTGCCAGAAATTCCTTTTCTGGTTAGCTCTTTTGTGGCGATTGAGATACCAGCCAGTTCTGTTTGAATCACGCTGGTATTTTTTCCCATTCCCCACTTAATCCTTAGGCCCTGATACATATTACTTATTTTTAAATACGTCTAGTTTTCGATTCAGTTCGTTCAATTTTTCCCAATCTAGCGTCCTTATCGAAACAATTGGAAAACGTTCTTTGTAGAAAATTCAATCCAGAATGGTTTGTATCACCCGCTCTCCTCTCGTACAGTTGATCTGTTCCGTGTTATTCCTCGAAGTTAGTAGCCATAGGAATAATTACAACAGAAAACATCATAAAACTCATTCAAAAATTGGAAATCAATCACCGTTATCACCCAAAAAATACTTCGAATAGGTTCAAAATCGCTATAATCATGTTACATTCAAATACAATAATCAACTTGCAGTTTCAGATGGGATAATTGTGTGAAAAAATCCTAGCTACCTCATCAAATGCACAGTAATGTGAAAGAAACACTGTTGAAACTAATGAAAAATCCCACTGAAGTTTAATATCTTAAATAATGACCCTTTTTCATTCATTCTTAATTTCTTCGGAGCATCATTGCAAGAGTTTTATTGTCGACCCTGATTCTTGGGAATATCCGTTATGTCACGAAAATGTACTCTTCTCGGTTGCCACTCTTCAATTTTATTACAGAAAAAATTGTTAGATCAATCGATAGCTAGAATCGTCACTAGTCATTTACCTCGATGAAGGGTAATCTGACTGGGCTTGTCCTAGAAATTGAGTTCTGGCGTAGTAGATAGAGAGCATCACATAGCCAAACCTTCTACTACTTGAATATGTATAAACAGACAAAACGGTCTTCTAGGCTATGAGGTATATTGTTTTGTCAAGGATTGGTGGTTTTATGTGTCCCTGTGTGATTTGTTTTGGATTCTTGAAGTGCATGTGATTAAGATTGATAAGTGCGTTGAGTGAGGATTGTATAAAACTACACATTACTAACAAGTGAGTATCAATGAAAGCGAGAATTAAACTGTACAATGAATAAAAAAAATGAATTTTCCGAAGTTATCGTCCGAAATCCAGAAGTCAAACGTTCAGCAGAACACAAAAAATTATACTGGTTCATAAAATCAACCATACAATACAGTTCGTTCGAAAATTACAGAGAAATGGAAGATGCAGTAGCAAAAGTTTCAAGATCATTGGATCATCGGTTCTGTATACTAACGATTGTTTTCATTTCAATTCACCTGATATATAAGTGGAAACCACCCTGGCCTGACATATCACTACCGTGATCTGTTGACGTATTTTGATATAGTATATCTTTGAAAACTTCAGCTAAGGATTTCATTTGGTTGCTGATTTTAATGGTCATATTATCAGCAATTCATTTTTAGTTTCAAAAGTTTGGTGGCGTGAAGTTTTCGTAGCAAATCTCCCATAAATTTTGTGAAAATAGTTCGAAACTGAAAACATTTCCGGAAATGATTCAAGCTATAGGGAGATTAGGAATGAGAATTCCTAGATATTTGAAATTATTCCTACCTAATCTGAATATTTATGTGAATAAATTTAGATATTCATTATCATTTGATGTTTCAACAACACTCCTATTTTTGCAAGACGTCTTTCAAATTGTAAAATTCCATAACCTTAAAGTTCGTTGACGTCAAATTTTCCACGGATTCAGTTATTACTTAACAAAGTCATTGCCGCCGAGGCGTCCTTGAACTTGGATAGCTCGAAAACTCGATCTGCAATTGAATGATTCATTGTACTGTCGAGAAATAATTTCAATGACATTCATTTGTTTTTTTTTTTCTCTTGTGATCGATTCTGCAGAAACGCCGTTAAAGACAATCAGATTAAACCCAACGGACAGTGTTCGGGAGATGAGGTGATTACACAATTCGAACGAAATTGGAAAACGCTATATTTGGTTTTTGCTCCCATTCAACGCGGTATTTTTATTGGATTGTATCGCAGACTGTCTCAAGGTGAAGAGATGTTCTTGGAGCTATCCTACGCTATACGCTATGTTGTGGAAAAATCAAGAAGAACGATCTGCACGTTTCTTCCAACAACCATTCGTGTATCCAATAGTGTTAGGAATGTAATTTCATCGGAGATGTACAATGAAAAAGTCACTGGTCAAGTTCAGAATTTGTGTAATTAGTGATGCTGTCTATTTCTCATATACTTCGACGCTATTATGATGTTATCTCTCGATTCTCTGTGGAAACAGCAAATTAGACAAGTCGTCATTTAGAAGCTTTTGCTGTACATCACTGCAGCAGGATCAACTAGTCGTTTTTTTTATTTCTTTTTTCTTTATTAAAATATAAAGTCAATACATACAAGCCTCGGCTAATATCTATTATAATCAATAATTGTTTTTATGTGAACTGATTTATTGCTATATAATCTAAAACTAATTCTACTTTCGACAAAATGTTTGTATAATCTCAAATAGGTTGGAATTATAATCAGTAAGGAGTTTGGTTCCCGTGAAAAGAGCGTCCTTATAACCGGCTAAGGTGGCAACTGAGACATATCAAGTCTCAGTAGATATTGAAAAACTAGACGAAACTTATAAAACAGCGTATCTGTTTAACCGAAACCATAAGAACCACACCAGCCAGATCTATTTTTTATTCCATATCTTCGTTTGTTAATCACTTCCCGAGTTTAATCAGAACGCACAGACAAGGGACTGGTGCAAGATTTCAGAGTCGTAAAATTCTTATTGGAAAATGCTTATATATCAGTTTCCTGTGATATTTTCGCTATGGAAAGGTTCAGAAATAGTTGTAGAGAGGTTGCAGTAAACTGTATGAGTAATTTTTTTCATACGGATTTTCATCGAGCTGAAATTTCAACGCCACTTTTTCCAATACCCAACTAATTAGCAACACTCTGATATTTCAACCAGAAGGCGTATCGCTTCTTTTGAACTCTGCATATTTTCTTTGAGCTGCCAGTTGTTCGAAAGCCAGGGTACTTTCAATGTAAGATATTGGTTGAAAAAGGTTCCCAAGGTTCGGATCTGAGACCCTTTCTGTTTTCGATATCATCATATGCGGACACCACGGGGGATACCACTTCTTACTGATATCTAAAGACTGCAATATGCAGAATGAGCATATGACAGATTATGTTGTCGGGAAGGAAGAAAGGCTTGGGGTCCTTCCTTGGTGGTAAATGGCTGAAATATTCGTTCTTCCCCGAATCATGGCCACGAAAACTCTCACATAACACATTGGAATTGCTGGATGTGATGTTTACCCAAACAGTTAGACGTGCATCAACACATGGCAATTGATGTATATATGTATATCAGTGTTGCGGCCTCATTGAGAAGAATGTTTTTTTTAAGGCCTTCTATATGACAATATTAAGGTGAGAGTTCCTTCATTTTAAATTGCATCACACCAATTGACGACTGGAATCGTGTTTCGAATTGCATTCAGTATACTATTCAAGCATAGTATAATATTCATCTAGTAATCAATAGCTGGACTAGCAGTAGAAAAATGTCCTGGACGTGCTAAAACGCTTATCAAATTTGTCATATCCCTGGATAAAACGCTTCATAGTTGTTTTCTTTGTTCAGTTACATTCTCGTTTCAATTGTTTATGCCACTGGATATTTCTGCATTCGAAATTTTCATTCGTTCATAATTTTCAGGGCTTCGAAGTGCCCCTTGAATTATAAAACTATATATTGACATATATGTTTCGAAGAAATGAATGAATAATCAATATTTTTATTTGAAGAAATCCCTTCAAGTTTGGGACAGTATCACCATATAAGTGTATTGTATTAGGTCGAAAAATAATCTCCATTTCAGTTTTCTCAAGCAGAAAAAGTCTTGGAATGCTACTTCATTCTTTAATTTATTTCCTTTTTATGATAAAATCTACTATTTGTTGGGGATAGTTTAATATTTCCATTGTTGTCAAGAGAAAAGTCTTTTTATAAGTGTCTATCACCATTTTGGTTGAATTTTTCCCAATAGTAACTGTTAGTGAAGAGTATATATCATGTTGAATTTTTATTCTGTTCGATAAGAAAAGCTCTGAGGAGTATCTGCTTTATTGCAAATTTCATCAGATGCACTCGCAGAGGTTTCGGTATCATCAACCAATAAGATTATCTATCATCTCTTCAAACTTTCTAATACTTCGAAGGATAACTTTCTAACTTGTGTAAGGTCCATTAAAACAGCATTTACATTTTTCCTCACCTTCCGAAGAAACAAGGAAAACGCTTTGATTGACAGTGTGCATTATCTTCCCTAACTGTTTCAAATCGAATAAACACATTAGTGAAATAACAATATGGAATAGCAGATACAATGTTCCATTAGCCATTAGTCTGTTCCTGAATGATTTATGAATATAAAATCATATGTTTCATTTTGTGCAACAGGATCTTCCGGTATATTTTAAGTGCAGTGTTAGACTGGTCAATGATATCAAAATATACATTATGACGGAGCTGCCCAATTGAATACCCTCAGTGTGGAAAATAATGTGAAGAACTGTAACGCTTGTGCTAATTCAGAATTCCGTACGAAATATATCATTATTGAACCCAGTTTATAGAAAATCCTACATTCCTCGACAAATGACTATATATTTGTATATAGCTACATAGAGCACTAGAATACTAGAAACTGTTGAGGGTGAAACTCAAAGACAAATTCTCGGCCGGAACAGATGAAATACCCGTATGAATGATAAAAGAATTTTACATTCAAATATTGAACCTCTTGTTTTTCTGGTCGATATCTCATTTCAGGAACGTAAGTAGTATAGTTTTCTTGATAGGTTGTTGGGGTTCCTACGCATATCAGATAGCCAGCATGGATTTCAAACGGGCAAATCTACAACTACAGCAATTTATTCATTCTATCACAGCCTAATTGAATACATCGACAAGGGTGAGTGTCCCATCTGGGTGTGCTGTGACCTCAGTAGTGCTTTCGACTGCGTTGATCACGTTGAAGTTCAACATACAGAAAATAACGTCACAGGAAGTATAAATTCGAATATTGGGAAGTTCATAATTTTATGCGACGTCTGGCGGAAATATAACGCACTGCTATAATTTCACGAACAAACGGCTTCCATTTTATGTGTGTGAATTTATTGAGTTCTTTGGTGTTTATTTAGGAAATCTCATCTAAAGTTGTGGTTTTTTTGATTGATAATATCAAACAATCATGGATGCAGATCGCTCAGTGAGCCGTATAAAGTGTTTGGTGCCAAGTTGCCGCAACTCTAGGAACCGAAATACAAAGTTGTCTTTCCACACGTTTCGAAAGAGAAATACATCTTTGGTGGGAAACATTACGGAAAGTGGATTGAAAGAGAAAATTGACAGGTACAAGGCTTGGAAAATTGAACTGAAACTGCATAAATCACCACCTAGAGCAGCTTCAGTGTGTTACTTGCATTTCAAGAGAGATGATTTCTTGTTACTTGGTGAGTCTGTTTGTCCATTTTTAGGCGAAGTTATGGCGCATCTCATCATCCATGTAATAAAAGCCTATTTGGTTTACTAACACTACACTAAAACTAAAAAATGTCCTGGAACAAATATCATTAGATTTCAAAACACACCTCCAATGAATGGTATTGTGCGGCTATTCAAAGCATCATGAACACAGTTATATTAACCTCTTCACGAGAAAAATTTCGTACAATGAAAATATAGCAAAAAAAACACCAAAATCTTGTCTAGCGAGGGCAACTGATGACTGGATTTCAGTTTGGCGCGTTATTTCACAAATGTAAACAAGGTAACTATTTCAAGATGGTGGATCTAGTTTAACCACCACCAGCGCCCTCATCGGTCGATATTCTTCCCTATTAACGAAATCAGTATTGGTGTCCCTCAGGGTTCGGTATTAGGTCCCATATTATTCATTTTGTACACAAAAGATCTGCCAAGGTTTACTTGAAAGTGGTTGACAATGTTCCCCGCTGAGTGGTATTGGTTCGGACTGCCATTTTCTGTATTATTAACTCTATTGAAACATAAAAACGATGAGATTGGAACCTTTGGTGTAAAAGATGAAACTTTCCCTAGAGATCAATTACCCTAACACCAAACTGATATTCTTTTTGCACTCGACGCGCCTTTAGCTAACAAAGTTAGCATCTTCAGGAAAAAAGAGTATCAATTTTCTTCTGAAGATGCAAAACGCGCGTCGAGTGCAAAAACATGTCATGTTTAGAACTCTCAGAAGTGTTTTGACCAAAAGTCAATTAATCAATCTTTATTACTCCCAGGTCGACAGCAGGCAGGGTGAGGTACGAAATATGTCTTTTGGGCGACTCCACAGTGGCAATGAAAGTTTTTGTGGCCTAAAAGAGAATTGTACGCATAATCGAAGGGGTAAAACCTGATCACACATGTGGATTTTTTGAAAAATTGAATATTCTCAACCTCACAAGTCTCTATATTTTCGAAATCTCTATTTTCGTATTCAGAAATAAAAAACATTTTATCAGAAATAGTGCGACACACAATTATACCATTCGTTGCAGCGAAAACTTACATCTACCAGCCTCAAGAATTGATCTAACATACAAAGCCGCTTCCAAAATTGGTGCTAAGATATTTGATAAGCTGACTGATTTTCTCAGGGTGTTGCCAGATCAAAATCTGTCAATGACATTAAAATCTGTCGATATGCTATGGACAGATTTAAGCTGTCAATGACAGAATAAAATCTGTCAATACGCCATTGACAGATTTTAAACTGTCATTGACAAATTTAAATTTGGCAGATTCAAATCTGTCAATAGAGATATTTTTTGTTTTTACAGTGACCCAAATACGCCATCGCATGAGAGCATTTCCAAATCAAAACTAAAAGAATTTTTAGTCGGTAAATGTTTTTTATTGTCTCGACAATTTTTTTGTAATAGTTGAAACTATGTATTCTTATTTTTGTGTTTCACGTTTTCTTATACAACATATACTATTGTCTATGAGAAAAAAACTTGAAACTGACCAACTGAAACTGACAGATTTGTTTAGTGTCGAATTCATATGAATTACCTCAAAGTTAAATATAATTTCCGTTTCATGTTATCAAGTGAATATGAGCGAATCGTGTGCTGGAGTTCTTTGATATTCCTCACTATGAAAAATACTGTTCAGTACAGTTTCCTGTAAGATTGTAGTAATAAACGTTTACGAAATCGCCATGATCACCAACTTAGTTCTAATTTGAACATTTCGAATACTTTTGGCATGAAAGTTTCGAATCAAATCTCGATTAAAATGTTATCAGTTGTGGATTTTATAATAAAATTTGTTATTCGACAAAATTATATTAGCGGGCAGTAGAAATGACCATAATTATCATAATCAGGTTCACTATACCCAAAAATCGCTATTAAATTTTTTTTTCGAAAAAACGTTGAAAACTGGTTGAGATGGAAAGGGTTAAAAGTTTTTGTACATAGAGTATCATAACTCTTAGCATCAATTTTTGTATTTCTTCATTTTTTAGTTGTATTATTTGAAGGAGGTTCGAAGTACTTCCATCAGATTGAAATAATATCGAAATTGAGTTGTCTTAACTGAAATATTAGAATTTACTGAAGATGTTTCCATCAGAACTGGAAACCGGATTTTGATGCGACTAGAAAACTTTGATGAAATTTTTCAAGAATATTTCACACAAAAGGTGTTTTTAGATGTTAAGTACATCTGAAAGCCTTGTTAAGTGCATTTGAAATATATTTTCACTCAAATTAGCTACGTATATAATTACCTACTAATTTCAGAAAATAAATTAAAAACGAGAAAATATGTGATAATATTCATTTAAATAAGATAACAAACACTTCCATTCAACTATTTTATATTCCTCCAAAAAGGAAAGAGCCTGCTGTGTTGGGTCGAGTGATTATATTTGTATCATTCATTTGTTAACAAAGACTGGTGCATACTGTCTGAGATTTTTCAGGAACATTTTGGAAAGTTTTGACCCGATTGCCTGGTCTACAGGCGATATGGTTAAAATAATGACCTCGCCGATTTTTTCTCCGCTCACTCCTTGGCGCAGACAAGGCTCAGCATATCTTTTTGTAATCGCGTTTCGAAATAAGGCGCCACCTCTGATCTCTCGAAAAAAATCGAATGTAGAACGGGTCGCGAGGTGCATTTGTTATTTACCTCCAGATTATCTTGTCCGATTAGTTTATGGGAACGTATTTTAGTTGGAGGAACTTTATTAAAGAAATTACTGTTACACGCCTATATCGATAAATCTACGCGGTGACATCATTTACTGCTATTCGATGGACACGATTGGATCTCTCACGTTTCGAGTACAATGGCATTACTTCGGTCGGTCGACCGTGAAAAACGAGCTTCGAACTTATCCTGAGCTCTGAATGGAAGAAACATCTTTCAGATTCCGAAACTATTTAGTTTGACAGAAAATTGAATGTTCAGATGCAGATTTTTTATTTCAGTCAACATCTCAACTATACTGTGCAGTCTCTTGAACGTCCCTTATCCCTACTTGCTTTCGATTTTATACGGCATTATATGAATTCCGACCAACCGCAGGGTTACCTCCTAGGGTCAACATCATTTCTTTCTCTATAAAAGAAATTTTTCCCATGAGTTCATCAATAATTTTTCAATGACACTTTACATTACTTTCAGAATGAGAAGGATATCTCCATGAAACTCTCATTTCGATCTTATCGCACCATCTAGTGACTCACATTAGAGGTAGAGGCCCCTTTCGAATTTCCATTTTTTACGCCTTTGGTTCAAAAGACAAATGTCTTCCTCTTTTTTAATTGCTAGTCATTTCTGCCTAATTAGCACAAATCTATTGAATAGCAAATACTTCACGGGATATATTTTGATTCATCAGCGTGAAACATTGGTGCTTCAGACTACATCTTTGGCTTATGACTATAGGCGAATTCAAGCAAACCAACTCGTAAGTGATCATATATATTATAAGTAATGGACTGGCCTTTATGACAGTTTTCCATATAACACCATGTGGAATACAATAGAGAGAGAGAGAGAGAGAGGATATGCACATGGAATTGATATTATATAAGACAGAATGATAATTCTATACTTGAAGTATTCTTTCCTGCTCACTCTATAGTCCTTTCTCTCTTAGGGCCAGTCCATTAGTTATAATGTTTGTGTAAGTGAGAGATAAAACAGGGGAATTTCCAAGTCAAGTACTTGAGTGAATGCCCTCATTCAATTCTGATGATTTATGTTTCTAAGTTGATAAGTTAAGTTATTCATAAGTTAAGTTGTCTTGCTTGAATCCGACTTAAATAAGAATATTTACCCAACCTACTCGATTCTTCCTATCCAACATACCTCTTCATAATAGGCATCCATCATGGGTCTTCATTTAATGAACAACTAGCGCTATCTCCATCACCATTTACCAGAATACAATAATTAGCCTTTTTTAGCATTGAATTTATATTACCCGTTCAACTATTTGCGCACCATTTACATAACACTTGTCCCGTTATCTTTCCTAATTCCTGGCTCCTCGAGTTGTTTTAATGCTCACCACTTTTGATTATCTTTGGTATTTATGTTTCACTAATATAAACACTGCCATAACCATGGGATCAGATTGAAATAGATTTTTGGAGGAGCTAGCCCATGGCCTGATTCACTGCGACCTTTTCAGATCTATTGTGTTGATGCTTGGTTAAAAGATCTCATTGCCTAAATAGATCTTCGATGGGACTCCATAGCCATAACACTGATCACTTCATTTAGCTAGTAGTCTCTGGTTTCACAGCCTCGCTTGGCATTCACAGAGCACATGTAGTGCGGTTTCTTCCTCTTCTTGACAGAACCTGCATTGATTTCTTCTGTCAGACCCATACCGCTCATATATTTATTGAGCCGGCTATGCCCCTTGAAGTAAACCCACCACAATCCTTTTAACCTTGCGGTTGTAGTTTGCAGATTTGCCGTGAATCCGGGCCTTGGTTCCTCTATGAACTTTTTCGCCTGCCTCATTCCTTGAAGCTTATTCCACCAATCTATCGATTCGGCTTGCACCCATGATTTAATGGATGACTTAATACATGCTTTCGCTACCCCGCAGAAAGGTTCTGGACCTATCATAGCCTTAGATGTGCTTTCACGGGCTGGAGCATCTGCCTCCTTGTTGCCCTTGTGATCCTCATGTGCGGGACCGAGAATATATACCATATGGTCCGGGTATCCAAGACAGGGTAACCTTATTTTGAGTGCCAAGCTCATTGAGCGCACTCAGACATCTTCCCACCAGTCGTGGGAAGACTTGGTATGAGCTGAGCGTCTCAATTGCTGCTTGGCTATTGGAGAAAATGGCTGTGGTTCTATTCGCGAATTCCTCCTGATTAGTTCTCCTATCCAGTGTTAAATGGAAGCCACTTCTGCCTGGAACACTGTTACGTTCTGTCCGAAACTGAGTCCATATATACCCTCACAAGGGATACTATATATTTATTCATGTAATGAATGTCATCAGAGAATGAATATTTCGTTCCAACGGGAGGGAAAACCCAAAACATGGATTCTATGATGTGAACATCTCTTCACAAAAATCATTCAATGTGTAGTAATGAAAAATATATTATTTGCTTCATTCCGAGTCAAAGCTCATATTTTATTTTCTTCATCATCATGAGATTTATATTATAATTTAATCGACGTCGATATCAAATCGATCCAGTTAACCGTAATTATTAGCAATAACAACAATACCACAAACTTGACAGTCATGATTGGTTATTTCCGCCGATATCCTCCGATAATTTCCGTGAAAAATCGTGGGTGTGGGGTTCGCGATACCAATTACAGGATTTATTTCAGTAATTACTTTTATCCGTGGTTCATGCTCTGATTGAAACAAGCGAGGCGGGCACCGAATAAAACAAAAACAAAAGAGCAAATATCGCGTAGGCCGCGAGGGCTTTATGCTTCGTGACGACGTAAATGTGGCCTAGAGATCGACGCTTGTCGTGATTTGTTGGCTACGACAGGTACTACGAAATTCGTACGATTCACTTCATTTCATCTTAATCTTGAGTTAATTAATCGGACAAAGGATTTCTTATCAATACCTTGAGCTGAATGTTCTCCGTCTGTCCGTATAATGTAGGTAGAACTACCAGCACCTACTACAACTACCTTTTGTGGCAACGACGCGACGGGTAATAGATCACATTGATTGAGATCATTCGGGAGCCAGCCTATGTCTTGGTTCCCTCCCTTCGACCTCTACAGATGTATTGTGTTGCTCTTTGGTTATTAGAGCTGATTATCTGAATTGATCATTTTAATGAGATTAAATAGCCTCGACACTAGTCCCTTCATATAGCTAGTAGTCTTTGGAATCTCCTCCTCGCAACTCGTGTGTCTTAGTCTTGCCAAAGCTTCCATTCACAGAGAACATGCAGTGCGCTTCCTTCTTTCCCCTGGCAAAACCTGTATTGAGTTTCTTTCACCAGACAATAATGCTCATGTTTTTAATGCTCATGTTTTTTGAGCTGACAAAGCCACTATTCCTACAACTTTCGGTTGTGGTTTAGCAAGTCTTCCGTGAGTTTGGGCGAGAATCCCGTCATGAACTTTTTTGCCTGCCTCATTCCTGGGAGCTTGTTTCACCAATCTTGCGTCAACAGATTACTGGATGCCTTTATACATGCTTTCGCTAAGCCTCAGAATAGTTCTGGATATATTATCAAAAATGCAGATTTCGGACGCATGTAGGTCAGCCTCAATATCGATTTTTTTTACCTATTTTTGTTTCGGTAATATTGATGTCAGGAAGTTTTCACTGGTAAGTACTGTGTAATGATTATTGTCTGCAATTATTTGAATGATATAATTATGAAGACATTATGAAATTTCTGTTGTTGAACAGTGCTCCCCGTTTTTACAGGGAATTGTTGGCAAAATCGTTATTTATGTACCAAGAATATACATCTATTGATACCTGTGGTGCATTAGAAATTTCATGTCAACTCGTTCGTTACTGTCGAACCTAAAACGTTAAAATGCAGAAAAAGTTTGTTTGTGTGGCGCAGCACACAAAGTCAACTTTACGCCTGCGTGTCAATCATAGATTCAGATTCGACATGTATATTTTGAATATTCCTGATTTAATGTGAATACAATAATTTACCGATATAAGAAAAGGGAATACGCATAAATTTTGTTATGTCTGAAATCAACCATTTACATTTTCAAACTTTCTTCCGTAGTTTTCTGGCTTTTTTGTAACCTACCACAATCTGAAGAAATAAGAATTAATATTGGAATCTATATGAGTGTATGAAAGCAGATTTTCAATCTACCCCGAAAAGTTGCTGCGTCTGTTGAAAAACTGTTCTTTCTGGATAGAACAAGTCTAATTAGTCAACAACTCAAATTTTGCCTATCAAAAAAATAATGAGAACATATATATATATATATATATATATATATATATATATATATATATATATATATATATATATATATATAAATATATATATATATATATATATCTATCGTTAACGTTTCGGAAACTAAATCCGATTCCGTTCTCAAAAATTATACGCAAATTCTTGTTCAAATGCAAAAATCTCTTTAGGCAATCTTCAAGACAGTTGTCAAATATTTCAAATTTGACATAACGTTTTGTCCCTCAGGAGGGGCATCCATCCGCGATCCAGTACTTTTGTTTATATTGTTGTAAAAATAATATTAGCATAGGTATGCTAAATTCATGTAGTGCTCGGTGTGAATAAGTCAGCAGTAAGTTTTGCATTAGCTTTTTGGCAATGGAAAATTCGGTTTTAAAATAACATAACCTAGTTTACAAACCTATCGAAATATAGATTCATTGTATACATCTCCACTGCTGAATTTTATGAATATCAATCTATAATATGGACTCAAATACACCATATAACCTAATGTTGACCTCGTTGCTTTCACTCATTTGATCTCTGCGTACGTGAAAATGAGATGTGATGCGAAATATGCTTTCATCGAAAATGTGTCTATATTCAGTAAATTGTCCGATTGTGCTTGGATAACACCGCTTTCAGTCATCGTTCCAGATTCACTAGAATTCGCCACAGGAGTACCGGTTTGAAATACTCAACACAGTATGAATATCGGGCCGATAAATCCACTGTTGTGTCGTTCGTTTCGACCACTAGTGACGCGTTTTGTGAGTTTGAATTTATCTCCCTAATTATTTGATTTTTATATGATCTTTCATGGGTTTGAATGATGGCTGAATGAAAAATAGTATATTATGCAACGATCGTGTAATGATGGTTATTAATACATGAGCATAAACCGGGATATGAAACGAGCCGAAGGTGTGTTTCGTATGGTTTATGCGAGTGAATTAATAACCAAAATTATAATTAATGGTATAACCACGGAAAATACAACAATGAGGAATGAAAAGAAAAAAAAATCAAAAAAATCTCTGCCGAGGTCAGGTATTGAACCCGGACGTTTCTGATCACTGCCGGCGCGATTGACCACTCGGCCATGAGAGCTCATCTGATTCGGTCGAAAATAAAAACATATGTGTTGCAATTGTCAAATGAAAAATATAATCCTTTCGATTGTAATTTTTTCTTGTCCAAGACATCTGTGGAGGAGTCGCTGGTAATTCTTCTTTATCACTGCTATAAGACATTTTCATACGATTATCGAAAATTGACTAAATTCTTCAAAAATTCAATACCTATTGATTTTGACTTGAAAAACGTCAAAATGCAAAGCTTGCACATCATGCTTGATTGAAAAATAATGGATTTCTATTGGTTGAAAATCTGTATCGTAATGAAAATCTGTATCGTAATGGATTTCATTATAAAACGGGTTGTGGGCATATAAATGTATTATTAGAGTACGGGTGTAGATAAAATACCTTTCAATTGTAATATGACAATAATGAAGATTCGAGAAAAAAAATTGAGACAAATTTAAATTTTATGAATACTCCCCATTGGCACATCTTTATTGCAGTATGTTTCCAACATGCTACCTAAATTCATATTGCTTTAATATTATTCACTCATCCAAAGATAATAAGACATATTGGAATTTCAATACTGTACATTGAAATTAGAACGGATATGCAAACATCGAAAACTCCATATTGTATACAATATAGAATATAAATATAATACAGTAATCGATATAATAGTGACAATATACCAAACCGATACTGTATCAATATTGCACCTAACAATATCAAAATATTTATATACATGATGTTATTTAAGTACGTGTCCAAATTCAACGGGGTGATTCTTCGATTAATTTCTTCAAGACAATAAATATAAAAATAGGTCCGGTAATTCTTCGTTTTCAAGACACAGGGTGCCAAAATAAAAAAAAAATGTTTTCTCCTGAATATATCAATAATCCTTCAGCCGATTTCCTTGAAATTTGGTGGTGGTATAAAGGGTATTGTAGGCCCGATTTGACCATAACTAGATTGAAATAATCATGTCCAGTGGCGTCCCGGAAACCAATATTTTTGACAAAAAAATGTGCGCAACTGATTTTTTTTCAATTTCTGTATTTTTTTGCATTGCACTACTGGAACTACACCTTTTTTATCTCAATTTTTTTTTTCTTGTATCTTGCTCTGTTCTTGGGAATAGAAAAAGGAAAATCACTTTATAGCATGTCCCAACAAGAATGTAACTATCAAACCGGGGTGTACTAACGAGCTTTAGTGTTGAACAAATAACATAACCCAAAAGCCATTTTTCGAATTTTTAGATTAACTGTTTTCTATGAAACACAATGTTATTTTACTACTGCAGTGTTTTCAGTAAAGGTAGGATGTCATGATAGGAAAATCAATTATTATTCAAACAATCATTCCATTTCATTTTCTTGTTCTTTGCGATTTTTCATGTAAACATTATGTGAACAACAAAAACAATTTTGATTTTGTTGTTCCAAGGATATACATTGAATTGATTTATTTTTTTTTTCTCAAGAACAGAGCAAGATACGAAGAAAAAGCTGAAGATAAAAAATCAGTAGTTTTGGTAGCTCAATGCGTAAAAAATACGAAAATTTCATTATCAGTGGCGCACCTTTTTTTGTTAAAAATAAAATATATTGGTTGAGGTACCTTCCAGGACGCCAATGGACATAATGCATTCAATCTAGTTATGGCCAAATCAGCTTCTCAATGCCCTCAATACCACCGCCGAATTCTGAGCTGAGGAAATTTAGAGATATTCAGGAACAAATATTTTATTATTTAATTTCGAGACCCTGTATATTGAAAACCAAGCATTACCAGACCTATGTTTGTGTGAAATTTTTGTCCTAGAACTACTCAAAAAATTACCCCTTTGACTTTTTCCACGTACTTGAATAATACCCTGCACTGTACAGTCTTGTATTCAGCGTTTCCTACCATTGCAGCATTGGGTGTTAACTTTTTGAAAATAATGATTTATCTTTCTATGGGCTATATAGTACGGCGTATTAGGGTCACTATAAAAATTAAAAATATCTCCATTGACAGATTTCAATCTGTCAATGACAGATTTGAAGCTGTTATTGATAGATTATAATCTGGCATTGACAGATTATAACCTGTCATTGACACATTATAATCTGTCATTGACAGATTAAAATCTGTCAGTAGAGATATTTTTTATTTTTACAGTGACCCTAATACGCCGTTGTTATATAGTATTAGTCCTAATTGAACCACTGACACTCAACACCTAACTCCTTTTTTGTGATACCCTGTACATCGACTATAGGTTTCAGCTCGAGATTTTTTCAATCGTCTTCTGCGGAATGATTAATGGATGTTGAATCCTCGCCGGCTTCCAAGTATTGTAAAAGGTTCTACCGTAATACTGACCCAGAGACGGTAAGGTCACTCGCCCAAGGCTTGTGTGTCGGTTCTGTACAATTTTGACCTACGGAAATGAGCAGCATGCTAAAAAGTCGGACTACGCTTCATTCGATTAAGTCGGGCCTGCAGGTAGTACGCCGGGCAAATGAGGCCTCGTAACACCGTAAAGACGACTGGCGGAAATATACTGGGTGAGACAGAAATGTTTATCTCATGCCTTGTTTTCGAGAACGCCGTGTGGGTTTGATTGTTTCAGATAAACTCTTTCTCTCTTTTTTGTGAGCTAATCGATTGTTTAAGAATGATATATATACTTATCAAGAGAGTACGTTTCCGAATTTTTTATGTTACTCTTTTAATCATTTAGAAAATAAAAATCCAGAAGAGTTCCTCAAAACTTCATTCCCTCCACAAAGATACTCCTATTTCTGAATGAAAATTCTAGTATAGTTTATAGATAATTAAAACGGACCAGAAACATTTCTTTGAGGATTGCTCTTTCAATTTTCCTTTCCATTCAAGTTATTACCAGTAGATGGTGTTCACCACAAGACAAACTCTATCAAAAGCTTGTACAATTTACAAACTATTGATTGATATAACAATCAACATTATTTTATACTGTATACTGTATTTGAAATTATTGATGAAAAATTTCACACTTATTTTATTTCATACCTCATTAAACAAAATATTCATTTTAATATTCAAAATGACATAATGATCCCGTGAATTCAAATTTACCTCCACAATATGACATAACACGCCCCGAGCACAAAAATTTGACATTTAAGTGTCTCTACTGTATGGTTACGGTATACAGAGGCACCAATCCTCTGATATAAGCTCATGTGAACGATAACATTGAATTTCGCATCTGAATTTCTTTCACGTAATGTTCACAATGCATTTGAAATTCCCACGATTCATTCGATATCTATCAATTGACAAGTTTGATTTGAAAGTGTCAGCTTTGTATTCTGGAAGATACTTCAGAAAAAACTCGCTATCAAGAATCGTATTTCCTGAAACAATAATACCCGTTACCTAACGGTTTGATCTTAATCATGGATCTAGAGATTGACATGTGTTTCACTATCATTCATCACCCCAAAACGATTGCGGATACCAGCAATCGAAACGTCGAGAGTACACTCAACTTGATACTAGGTTTCAACATTTGTTCGTAATATTTCATTTATTACTTTATTTCCTTTTTTTGATATTTTGATATCTCAATTTTCTTGTCACAACATTATTTTCTTTGATCCATCAAAACTAATTCAATTTCGACCAAACAATCCACTTCACCCGTTTTCATTTGGATTTGATTATCTTATTTGATTTGTATTTTTATACATTCATCCTCTCGTTCTCAGCAACAGGTTTCAATAGCGTTAATAAAGACAATGGAAGTCAGAACCAATACCACACATGTGTTTCACTAGATGTGGTCAAGCATTTAGGTTAATTGAATAGTTGACCAGAAAATTGCCGGTTGAGTGATCATAAAGAAATCAACATACTTTATGAAACTCGATCTTGGCATATAATACTGATGTTCTGGCTTATTGAAGGTTAAACTTATTTCTTCCCAAAATCCCAGAATTATGACTACCATGGCGACATAATTCAGGCAAATTTTCATATCGGCTCGAATGCTTTGAGAAAATATCGAATACATGGAGGAAAACTGAAATAACATAATTTTTCATTGGTATGCTCAAAATGATTTGGAATTTGATCAATCGAATTGTCCGTCGGTGTGGCCGAGCGGTCAAAGGCGCGGTCCTTATATTCAATTTGTCTTTTTAACTGCTGGTTCTGGGTATTCTGACAGTTCAAGTAGCAAATGTGCTACCGAAAAAGTCAGTAAGACGCCCCAGAGCGCTTCGGCAGCCTAGAAAATTAGGCGACCCTTGCCCTCAAGGGCTCTGCCTTTTGGGCTCACTCGCAAGAGTGTTTGATAAAGGGAGAAACATATAATCAAAATGGTAGGTAGGTACGATTTCTATTATCATTTTAAAGGCTTTCACCATAAATTCGGATGAACTGATACTTTTTTAACGTGATGTTTCACAAAAATTAATTCTTTCATCAATCCTACAATAAACTGATATTCTCGATTATTTGATCGGAATTCGAATTCGTACATGAAAATAACCCAAGAAGTTTTGTTTCCTTTTCAAATTCATGTGAATCTCTAAAACCAACCTTTGAAATAGTAACTTAACAACTATTCCAAATTTCAATAACCAAAGTAGGTTCCAAAGTGGCGTTCCCAATAGGGATATTGGTTATGTCTCGATGTTGGAAAAATTATTGAAAAATAACTAACATTGGAAAATTTCAAGGCACCCCTGAATAAGAAACCGCCATATTTATTGAATATTTTCCAATATCAATTACCAATGTACTCCTGAATAAGGCCAATTATGCCTGCTTTCAGAAATGTTTACATTAACTCTTCATACTTGAATTCAAACTTTTAAGGCTCGGTTTCACCAACGACTTCAATCGGGATTATCTTGCTAACTGAGATTTCTGAACACATAAATGCGTACAAATATTCCAGTTTGCAATATAATCCAGAATAAAGTCGTTGGTGAAACCAGGCCTAAATAATCATGATTTCTGTTATTTTTGCAACATTTACACCATATTTTTATATTTCGCAGTGTTCCTATGAAGTTCAATCAGAAAGTTCAGAATTATTGTCAATTCCAACTCACTCACAGTATTTTTCTACTTTCGATATGATTTTTTATTTTTAGCTCTCATTTACTTGATTGAAATCATTTATTTATTCTTGATTTGATATAATTTTTTATACAGTCAAAGAGCCTTTCTTTAGTTATTCACATGGCTGATAAAAACTGGACGTGACAAACAAAATACTATATATTCTTGCAGTAGTAGTACTTCATTATAACTGGTCATAAATAACAGTACCTATTGTTCGCACGCAGTGAGTTGTTCAGTCTTGTGACATAAAATTTTACAGCGAATACTTGTTTTTCGGTACACACATTAAACGATAATAGTACTCATATGTTTCAAACATGGCCGTACCAGCGGGATTCACTCCAAAAAAGTTTTTAATTATTCTTCATTCACTTTGCGAGAAAATAAATATTGGGTATCATTTTGTAACTGACAGCAATTCAAACAGCCATCATTTTCGCGCCCTCGATGTGCGTCTCTGGCCCACTAAACATTGTGATATAACTTTTCCTAGAGATCAATTACCCTAACACCAAACTGATATTTTTGCACTCGACGCGCGTTTCGCTAACAAGGTTAGTATCTTCAGGAGAAGAAAATTACTATACATCTAAAAATGGAGATATATTGGTTATAAGGAACGAACAGAATGAAATAGAATTTGACATTTACAGGAAAGACACGAACACCTTCAGATACATTCCAAATGACTCAAATCATTGTCCACAGCATTAAATGGCGGCACTGCAATTTCTTGTCCATAGGTTAATAACTTTTCCTTTGAAAAAAGATAAGTACGACAATGAAAGGAGAGTGATTAGGCACAAAGCTGAAGTGAACGGTTTTAACCCAGAGATAGTTGATGAGATAATTAGAAAATGTAAATTTAGGGAAACACTTCGTAAATCTTCGACTTTTAAAAAAGATGAGATAAACAAAAAGTTTATAGTAATCCCATATGAACCTCAATACACTAGAGGACTACAACAGATATTTGACAAAGTAAATATGAAAGTTGCATATAAAACTTCTTACAAATCACAGCAGCTTCTTGGTAACCCAAAAGATAAACTAGAAAACTCAGAGAAGTCGGGAATTTACGAGATCAGTTTTCAAGATTGCAACAACAAGTACATCGGCCAGAGCCGACGAGCTATTAGAACCCGTTTCAAAGAGCACTTTGCACATAAAAAATACGAAAGGGTAGGAAAATCCACTGTCGCCCAACATGCTCTGCACAACGTTCACAGAATTGGCGAAAGCAATCTGAGCCTGGAGGATATGCATGACACAAGGCTACTCGATGCATGTGAGATTCTAGAAATAGCGAAATGTAAAAACAGCATGAATGGTGACAAGGGACCTATCCCTTTTAGCCCGCTTTTCAATTTATTGTTGAGGAAGTAATCAGAAATCAATACTAACAGATGACGGAACTTGCAGGTAATCAGTTTATTACCGAGAAATTAATTAGAATAATTAACAGTAACAAACGAAGTCCATATCGGACCGGAAAACTTTAGGTATATAAATATCTAACCTCAGCTCTAGATTTAGTGTCAATTTTCTTCTCCTGAAGATGCTAACCTTGTTAGCGAAACGCGCGTCGAGTGCAAAAATATCAGTTTGGTGTTAGGGTAATTGATCTCTACGAAAAGTTTCAACTTTTACACCAAAGGTTCCAAAACTCATCGTTTATTGTGATATAACCTTAATATTATAGTTACATCGCATTACATTATCATACTTTATCTACATGTATGTTATAATGATGGAAGTGACATGTCCGGGTAGGATACATAACAATGTATCAAGATTAAAATGGGTATGTTGATGCAATCAATATATCTGCCATGTGATTAACAGACTCATGATTCATATTATCATATTGTATATGAATGTCGTGATGTAAAATTATCAAAACATTTACCAACAACGTAAATCCATAATATAATTTTTTTCCATCTCAACACATTGACTGATTCCACTTCCTTTGAAACTATTTTTCTAAATATCGCAACTTTGATATAAATTCATTGTATCAATGAAGTGCTCTCTGTGTAAATATATCGAAAGACGCCACCTTAGTTATTTGTGCGTTTTGCAATTTTCAATCGCTCAGACTCGACTGAAATCTAAAAAACAAGGAAATACTGGCTCGAATCATAATTTATTATGATAGGGAATAAAAAAATTGCTATTAACATGACTTTATTTTTTCAGATTTCAAATATGTGAATAAACATGGCAGCTACCATCGACAGTGGAACAGAAACCCTCTTTTCCGATGAATCGCCATTTGAGTTGGTGCGCTCGCCCAGTGTTTGTTCGGGGGATGAAAGGGAGCTGCAAATGGGGGATACGCGGTCTATCAACAGCAGATTGGCGCCCCCCAATATCCAGCCCTACAGTGGTGTCCTAGAAAAGGTAAATATAAAGTTTAATCTATATTTTTTTGTGTTCAACGTCATTCTGAGCCTGTACTCAACTCTCAACTTGATTTGTACAGTTTTACCAGTTAAGATTTTATCAACACATGAACTGTAATCCGCCCTTTTCTCCTTTGTGTTAATCCTCATCTACAAAAATGTAAAATTGGATATTTGAAGTGAGAAATAGAAGTCGATTATTATTATTACAATTATAATATTCTCCTGGCTATTTAATTTTATGCAATGATTATTCAAGTGAGCAGTGCTGAAATCAATGATGACATTGCGGGATACGTTTTTTTTCAGAAAATGTTCAAATAGAATATCGTTTGTTTTTTCTATACCTATGAGATCGCACTCTGTGATCATTTATTCGCGTATTTCAATTACATAAGGCAATTACACTGGCAACAATATTGCTGGTAGCCGTTCACTCAGCGTGAAACAAACGAGAATGACTCAGGATTCCATCAACCTCTTCCAGCAGGTCAAATAATAATAATAAATTGCTATAACGATAACAGGCACGAAATAATAGGTTATTAATTGAACGCTGATCGGCACATATGCTATCGACTCATGTGTTTGTTTCAGATAAAGAACAAAGATCTTCACCGCAGGCGATGGGCAAATCAAAAAAATTGAAATGTTTGCGTTTTACACATTGCCGTTATTACTGTTAGTAATTCTTAGGGCCAGTTGTAGATACTCCAGAAGATTATGGTTCGAGTGAACTCGGCTCAGTTGCTGAGTATTAGCCAATAGGATACCTAGTTTGTTGCTTGACAACTGAACTGGATTCACTTGAACCATAGTTCACTGGAGTATCTACAACTGGCCCTCAGCAAAGTCACAGATCTAGTTACCTTCACAATCCCGACCTTTTTATCTCACTCAATGGATAGGTTTAACGTGTCTCTGAAAAAACTTGATACCTGAACAAAAAATCTCAAGAATGAACATTTCTGCTGAAATCCTGAAAACAATCAAAAAATAGCCCGAACAATTGGAAAACGTAAAAAATGTGTGATAAATTTTAGTTTTTCTCGTAAAGAAGAAACAGTTTTTAATGAGTTGATGCAGTGAAACTGAAACCGACGGAGACAATGAACATGCTTATAGAAAAAGACTTCCAGCACTGCTTTGATCAGTGAAAAATCCATAAGGAAAGCGGTATAGATATCGGAATAATGCCAAAGCTCTGAACAATTAAAATGAAATAATTTCACAGCATTTTCCAATTTTTTTCTAGCCGAACTTCACATCGTGAAACTTCAATCATTTTTTATCCACAGTGTGCAGATGGATCTTATAATATTTTCAATTGGGTTGAGCTAAAATGGGTTTTTCGTTAGGTATGTGACGTCCCCCTCAGAAATTCGTGCCTTGTGCGAGTTGAAAATCACCAAGTTTTCTTCTCCTAAAAGAGTAAAAGTCTTTACAAACAAACCGGTCACCCATTCAGATCATAGTCACGATGTTCTAAGATAAATGTCGGATCTCGGCTAAATACTCACAAGCATTCCGATTCTTCGATGAATCACTGATGGATTTTGGTAAAAGCCTTTTGCTCGAATAATTTTCTTGTTTCTGGAGTTATTCATAGAAAGCAAGCACAAGGATACTGATTTTTTGGTTTTAACATTCTTTTGGGTGTTCACAATCGTCCCCTCAGGGCATGGCCTAGCTCTTCAGGTTGACTGACAGTCATTCGATATCTGAAGTTAAGCAACGCCGAGCGCGGTTAGTACTTGGATGGGTGACCATGCAGGGAAATACCGTGTCGAAAGCCCGTACAGCTGCAGCGGAATAGCATATCATAGCTCTCAGACAATATATCAATGAGCACAAGATATATTGAGAATATGCCGTCCTTCGGAGGGGACGTAAAGCCGTCGGTCCCGAGTCCATGGATGTTGGGCTCGTTAAGGATCCCTACCTCTGATTGGAATGCCAGAGGGTTCGGCAAAATTTCCGGTTGGGGGAAGTGTGCTCACCGGCGTCGGTGATTGGCCTTGGTAGCGGAAATAGGCAGACGTTAAATAAAAGAAATAGAATAGAAGAAGATCAGCTAATTACAAATTTGAATTATGCGGAACCCTTTTATCTCTCTCAATGGATAGGTTTAACGTGTCTCTGAAAAAACTTGATACCTGAACAAAAAAACTCAAGAATGAACATTTCTGCTGGCCTCCTGAAAACAATCAAAAAATAGCCCGGACTATTGGAGAACGTTAAGAATGTGTGATAAACCTTAGTTTTTCTCGTAAAAAAACAGTTTTGAATGAGTTGATGCGGTGAAACTGAAACCGACGGAGACAATAAACATGCTAATAGAAAAGGACTTCCAACACTGCTTCGATCAGTGAAAAATCTATAAGGAAAGCGGTATAGATATCGGAAAAATGCCAAAGTTCTGAACAATTAAAATAAAATGATTTCACAGCATTTTCCAATTTTTCAACCATTTTTTATCCACAGTGTGCAGATGGATCTTATAATATTTTCAATTGGGTTGAGCTAAAATGGGTTTTTCGTTAGGTATGTGACGTCCCCCTCAGAAATTCGTGCCTTGTGCGAGTTGAAGATCACCAAGTTTTCTTTTCCTAAAAGAGTAAAAGTCTTTACAAACAAACCGGTCACCCATTCAGATCATAGTCACGATGTCCTAAGATAAATGTCGGATCTTGGCTAAATACTCACAAGCATTCCGATTCTTCGATGAATCACTGATGGATTTTGGTAAAAGCCTTTTGCTCGAATGATTTTCTCGTTTCTGGAGTTATTCATCGGAAGCAAGCACAAGGATACTGATTTTTTTATTTTTATCATTCTTTTTGGTGTTCACAATTGTCCCCTCAACGTAAAAACCTCAGAAACAACTGGTGTGTGATATTCTAAAAAAAATAAGCGTCCGCCTTCTAAATTGCCGACGTCAGAAATGGTCTCTCATCTGTTCCGATTCAACAATGATTCCTAATGGTTTCTACGGCGAGATCACGATTGTTATTGGCCAACAATCACCGTCATTTCACTACTTTAATGACCATGTCGAGAGCAGGCGGTGTACACAGAACAGTTCTCGTTTTATCTCAGAGGTCATCGGATGAGAGGATGCTGCGAAAGAGGGCAGAAATGGAGACGAATCATTTCTAATTGGGCGCTCGTGAGGACGGTCATGGAGTTTTTGAAAAATCGCGAAATAGGTGCTCGCTCTGCTTTTTCCTTTTTGTTTCGAGATTCATTCAACAGTGAACATTGAGATATAACCTCAATGCAAAAGTTACATTACGATATTATATGTTACATTATCGTAAAATGTTACTTTAACATGTGTGTTATAGAGATGCTATATTGAAATGTCCGAGTAGGATACATAACAATTATGTTGATGCAATGTATCTGCAACGTATAAGATTCATGATTTGAGGCGGCTTAATGAAAAAAAGTAAGATAAGATAAGAGACAAAATAAGAAAGTCAGAAATACATAGTTGAGAGCCAGAGCGTTTATAAAATTAAAACTTGGTCAACCATTTGTTTTATCTTATTTCGTGAATATTTCAATACGTCACTTTGACGTATGAATTTTATTTCTGAACACCTTTATAATTGAGAAGGAAATGTTGACCGACGAAAATTGTATGGGGTTGATGCTCATGTTATAAACCACATTGGCATCAGTGTCTTCGAGAAATAAAAAAAGTAAGCCGAGATGGTCCACAGTCCGACCTAAAAACAGGCAAAGAAGTGCGGATTGCTACCAAAAAATGGTTATTTTTGCCAGAACTACGATCCCCAAGCATTTTTTCTCATTGATTTTCGTTTGAATCGTGGGTCTTTCTCATTATGAAGCTGCGACAACCCTGATACTTGTTCGATATGCAAGCCATAACCATCATTTTGTCGAAACGCCAACATATTGATATGCTGCCATCCTCAAAATCACTTTGATATGATTGGTCGGATAATATTTTCCATTATTATAAACGGGTACATTGTTATCTTACTTCTTGCCTTATTCTATTTTTGAGTTTCTTATAATATCTTACTTTTTTATAAACCCTCCTTTATATATTATATAGTTGCTGTACCATAACATTATCGAAACATTTACCAACGGAGTATCTCTCTCTCTATTTTGGATGGTCGGTGCTTCCTATCATCAGGCGCATATGAGCAATGCTCCTCTTGGTTACCAACGGTGTATATATCATACCATAATATAATATTTTTTTACAGTTATACCTCATTTGAATATTACGTTATATTTATCAGTGATATCACACCATAGTTTCAGGAATGCTTCTGGCATATAGATAAAAGAACATGATAAAATGAATATTGAAATAACGAATATAACAAAAATAAATATTTAGGAATTCTAGAAATGAAAATTATAATTATTTCATGAAGAGGAGCCTAGGTTAATGTTTCATTATTTTCAATCCGTTTTTTTCTACTGCTGTTACCTGAAGAGCTTTTCCGGTGAGGTCCGATAAAAAATGTTTAGCTGCATCTGAAAATTAGAAATAAAAATAGGTATGGTTTCGCATAATTGAATTTTCAGCGTAAAAGACAAATCTAAAAACAAAACGGGAGTTTCCCCTTTCGGAAGTTGTGGCCATCCATAGTTCTCATGACCTGTACACACGTTCTGCCTACTTTTTCGTACATATTACGATCGGAACAACAATCGGTAGGCCCGTGCTTTTGATGGTCGATTCCCTTTTTCACGTCTGATTCCACCTTCTTCGATACTATTTTGCCAAACATTTTCAATGCATTTGTTTATCACCAGCGCCTAATAACGATACTGCAAAATAAAGCTTCGAATAGGGCCACTTGACAAGATCACGGTATAAAGAACTACTATACAGAAACGGAAGATTAAACTTAACCTCTAATTGTGTCAAAAATTTTCGTCATGATTATTATATAAATGAGAGCTGTTATATCACATACAAGTTGATACTCACCTGTATGATAAGATTGCATTTTATATAGTGACAAAACATTTTTTTCGCTGTTACTTACATACAGTGTGTCCCTAGACCAGTGGGACAGTTGAATATCTCTTGAACCAATAGGAATTTTCAAAATATTATAAGTTCACATTATATCGCATTATGAGAGCTAACTTCAGGAATTACTATTTTTTATACGAGGGGCGCAAGAAAGGCTCACAAAATCGAACATCAATTTTTTCAAATGGAAGACCCCATATAGTCCAATATATCTGAACTCTCATTCCTTTAGGCTAATTATTGGTTTTTTATTTTTGAAAATCCGACAAGGCGTTGCCAAGTTATACCAGTGGTTCATGAAATGCAGACATTTGTTTAGACAAACCCATTATTCATCCTACGAAGAAATTCTGGAATCATTCAAAACTGTTGGTAGTCGGTGGCATATTCTATAATATGGAATACTCATCTTCTTCGAGAGTTATACAGGGTGGTCAGAAATATTATATGATTTTCACGAAATTCAAACTTTCTTCACAGCAATTTTTCAAATAGTGCATCCTACAATATGAATTATTTTATAGCTCATTGGTGATTTGATTGCTTATGGTCAATGGTTGTGAGAGAGACATGTGAATTTCATCATCAGAAAATGCAAAAAATCATCATACTAGGTATTCTAGTGTAATTAACTACATAAGAGTCCCTACAAGAAACTACCTTCTTTAACTGACTATGATAGGCGGATAGATTTCATCATTGAGATGATGGTAAGAATCCATGATGATGGTGATTTTTTGTCAAAAATTATGTGGTCTGATGAATGCCGCTTCCACAATAATGGGAAAGTTAATCGTCATAATTTACATAACTGGGCTGCATAAAATCCGCACTGGGTTCGAGAAAGCAATTTTCAGGAGGTTTGGGGAATGAATGTTTGGTGTGGAATTTTCAAGAATGATTTGATTGGACCATATTTTTATCAAGATACTCTGAATAGTGAAAGATACCTTTGTTTTCTTCGAAATGACTTCAGTAATCATCTTGATGAGGTTCCCCTTGGATACCTCAGAGAAATGTTCTTCCAGCAGGATGGAGCGCCGCCTCATAATGCTGGGATCGTGACAGACCGATTGAACGTTCTTTTTCCTCAACGCTGGCTCGGAACAAAAGGACCAATAAAATGGCCGGCTCGTTCGCCAGACTTGACCCCCTTGGACTTTTTTTTGTGGGGGTATCTAAAATCAGAGGTGTATACTACTCAACCATTGAATCTGGAGGATTTGCAAAATCCAATTGTAAATGTTTGTCAAAGTATAACACCGCAAATGTTGGAGAACGTCACAAGGAATCATGTAATGAAAAATTTCGAAATGTGCCTTGAGCCAAACGGAAGAATTTGAACATTTATATTAATTTTATCGTCCCTAATTATCTGTCAACACAGTTTTTTTCTTGTTGAAACTTTGTTTAGGACAGTTGAATGAATGAATAGTTTACTGCATTTTTTTATTTGCATTTGCTGATGATGAAATTCATATGTCTTTTTCACAACCATTGGCCATAAGCAATCAAATCACCAATGGGATATAAAATCATTCATATTATAGGGTGAAATATTTGAAAAATTTGTGTGAAGAAAGTTTTAATTTCGTGAAAATCATATAATATTTCTGACCACCCTGTATAACTTTCGAAAAAGATGAGTATTCCATATGATAGAATATGCTACCGACTATCAACAGTCTTGAATGATTCCAGAAATTCTTCGTAGGATGAATAATGGGTTTGTCTGAGAAAATGTCTGCATTTCATGAACCACTGGTATAACTTGGCAACGCCTTGTCGGATTTTCAAAAATAAAAAACCAATAATTAGCCTAAAGGAATGAGAGTTCAGATATATTGGACTATATGGGGTCTTCCATTTGAAAAAATTGATGTTCGATTTTGTGAGCCTTTCTTGCGCCCCTCGTATAAAAAATAGTAATTCCTGAAGTTAGCTCTCATAATGCGATATAATGTGAACTTATAATATTTTGAAAATTCCTATTGGTTCAAGAGATATTCAACTGTCCCACTGGTCTAGGGACACACTGTATATTAGAATAATATTTACATAACATCTCTCTAACAAAGTAACCATTTACGTAACGGTATACTTTTAGCAAGTATTAGTTCCTGTTATTCCTGACTTTCTTTGTTCTTTCGTATCTGATGTAGGTTATTGGAGAACTTTTTTTTATCAATGTACTTTTTGTGTCAGTTTTCACAACTAACTTCGCATATCCGCGAAATTTAGTTAATTTTTCTCTCGGTTTGCTCTCATATTTACCTTTCCGATAACAATCTTTTATTCCACAATTGACCGCGATTCATTTGGAAACACTACAAACCTCCCAGAACTTTCGTATTTTCCAAATGTCGAAGATTTATGAAAGCTTTTCCTGAATTTACATTTCCTAATTAGCTCAGTTACTAAGTCGGGAGAGTTATCGTTAACTTCAGTCACATGCTAATTCTTGCTTCTCTCTTTGTCATGCCTTAAAAGCATACGAATGAAGATGGCAGTATTGCAATTTCTTGAGCAGTTTCGACTCATTTCCTAGACCAAAGATGGTCAAAAACCCTTTGTTTAGCTGAATCCTCCCGATTTGGAAAATGCGATGTCCCAAAGCTGCAATTTCAGGTGGCAGCTCACTAGTGAATTTTGGCACCGACGATCTTATTGGCTGAACTCTAGTTGGACATTTCGTTCACGATTTCCAATTGTTGGAGGATATATTAGCTATCTTTAAAACACATGTTTCAAGAAACCAAATCGGTGTTTATTATTCATTAGTTCTCTTGAACATTGTTAATAAATGTTTTGAATTAAATTGAACAGGAATAAGTTAGATTCAAGCTACAGGTGAATTGTTGGCAATACTTTCGGTTGAATTTGTTAGATATCGATCCAGGGTTTCATGCATCTTGGAGTTGACCATCGAGGGATAACAATTCAAATAAAGAGTAATAAGAGGTGAAAAAATCTAGTCTCCATCAATTGCTCATTTTCCATCAATCTGAAATAATGCGAGCCTCCATTGCCACCGAGTTAGGTTTGTTCTTGTAATGCAGTATCACGCGATCTATCTCGCTACCAAAAGCGGCACGGTTCAGTATCAACAGCTTTTTCATATCCAAATTTACAGTTGAGCTGTCGGCCGCGCCATTAAAATTTTAAAGTGTGTTCATGTACTCGCATTTTTCAGCGGTACTCGTAAAATTATAATGAAATCGTCACGGCTTTTCATCTTCCGAGAAACAATTCGAAATGTTCGGACCGCTTCATTTCCTTGTCGGCTCTTTCTTCGGCTGGACGTGGCCATTTTACGGCTTTTTAACATCCTTTGGCAAGGCGAAACCGAAATCGAAAATGAATCCGAACCAGTTTTTTACTGCCTCTCCGTCACACCAAAATAATAATTCGCGAAGGATAACTTCGTGGTTCTACAAGGAGAGGTCTTCATTCTTATGAAAAATAATTTGCTTGCAAGATACGTTGCAGATTGGTTAACATCACCATCTGAAACGAAACAGTCGAAATACCTGACTGCACGTTCATTTCAAGAAGAAATCGGTCGTAATCGTAATTACATTGGTGAAGGAGGAAGTTTTTTTGATACCATTTTTCACATTGAAACTTTAACCCTCTGGAATGGGTGGGGCAAACCCTTACTAGTTCGGATGGAACAGGGGATCGAGTGATAACTCTTAGAAAAGAACATTCACTTCTCTTCCAAATGACATCTCATTTTGTAAAACACGGTCAGACAATTTCCGAGATAAGTATCTAATTGTTGTTGAATCTAATTATTTGACTAACAAAATACTGATCAAAGAACGTAAGCTTTCACGGCCGGAAGTAACTGGTACTGGGGAGTTATCCGGGTTTATTTACCGTGGTCCACAGGTTTTTATTCCTGACGTTTCGCCCACATCTGTGGTAGGTATTTTCAAAGTCTGTGAGGTAACGGACGTAATGTTCTCGTTGTTCACTGCGTATACTACTTCGTTCAAGTTGTTCGCTTTTTCTATGCTCTCGTGACCGACGTCCACTGATATTCTGTTAGAGATGGGCGTGACTTGATTTTTATTAGTTGGCTTGATTTGTGTTTTCTTCGGTGCGGGTAACCAGACCTCATTGATGTTTAGGCCTTCTTCCTTTCTGTTGAAATTGTCTGTGTTTATGTATCTCAATTGCTTTTCTATGCAATCTGGGATAGTAGCTCTGTGTCTTGTCCAGGACTTGGGTCTCGTCAAATGCAATGACGTGATTGCCTTCTCCAAGTGCGTGTTCTGCTACTGCCGATTTATCTGTCTGTCCCAGGCGACAATTTCTCTTATTTTCAGAGAGCCGTGTCTTGATACTCCTTTTGGTGGTTCCAATGTAGACCGATCCACAGCTACACGGAATCCGGTATACACCTGGAGTTAACCACGTCTCCTTTGGATCTTTGGCTGACTTTAAACTCTCTTTGATGGTTCGTGTTGGCCTGAGTATTATGTCTATATTATGAAACATTATGAACCATTAGAGATAGTTCAAGGTCAGACAAAAATCCAAAGAAGCCGTGGATAACTCCAGGTGTATACCGGATTCAATTTATTTACTATAGTACGTCTTGATGAAATACAAGTCGTTGAATATATTGTTTTTATTTTTAACGCTTATTTGAATTGCTTCGTTGAGTTGCAACGTTTTCCTGTTTCAAATATATCAAACATGTTGTAAACACACTAAATGAAGAGTAGTCCAAGCTAACAAATAAAACGATAGATTGCAATAGACTCCAAGAACAAGTTTTTCAGTGCTGAGAACATTTGTCTCATTTTTCGAGGCATCACAAACAGTGATTGTAAACAATGAAACGCTATTGGATCAATTTTATGATTGTACAGTTCAAGAAGAATCATTCTTTGAAACTGCACTGACCCTCATTTGTTTCCATTCTTTTCCGATGGTTCGAGTCGCCCTGTATAACGTTTCTCGACCATTCTATGGGCTCGTGCTGTCCCAGTCATAGTGAGCCGCGGGCAAAACAGTCGCCGATCGTGGGAACGCGAACATAACTTGCTTCTTGAGTCGAACACGAGGACCAAAACAAAAACGCAACGATGTGCCTCCACCGCCGACTCGATTTGTGTCTTCTATTCAACCGGTGAACGTCGACGTGCTTTTTTTGCACTACGCAATACTTGTATATACTGACCAGTGTTGCCAGTTCCTCGCAAAATACGCGTATATTAGGTATATTTGTTCACGTATGTGGTATTATATAAAAGGTTTATTTCCCAAAAGAGTTACAAAATGAATAAGGGGTTTTTAAATGAAATGAAAATCGAATTTGTCTCCTTCTTTGTTTTTTATGGGATGTTCAGATGTCAAACTGGCAATTGACAACTGACCAATTCCTTTTGTACTCAAATTAAGGGAACAACGTGTGAAGTTTGGTATTTGTATTAATGTTATATTTTTGTTATTCAAGTTCATTATTTTCATCTCTGAGCTTACCAACTACATAATAGTGTTCTTGATATTATGAAATGAAAGTTGCGCTCGAGCAACTTACAAATAATAAATCTCAAGGCAGACATATCTGCTTAATAATACCCTTGATTGAAAATTAGTTGGTATGACACCAAATATGTGTCGGATTGGTTTTTACAATATGCCTGAGAAATATTGTTTTTTCCATTAGGTGTCAAGACTAGCATAAAAGTGCACCAACATGAAATTGTTCAGTTTTATTTCCAAATTGTTTCCAGTAAATGACTTCCGGCGCTTCTTCAATAAAAAAATGAAAAGTGCGCCTTGAATCCAAAAGATTGTTTTTTATTTCATTCAACAAATTAGATAAGAGATCAACGCAATAACTTTCAATCAGATAGCTCTAGACAACTAGCCCCAATGTGTGAGAGATGCATAAAAGGAGTTAAAAAATGTCTTGGGGTACAGATGATGTTTTCCTAAAGGCAAAACGGCATCTACTGAGTAACCCAAGACTCATAAAAATTAAATCCTACTAGATTGAAAGCTGAAAATATTATCTTTCATATTCATAGCTTCCTGAAAAAAATTAATAGGATATCTTCAAAGAAAGACGATAAACCTGATTAATCAATGTTGTTTTGGCATGGTGCTGTTATGAATATCAGTAACTATTCTGCTGGTAAAACTGTAAGGAGTTTCGACTATCCAAAACATTATTGACAGAGACCTTTGTAGTTCCTGAAAATGACTACAGCTCAGAACTGGAACGAAGACTACCTTTCACATTTGTTGTTCAAAAAGTTGTATTTGAAGAAGAAAATAATATGAAATATTTTGACAATTGAACCTTTATTCATGGGGGGGGGGAGGGGAATTGTCGCATCTAGTCACGCGCTTCAGGATACGCCACTGTTTGATAAGAATAATGTATTGTCTCGTCGTAATAGATAGTGTATACTATGCACTATAAAGTTGGTGATTCAACTCGTATTTCGATGCCCCCAATTTCTCATGATTTTGAGATGTTCATCTTTCGGATGTTTCCGTTATCGCCTTGGCAACGCTGGTTGCAAGCGCGCGGTGTTTGACTTTTGTTTTTGTTGCTCTAACGAACGTGATACAGTCGTTGTGTTTTGACACCATTTCGGACGATTATTCTAATGAGAACAACGGTCGTGAATCATATCAAAATGGTTTGTTTCATAAGTATCAATGAATCATTGCATTGAAATGTTTCATTGTGCCTCGATTGCTTGAAAAGTTCTCGCGATTGGGAATAGAATTTTTTTTCAGTCTCCCAAATTTCCCCATGCCATTTCTTACGACGACGTTAAAAATAAAAAATCTCGCAATTACGACTTTTAATCTGTCATTTGTCAGATTGAATGTGTCTATTAACAGATTTAATCTGACAGTTGCGACTTTTATGAAAGATCTTGATTCGTGTTCAAATTGTTCGGTTGAAATAATGTCATATTATCATCATACAAACATTAACGTTGAGTTACCTACGTTGGAAATTCCAACTTTTCAGGGATCATATGAGCAGTGGTTGAAATTTCATAACATATTTAATAATCTCATTCATACTAATTCGAAGCTCTCCGACCTCCGATATTATAAATTTCAATTATTTAAAAATTCCCATTCGAGGTAATGAGGCTTGTACTCACTTCACACTAAAAACAAAAGGCTCATTTCATTGAGTCTGCTTAACATAACTGGATATAGTCACAAAGGATTTGAGGGCTTTGAAGAGTTTAGGACAAGGATTCGATAAATGGGATTTGCTTTTTATTCACATTATAGGAAATAAACTATATTTTAGTAGTGAAGGGAATTGGTGAAGGGAGTGTTTAAGTTATAGTTCTCCCGAAATGAAAAACTTCTTGGATTTTTTTGGAACCAGAGGTCGACAGTATTGTGAATTCAGTTCATTTGACAAATCATTGAATCCATTTTCAATGAATTTAATTCATTGGCTTCACTTTGGAAAAAAGTGTCAATCAACAGAATAAAAGTCGCAAATGCTAGATTAAATCTGTCAATTATTGACACATTCAATCCATCAGAATTATTACCAGTTAATATATATATATATATATATATATATATATATATATATATATATATATATATATATATATATATATATATATATATATATATAATAAAAACAAATTGAAATATATCAAAATTCTAGAAATTTTGGGTGACGACATCTATCCTTCATCTCAATCATACAATGGTCAATTGCAAAAAATATTTTCTAAGAGATACTTGAGGACTATAGTCCGCTCACCGAACGAGTTATCATGAACATTTAGGGAATATACAAAGTTAACGCTTATGTTTAGACGGTGTTATCATAACTGAATATGCAGAGCTATTTTGCCGAGGAAACATATATTTCGCTATTCTATGTGAAAACGGTTAAGGTCTGAAATACAATACAACTCCATATCTGTGTTTGATGGGAATATCTCGCAAAGTCTAAAGGTGCGTATTCACCAAAAAAACGAGCACGAGCGAACATTCGTGTATGTTTGCTCATGTTTGCTCGTGTTTGCTCGACATATTGATATCTCGTCCACACCAGAGCGAATATGATCATGTTTGGAGTTGATCCATCTACTTTGTGCGAGCAGTGCGAGCGCGGTAAATATGGCTGACCATGAAAAATTATTGTTAGCTAGTGCTGCTTTCGTTGTATTGACATTATTGAAAAAGAAAAAAAAAGAAGAAACGATTATGGCAAGCAACTGTATTTAAACACCGACATATTTATAGTGGTCGTCTATTGCGAGATTTAGAACAGGATTACGGAATGTTCCAGAATTTTTGCCGAATGTCCCCTGAAGATTTCAAAACTCTGCTAGAACTGATGGAACCAAAAATAATGAAATATGACACAAACTACAGGAGAGCTAAAATAAATATTCTTGGGAATGCTTGAAGACTGGCTTTAAATCAAATATTCAAAAAATGAACAATTTGTTCAGGCCAGCCTCAACTCACCTACACTGTAGGTTGACGGACTAACACCTATTAGAAAACAACTACTCAATGCCCTTCGTGGTATTAGCCAGGGGAGTAGTTGTTTTCTAATAGGTGTTAGTCCGTCAACCTACAGTGTAGGTGAGTTGAGGCTGGCCTGAACAAATTGTTCATTTTTTGAATATTTGATTTAAAGCCAGTCTTCAAGCATTCCCAAGAATATTTATTTTATTCGGATTTTCCTTGTACAAGGAATTGGGACCATGCGGATATGCTCTTGGTTAGTACCTAGTCTACGGGCAGATGGCGCAGCAACGGCTATTTAGCTTGTTGTTTGTATCAGCCTAGGTCTAGGGAAGATACTCTACTCGAGTATGATTTTTAATTATGGGAAGTCATCGACTTATGTTGATGATGGCACTGCCTTGCACTGACGAGAGGCCAAATAGCCCGAAACCGGTCTGCAAGTGTGTCCCGTCCCAATAATTGAAAATCAATTCTGGTGGTGTATCGCCAAGAGCATATGTGGAATTTCTTCTGTGAAGAATCCCACACTAACACCTGTTGGATGTAATCCAATGCCCTTCGTGGTATTAGCCAGGGGAGTAGTTGTTTTCTAATAGGTGTTAGTCCGTCAACCTACAGTGTAGGTGAGTTGAGGCTGGCCTGAACAAATTGTTCATTTTTTGAATACAGGAGAGCTATTCCTGCGGCAGAACGACTTGCTATAACTTTAAGATTTCTCGCAACGGGCGACTCATATAGCCCTCTCATGTATGTTTTTAAAATATCTAAACAAGTACGGCCAAGTTCATGAACCAACTCAATAATAATAATGTACTGAAAAGTATTGCAGCATGCAGCAAAACGCAAGCGACCGAAGCGCGAGCAGTTTTGACGATTAAATCCCGTCCACACTGAACAAGCACAAACAATATTTTCTTTGATGTACCGCCTTCCTCTCGATCTTTTTTGAACACGAACAAGCAAACGTTCGCTCGCTCGCTAGCTGGTACTCACCAGACGATTATTGATGCAGAATGCTCGCTCGCTCTTGTTCGCTCGTGCTCGCTTTTTTGGTGAATATGCACCTTTACATTCAACCTAATAACTTAGTAATACTCAAGTCTTTCACGAAATAGGCAGAAATTGACTTTCAAAGATCACTTCCACTAGAGTTGATAGTTGGATCAAGATTTCAAGTATTGAATGGCAAAATGAATAATAAGCAGTTGAAGTGTCGAGGTTAGGAAGGGACACCCGGTATGGCTTATTCAATTCATACAATGTAAGACGTCCACGGATATTAAGTACCATCATCGTTGAGAAAGCAATCATTCATTTTTTAAGTAACGCTTCTTAGAAAGAAAGGCTGAAGACCCGACAATCACTGTCATTTTCCTCGAGAGCCATCTCATTGTACTCTCAGAGATCTTGATGGGGCCCATTCAAATGAATTAAAAACTCTCCAGAGATTAATGATGCGTTGTTTGATGAACTTTAATCAATTCTCTCGAAAATTCGTGTCTCACAGATAGTGAAGGCATTGTGAGCGTTTTTCGTGGAGGAGTATCTAAAATTAGCGACGGCTAATATTTATGTAACCAACTAGGACACTTCTCGATTTGAGAAAAAGTCTATTTTTTCTTATTTCATTAAGCAAATTTCCCAAGTTACAAGTTGTATTATCGTAGAACATGTTGGTTGGATCTCTTCCAAGGTTCTAAGGTGAAGTTGGCTAGTTTCTGACTTGGAAACCTCGAAGGAATTACTGAACTTGCTTCTATAATTATCACATAAAAATATTCAGGTATGAGTGTTTTTCATTGTATTCAATGTGTTTTCTGTATCAAGTATTCACATATATGGACTCCAAAGTGTGTGTCTATATTTCATATTTTGATGTGTACTTGTTCTCGAACAAATCATTCGACTTACAGAGTATTGTCAATGAATGTCTATTCTATTGTATTGGTTCGGACTTTTCATCTGTTCCTTTTTTGCATATAGAGCAAATTTTGAATACCTGTCAAACTGTGGAATGCTGATGACGAATCGAACTGGAAAGGAGGACCCAATATCGATCCCTGTGGAACACTTGAGAAATAGTTTGTCTATCAAACAGTCATTGGAGTCAAATCTCACCACTTGAACATTAGGATTAAAACCTCGTGCTCTTAATTTTATGCATCTGCTAGGTCACTACCTAGATAAAACATCAATCGAATGATCTCAAATTTTTTATCATCATTGAACTTCTGATAATTGTTTATCATTCATTTCAAAATCATCTCTGAAATTTTCTTTCAACCCTCTAAAAGGACGTTGCGAAAAAAACATTTGAGGGCTATTGAAAATCCCTGCGTACAAATTTGACTTGTAAACAGCCAACTGTGGTGATATAAAAGTGATGATATGGCTCTTGTATTGTCAGTTTTCTATGAAATAGAGTTAGGTTGGGTTAACCATGGTTGATATCTCGACTGTCAATTTTTGTGCCTCTTGTTCATTTCGTTCAGTTTCGGAAAAAGGGCAACTACAAAGAATATGGATTTGAAAATTCATATACAAATGTGTTGGAAAAATGAAAATAAATGTTTGTCACTTTTGGATATATTGCTTCGGACGAACAATAATAATGACATTGAATCTCGTTTCGCTAAGAGAAACCAATATTTCGATCTCAGTGGGCATACAGACGATAATGGAATATATACACCAAACATGGTCGGAAATGTCGATTTTTTAAAGCTTATCTGCTCTGAGAACATTTATAATTCTATGACACATTCGTTCAATTTGCCCGTCTGGGCTTGAGAATGAAATTATCCTAGTGAGTGAAATTTTATTACGCTCTATTTTCCTCTGTATTATGTAGAAGTAACAAAGTGCTACATATTTGAACCAAGTTTCGTACATGGTTTACAAACCTGTGCGAATAATGGCTTAACGAGGCCTTACCTTTTAACGTGTGAATCCCAGCACGGTGGCCCGGCGGAAAATCGAACCCCGTTCTTGATATGTGGACGTGCTTACCGCTACACCACCGAGAACCACTCGATATGAATATCTCAACAGATAATAATTTTATCTTTTTGATAATCGTTAAGATTCGACCTCAAGTATAAAAGTGAAAACTTTTTATACTGATACAGATTTACTTTCTCCCTAGCCCACCTTCAACAAGAATTTCCCGAAAATCTGACAATTTACTTTAATGATTTTTACGCCATTTGATTTATGCCTCGGAAGTTCTACTAGATTGAAAGTTTTATTTCAACCACAAAGACACTGAAAAATTTCACAGATATTTTTCTGACACCTCGAATAAATAACATTGGATATTCTTTTTCAATTCCGTTGGCAAAACACAGATTGCAAGTATTACCCATTTGTTCGAGAAATTCAAATTTCCTGGTTGAATGTTTTTTGGTTCGAGTTTTTGTCCATATTTATTATATCTGCTCTATTGAAATCTGACGTAATGTTAAAATTTGAACCAGTAATGAAGGGTACATCAAAAAAATATGAGGAAAATGGAAAATATTGAAATTATCAGAGGAAAATTTAATGCTTCGAAAACCCAGGCATGTCTCTTCTCAAAAAAAGCCGATCTATCATCATCAAATATTCAGATGTCAGGAGTAACTATTCCTACAAAATCAAGTATCTCGATGCTAGGAATTACGATCAGTGGGAAAACCATGTGAGATCAATCACTAAAAGTCCTTCAATCCTGGCAATCAACAAATCTATGTTGGTTTTCAATTATTTGAATTCTTGTAACTCACGCTGTATTGAACTGATCTTTCAGAGGGGACCCCTGTTGAACAGCGATGGCATAGGGTTTTCTGGAAAACTCCTCCCCAACTGCGGTAAGATCGCAGTTCGTTTTTTCCAGATATTTGATATCTGTAGCATCTCCTAAAAAGGCAAATCCTTCGCTGGGCGACTTCGACGCTCTAACTTTTTCTAGGGCCTCTTCCATAGTGTTCGGAAGTCTGGCTTCTTTCATCGCTTGCCACATTTTCGTGTACTTGTCACTGACTGGATAGTCCCACACGGCTAGTTTTGCACGCTCCACCTCTGATAAGCTGTCGTTGAGACTCATGTCTTTCCATATCCTGAAAACAGAAGCAATTTTTTGGCGCCCAAACTAGAGCCAACGACATCTTTGGGTAATACATATAATATACAGTTTTGCGGACGACAGTACTCTTCATACCAGTTTCTCTTCCAGAGTCTCCACACCAGCTCGAGAAACAAAAATTCAAAGAAACATTCACGTCAATAAAATTGACGACGACTTGGCAAAAATAATAGAATGGGGTATCATGAACTTGGTGGAATTCAATGCTACGAACACCCAGGCATGTCTCTTCTCAAGAAAAGCAGATCTATCATCATCGAATATTCAGATGTCAGGGTAACTATTCCTACAAAATCAAGTATCTCAGTGCTAGGAATAACGATCAGTGATAATCTCTCATGGGGAAACCATGTGAGATCGATCGCTAAAAGTGCTTCCCAGAAACTTGGATTTCTATTTCGTGCGAAGAAATTCTTCACTTCTCGTCAGCCTCTAATGATCTACAAGGCTCAGATACGACCTGTCATGGAATACAGTTCTAATGTGTGGAGTTCGCCACCAAAACATTCATTGAGGCTTCTCGATTCTATTCAGAGAAAGGCAATTCGTCTTGTTGGTGATTCTTCGCTCACAGGCTCGCTCACTTCATTGGAAAATCGTAGAAGGGTCGGAGACTTATCTCTCTTCTTGAGATACTTTCACGGTCGATGCTCTTCCGAATTGTTCTCAATCGTCCCCCCCCCCCCCTGGCAATATCTACACGAATGACTCGAGTACAGGATTCCCACCCCTTTGTTGTGAATTTGGAAACCTGTCGAACCTCTCTTGCCCAGGGATCTTTTTTCAATAGAACAGCTGCTGAGCTTTGGAGTTCCTTGCCAAAAGAGGTTTTTCCTGAGGCTTACAAACTTCAAAAATTCAAAGTGAATGTTAATTATTCGTATCTCCCTATCGTGTCCCTTGATTCACGCGGTGTTCTTCGAACATTACAGGGCTTTCCTTTCGTGTGAATCTGCATTTAAAAAAAAAGAGCAGAATTAGGAAGTTTGAGGTGATCAACGTTTCGATTGTTAGTATCCGCAATAGTTTTCAGGTGATGAGACTGACTCCTAATTAGCTCTTCTTTCTCATCATTGGAATATTTGTATTATTTTTCATTTCATTTTTGCTACCATCTGTTCATTTCAATTTTCTTGTTTTGATTTACTGCTTCCATTTTCATTAGTTCCACAACAGGTTTCAATAAAGTAATTAAATTTTGAAAAATGAAGGCGCATTGTACTACTTCCCGAAATAAAATTTTCTATTTCCATAAACACCTAACGATATTCGAACTCGTGACTGAATATCTTTGACAGTCGATGTAGGTGAGCTAGAAATATGTAGGTAACAAGAAACGTTGTCCATTTATGAAAGAAACCGTCGGTAATGATGAATAAAATTACAATATTCACATCGTAAACGATAGAACACCGCGTTCGCTTCATATTCACAATTCAGAAAGCGCATTATTTTAATTGGCCTCATCATAATCGTGCGTTATTACTTTTGTATTATGTTAACCGTGTCGGCGGATAATATGCGAAATACCGTTTATGTAACTACCTCTGCGATTATTCTGATCAAGGTCAAGACATCTCAATGGATTTCCTCGTGATAGCATCGACTATTACAAAAGAATGAGCGTTCGTTGTTTCGAGTGGCCGTTGAGAAATAGCGAATGGAACGGTTGCTAATTAATAAGGATGAAGATGATGAGAATTTTTCATGGCATTCCTCGACACGCCGGGACAATCACTTGGTGCTTGCTGCAGGGCCTGCTACCATTTTTGCAGTCATCTAATGATGCCAGAGCAACTAATCTATGGAAAATTCACGTTATAATCGTAAAAATTTCTCCTCGAAATATTTATTCATAATTTAAGTGGCACATGTTTTTTCTTCCGTTTTATTTTTTCATTCTGTTAAACATTCCTACGAGTGCGCCTAAAAGACAGAGCCTTGAGTGGGCAAGGGTCGAATATCCTACTTTTGGTGGATATGAAATTATATCCATTCAGTTGACTGGAATCGCGAGTAGAAAAACCAATATTCAATCATTGATCTGGTACTGGAAAACAGAACATATTGGCCAGGAGAAACTGAAAATCAGGAAATTCATTCCAATGAGCGCTAGGTACCTACCCAGTCGAAATTAAAACTCGTGAAAATTATCTCCCGCGAGGCCTTGAAATATTCAGTCAAAATTCTGAGCAAACATGTCCGGATTTGTTCAAAGTCTAACAATCACTTGATGCTAATTCTGATTCTCATCAAGCATATTTGAAATTGTAACAAACCTTCTAAAAAAATCTTTGAGAACTTGTGTAATGAAAAGTTCCCCTACCAGGAGAAATCTTGATTACTTCAAAAGAACTAAATGGATATATATTTTAAACGAAAATCAAAGAGTTTTTATTATTTCTGATGAACTGACAAATCAATATTGAAATCTGTCAAAATCGTCATCATAATTCTAAATCAAAGCAAACTTCAACTGATTTTTATACAGGAACTTCCCAATTCCAACATATCCTCCCACCTTGAGTCACATTAAACGAAGTGTGACTCAATTAACCATGACAACAGTAGAAGGAGTTTCACAGTCTTCTATTTCATGTTCTTCGTTTCTTCCAACAATATATCTCTTCTTGACTTCATCTTCTTTTCGCAACTGTGTTTTTAAATCTTCCATCTGTTCATGAGAAGTGATTTCCAGCAGATATAACCTCTCGATGGGTCTAATCAGTAATCCTGATGGAGTTTTCAATCGAGCAACTCGAGTTTTTCCATCCTTTCCTGGATATGTGTCAACTACTAATGCTAAAGGCCAATCTATGCGTTTTGTGAAATCACTTCCTATTATTAAAACATCTCCAACTTTTATATCACTAGAAGAATATTTCTTTGGCTTTAATAATAATTGACCTACGTATTCTTTGCGGAATCTCCTCAACAACTCCTGTTTGAGTTTTATTCTATATCTCAAACGTTTGTTAAAGCTCTCTGCATCAATGTTATCGATATCTGGAACACCGGTATTTCTCAAATCATGTAAGAACATTGACGGTGTCAGTGGAGTTAGATCTGAAATATCATCAGAGACGTAAGTCAGTGGTCTGGAGTTTTTTTTTTTCATTTCTTTATTTAACGTCGGCCTATTTCCGCTACCAAGGCCACTCACCGACGCCGGTGAGCACACTTCCCCCAACCGGAAATTTTGCCGAACCCTCTGGTATTCCAACCAGAGGTAGGGATCTTTAACGTGCCCAACATCCATGGACTCGGGACCGACGGCTTTACGTCCCCTCCGAAGGACGGCATATCCTCAATATATCTTGTGCTCATTGATACATTGTCTGCGAGCTATGATATGCTATTCCGCTGCAGCTGTACGGGCTTTCGACACGGTATTTCCCTGTATGGTCGCCCATCCAAGTACTAACCGCGCTCGGCGTTGCTTAGCTTCCATCAATGCTTCACATTCACAGAGCGTAGCTGATAGTTCGTCGCAAGTAAGCGATGTTCTGCCTAGCGTTTTTCTCAGAAGATCTTTCAAAAGTCTTATCAACCTCTCCCACCAGCCACCCCACCATGCAGCGGTTGGTATTACTGATTCTTCCAATCGCTCATTACTTCTCGTTTTCGGTTCAAATGATGTGGCCAAACTAATTTTCTCTTCATTCTCCACTTCATTCTTGAGAAACTCCATCAAATTCTTCAAACGGCACTTTTTCATTCCAGGAGTTTGAATCGATTCAGTACTAGTCTGACTCCGCTGCCATATTCTCAAAAGATCTTCTGGTAAACATGATTCGATCAGTGGAAACAGCATTGCAGCATACTTGTCGGAAGTTACTCCCAAAGTTTCCAAAGACTGCAATTGACATTCAAGTTTGTCATGAAGGGCACCTATACTAGATTTGGCTTTCAGATAGCTCAATACTAATTTCAAAAGCTCTCGAACATAGTACTCCACTAGTAAGTCTTATTTTCCAAAACTAATTGTCGGGCACGGGATTTTGGAATTGTTGCCTAAATCAGGTATTGAAACTTATCTCCATTTTCAATATTCTCGTCACCGTCAATTCTGTTGAACTGGCTCCAAAATGGTATCCAGTCCTTGATGTCACCACCAAATTTCTTGAATTCTATTCGAGGAAGATGCAGTTTTGTCTTTGAGACAGAAGAATGAATTGTTTCACTTGCTGGGTGACAAGAACTATGATTTGACTCCCTGATAAGTCTCTGTTCTACTTCATATTTCAGCTTATTGTATTTACTAATAAATTCATCCGCTTTCAACACTTCAGAATAGATATCTTCATCACGTCCATCTGCATCTAATACTAAATCGAGAATCTGCTTATACAAAGTTCGAATTTCCTCCATTTTTTCATCCAGAAGACGAAGATTGCCTTGTATTGCAGCGAAATCAGGTTCAGGGGATTTTAATTCTTTGAGAATTGCATGATATACTCGCTCGAACGCTACTCGATGGATCGTCAAAACCCGTTGTGTTCTCTCCATTTGATGTTCTGTCACGGTCGCCAAAAATAATGTAATGAAAAGATCCCCTACCAGGAGAAATCTTGATTACTTTAAAAGAACTAAATGGATATATATTTTAAACGAAAATCAACGAGTTTTCATTATTTCTAATAAACTGACAATCCATATTGAAATCTGTCAAAATCGTCATAATAATTCTAAATCAAAGCAAACTTCAACTGATTTTTATACAGGAACTTCCCAATTCCAACAACTTGGCTTTCATCAGAGTATTACCGATTTGTTATCCGTTGTCCTTCAAGAAGGTCTGTCGTAATTTCTCGATTTGTAATGAAACACTGTTGTCCAAGAGAGAATACTTCATTCAGTACATTGAACTCCGAGTACTGGAGAGTTGACGAATCAGATGAGAACAATAAATAGATGGTGGAAATTTCATTTTAGCCAGTGGACATAAATAGTAAATAGTACTTTGTACGAGGTAGATATGGTGGTCATATCGTAAGAGGGCGAAGTTTTAGCACGATGCCGTAGGCGAGTACGCAAACGCCTGAAGACGATGTGGCCAATATCCATTTTAGTTATACAGTTAATTTTTTCTTCGACCAGGTGATTACTTCGGACCACTTTTTCAAGTATGATATTGATAATCAATTTATCAATCTTTCGATCTTTATGAAAATCTCAATCAAAAGAAACATTATTAAATTCAATATTTAGTTTTTGGGACTCACACCAACGACTTTGAAGTGGATCGTATCGTAAAGCGTAAGGCTGGATTCGGACAGATCAGAAAGTCGATCGTACGACGATCAGATAGCTTCCTGATTGGTCTAAATTTGAATTTAGACCAATTTAGACCAATCAGAAAGCTATCTGATCGTCGTATGATCGGATTTCGGATCTGTCTAAATCCAGCCTAGGCCAACGAGGCCATTTGAGCTGTACAACAGCAAATTTGGTGCCTTCAAATTTCAAGTTGTTTTTAGGTAGTTTTGATCACAGAATCCACAATAACGGTCAGATTTGGTTTATCAGATATTGTTTTTGAGATACGTAATAACGGCGCTTTTTGAATAAAGTAATATTATTTTCAATTCATATACATTACTATTTTATCATTTACTATTACTACCATTAAAAAATCAATAATATAACTAAGGTATAAATTATATTTATTATATATAGACACAAAAAAGCAGGAATATACACAAATAAAATTCATCACTTATCACTTGAGAAGTTTCTTTTATACGACTTTCTAGCATGCCGGTCACCAGAACAATCTCGCTGACTCCAACAGTAGTCTGACATCATGTGACAAGCCCATCTTCCTTGATAACGACTTTCATATCTTTAATGTCCAGATGAAATATTTCTCCCTGTTCCTCACTTAAGTCACCTAGGTATTCTGGAAACCAATCTAAGTGGCTGTGGAGGTAATGAATTTGTATGCTCATGTTACATCCAAGAGTTTTGAAGATGGGAATCATAATTTTCACTAATTGTATGTAAATCTCTGCTTTATTATTTCCAAACAAAAATTGTACTACTTCAACGAATGAACACCAAGTATTGGATTCAATCTCGTTCATTGATGTTGTGAATTGTGGATCTTCAATAAGCTGCCTTATTTGTTTATCATCGAATATTCCAGCTTTCATTTTTTGTGTGCTAATTCCGGAAAACTTACGCGACAAGTAACTGAAACAAAAGTTCATCTTGATCTAAACTCTTTACAAATTGCTTCATAAGCCCCAACTTGTTATGCAGGGGTGGCAATATGATTTTTTCTCTGGCAACCAAAGGTTCGTTAATAACTTTGTGTTGTCCTTGAATCATTTCTCAAACGCCAGTTTCTGTTAACCCAGTGATGATTTTGTGATTTGCTATCCCAAAGACATAAAAAACAAGGACATTTTGTATATCCATTTGCTGTCCAAGAAGAAAGTTCACCATTTTTAAATCAACACATATCACCCTCTGATGTTCTTCATGCTTATTTTTTTTATAGAAAGGTGGGTTTTTACAATCATGGGCACTAACAAGTACCTATAATGGGGTAAATGCATGCCAATTTCAGATAAGATATTTCGGTTTTGACCTGAAAAGATATCATTATTTCATTATTATTACCTATTATCAGAAATGAAATTGATTGGCCTGTATCTGAAGAACTAGAGCTGCTACGAGAAAATGCAGACACTTTTAAAAATCAGCCCATCAAAAACATTCAGAATCAGTTTATAATTCACCGACACCAAAAAAATAATATTATTTTGTTGGGTTGTGATTAATGAAAACCCAACGAAATATATGTGATGAAAGAATAACGGAATATAACAACTTACCTGAATCAATTATAGCGTCAGAAGATATTCGTATATTTATTAATCGATTGAAAGAACATTTTTTCAAAAAGTTAACGTATGAATTGTGGCTGAGAGTAAATCTAAGCTATTCCACTTCTCTTTTGTGAAACATATATGTATTTACAGTGTTTGTGTGATGATAGTTGTTTTTAAATATCTGAAGGTTGAACTTTTTTTACAACCTTCAAAAATATCTGTGGGACATTTTTTGTACTATTTCCCTTATTTTTATGTGAGCTTTCAGCTGAATGAATGATTTTCTCTCTATCCCTTCATTTGTGCGATTTATTTTTGTTTCGTTCGAAGATAATTCGCTAAAATCATTGATTTTTGAAAATGTTTTCTTGAATTTTTTTTGCAATTTGGTAGACAGATCAGAATTATAAAGTTTCTACTAGGTTGGCCCTGGTAACCAAGTATTTTGTTGTCTGTGATTGGTGGATTTCATATTCTACCTTGGTTGAATATGAAATCATAGCGTTTCAGTTCACTGGAATCGCCTACTTATCCGTTCAGTAAACTGTATTGGAATGAGCATATTTTCGCCTGCATCTGCCGTAGTCATTTTCCAAGCTGCTACGAGGCATTGAGTGTGATTCAACTAATAATAATTATGTATTTAATGAATGCTGATCGAAGCTATTACTTTTGCCATAATCGATTATAGTTCTCTACTCAACCCTGATTCTCACATTGAACATTTGAAGCATTTTATAATCTGTTGTGAACATTTTCATCAGAGAGTGCAAGAAGAATCGAAATGTTTCCTTCCATGAAATAAAGTAGATATCATTTTTCATACATGTGACTTTGAAATTTGAGGAACTAGAATAAGACACATTATATTCAAATTTATAGCTGTTCGCATTCTCGAAAGAGTTCCAATAGACAACCAAGCTCGATATACCATGTACATTGGAGCATTGTTAGTGCTTTGTTAGTGACGAAACCAGTCGAATTTACTTCGTTCGACCACCCCCAGCGTATTGTATAAAAGCACAGCCTCCTCATAATCCTTCACCTATCTCACTGATGGTATCAGAAAGCTGTAGGCAAACTGATGTGGGTGCAAAACATTATCACTCTTCAAGAGCGCTGCTTGTGCCTTTCTGTTGTGCGGTCGGTTGAGATTTTTTCCTCTTCTCAGGAATACAGTGTTTCGCGAAGTTCGTTCTTCATCTCGGTGGCTTGGTAAAATCGTCCGAAAGGATGAGTTCGATTTCCTCTACCATGGAAATATCTCTTTGCTACGAACTTTTGGAAAAGTACGCTTTTTAAATGCTTATTCCTGTAAAAATGATTACTTTCGCACTCGTGCGAAAAGTAGATATTTCAGAATACTAGCGCGAAATAAGTACATTATGCAACGATCATGTAATAACCATTACATGAGAGTTACATACGCTATTTTATCTACACTCGATAAATAGTGAGGAACCACAAATATTATATTTGTATCGCACACAATAATACTAATTGAACGAATTTCTTCGAAAAATTCTACAAAATTGGAATTAATGGTATTACTTTGAGAATAAAACTATGAGAAATGAAGAGATCAAAAAAAAAAAATACTCGAGGCCGGAATCGAACCCATGTCTCTTCCAATTAGTCCAACTAGCATCTTTAATCTCAGCGCTTTAGACCGCTCGCCTACGGAGAGCTCAGAAAATTTGAATGAAAAAATGAAGAAATGAATCATGCATTTGTCAAATGAAAAATTTAATCATTCTAACTGTATTTCTGCCGGTGAAGGTGTCGAAGGTGATTTTCCCGTATCGCTGGTATCAGACATTTTGTTATGATTATCAAAGTTTGGCTATATTCTTCAAAAATTCAATACCTATACCGATTTTGACTTGACAAACGTCAAATGCAGAGCATGCACATCATGTTTGATTGAAAAATAATGAGTTTCTATTGGTTGAAAATCTGTATCGTAATGAAAAATCTGTTTCGTGATAGATTTCATTATAAAACGGGTTGTGGGCATATAAGTGTATTATTAGAGTACGGGTATAGATAATAGTACATTGTTTAAGGAACAAGGAATGGTAGGCATTTTCTACGAGTATGAAGTTTCCAACATAAGCCCTAGTGGAAATTAGCATTCCATGCCAGTTATACACTATACTTTTTCTATGGCTATGACAGATAATAGTGAAATGATGTAACCAATAACATGAATTTCAAATTCAATGACATCAAAAATTTCCATTAGGGTTGAGTTAAATGAGTGAATAGAGCTGTCATTGCTTGAAACATTGCATGACATTCCACGGAAAACCTGATTTATTGTATAATAATTACTACAACTGTAACACAATGAAGTAATTGTGTTATCTGAGAAAATGAAAGTGGAGACATACAATGTACCTCATTGTCTTATAGAGCAATTTTGTGCTATAGCCGTTGAAAAACAGGCATAACCGCACGGTTTTAAAATATGCTTAATGTTCGAAAACAAATCTTCATTTCGTATGTTGAAAACATACTGAAGAAACTCATCGATTGATACCAAAACTGTAATAATCTGAGTGACAATCAATAACTAGCGATTATGTTGCATTATTCAGAATAAATGAAAAATAAAAATTAAATAAAAAAAAAGATCAGATTATAAACATTTGATACATGAATATTCTCCGGAGAAGTTAATTGAAATTTTATTAAAATTCTGCAACAGAAAAACGAAATATCAACATAGTATAATAATATTATCAAAAAAGAATGTAATGAAGCGAAAAAAAATATGAAAAAGACAAATATTGCAATTGAAGTTCAAAGTTGAATGTGTAATTACGACGTTTTCATCGCAGGTTTCCGCAGTTTTCTTCTGGCGATAACTCATTATTGTTGACTTTTATTACACATACGATGTTCCTGATATGTTTTATGATAGGTCAGACATTCTAGTGCTTCATGACAAATAAATATATCTAAGTAACAATGTCAATGATTGCAATGCCATGTGATCTACTTTCAGCTTTAATATTCATTAAATTTTCAGGGTTTGGGTCCAAAAAAAATTCATTTGGTATCTTTTCTCTCTCGTTATTCCTGTTGCAATATATCACCCTTTAAACATTTTATTTGATGCATGCGGAAATAGTTATCCCGTACTTGATGCCTAACTGCCGTCATATGCGAAAAAGTACCACTTTCCTTTTTGAGAAAATGAGTATTGATGACAAATGAGAAAATTTGAAATGAAGGTTTTATAAGATACAGACAAGTTAGAAAAAGAACGAAAATTACTAAAAAACAACCTCTATTCGAGCCATTTATTCCCATGAAATTAAGTACCAGTTGATTGTATTAGACATAGATTGGTTGGACATGACGAGGTATTTTTTTTCTTCACAATTCAGATGGGAAAAATAGGTAAGCTATAATAATATTTGTGGAGAGAAGGAAGACATATGAGAAGGGAGTAACTGTTACAGGACCCTTTCTTCCTTTTTATAAATAAGGGTGTTTGCTTATCATTTGATACTACTTTTTTATAGAAGCTTCGCGTTTTAGAGAAAAAGCCAAAAATCATCCCCTCAGGTGAAATAGCTTTAATAATTTCAAAACCGCCAGCCGTATTGTACAGAAAATATTGACTATAAATAAATATGCTCTTCTATAATCCACATATATACTGTTTTGTTACTTATTTCAAAATGTCGAATAAGACTAGAACTCGAAAAGTCTAGTTGTCATTTCGGAGCCATCATGCTATTTTTTTTTTGTGAAATTGTGATACTTTTGTCCCGTACAAAATTTCAATCGCTCAAGTTGGAGAGGAGGGAGGCTTGTTTAAAATTCAGTTGAGTTCAGATTTGAGAAAAATTATCATACTAAGACACAAGTGAAGTCGAATAAAAACTTATAAAAACATTGCGTATTATTACTGTATAATGTAAAATATTCACCGACGTAAAAAACGATATATGATACGAAGATATTCCTGCTAGTGTACCTACTCTGCTGATTTTTCCAGTTTATCTCGGCAAAAGTATGCCCATTATATTCAAGTAAAGCACAACACACCTAAAATGAATAAATTGCTCTCATACCTATACAGGACCGGATCGAGGACGCAGGTAGGTACCATAATACCACCTACAAAAAGGATAAAATATGGAGACGATTCGTTAAAGTTTTTTTAAATAACTAGCCGACCAGTGCCCACTTGGGCGTTAATTTTTTGTGTGATACAATAATATTGTGTAGTTTTTAGTACTGAGTTTTATCAGGTTCATCACAAGGCTCTATCTTCTGGGCATACTCGAAAGAGTGTTTGAAAGAAGTCGAAAATGTTATAAACCTCTTTTTTACCCAGTTATGCGATTAATTTCAATTAAATACGAACATGCCTTCCATATATTCTGTTGAATAATTTTTATGAAGAATTTGAAGTAGGTTGGACCTAAGAATCACGTTTTTCCATACAAACTTTGACCCCGTTTTTTTCAGGCTGTGCGTGGATTCACCCCCAAAATAACTTTCTTCCCCTTTTAAACCGCTTAGGCGATGAATTTCAATAAAATACGAAACAAGTTTTCCATCAATTCTGGTAAATAATGTTTAGACAGAATTTGGAGTGGATTGGTCCAAAGCATCTAGTTGTCACATACAAACTTTGCCTCCGTTTTCAGCCCCTTTCTTATCGGATGCTTTTGTTATACAAAGAACACACCCTTCAAGTTTATGCTGTGCATTGATCCCTCAGTCAATTATTCAAGATAAATCCTTTTATATGTATAGATTAACAAACCTACGTAGTGATTTAATTATAAATGCCAGCCAGTACAACGGACTTCTTTGTAGGACTTAATAGAGACCAGAATTTTTGGGGAAATTATACCGAAGCTTCTAGTCAGCGCACACTGTTAAAGCCTCACATCTCGCTCGTTTTCTCCGACTTGAATTACATATACTCTTATTCCTCACTGAATTTTTTGTTCAAATATAAAAAAATATATACTACTACCGAATAGTGTAGCTTTTTGTTACTGAAAGAATTTTCATAATCGGATCAGTATTTCCCCTACAAACAAACAAAGTTAGAAACGAGCTTCTTTATAATTCCGTATAGATATATAGCTAGTCACATTCAGATATCGTAACAATTTGTTTTTGTCGAATACTGAAGCGATTTGTTTATTAATTGACAATCGAATAAGCCGAAAAAGTATTTGAAAGGATAATTAAATCCGAGTCCGGAAATTTTTGGTTGTTAGTGCTGAATGGTTATTAAAACTTATGTTTACTTATGTTTACTTGTTCCCCACCAGTGTGGTGGCAAAAAATGATTCCACCATGCTGTTAATGCATCCAGGATTCATCTTGCAGCTAATACTGTAGCAGAAATGATGTTCAAAACCCTTCATATTCTAGCCATTATTCCACTAGAATGAATACATACAAACCCACAAATATAATGCTTGATAGGAACGATTTATGGTTGTATATAAACCTTTCTATAGATCACAACTGTTTGCTAAAACAGAAGATAACACAGAGATAAAATCAGAGGATATACGAAATGAGTTATCAAGATTACAGCAAGAAATACATTGGTCAGAGTCAATAAGCTATAAAAACCCGCATCAAGGAACAGTATGCACACATGAAATACGGAAGGGTAGATAAGTCCAGTATCGCCCAGCATGTAATCGGAGAGTCTAGTAAGCAAAATTTCAGGTAGTTCTTGTATGTACTACCACCTTAGATTGTAAAATACCTAACCTAACCCTAGTTCAGTATCAATCTCCTTCCGCAAGTGCGAGTGATATCAGTTTAATGTAGGGCTTATATTGAAAGCTGCCTAAAAGATACACGAAGCGAGTCACGGTTAGGTTGGAACTTGGAACTCATTGGTAAGGTACACTGTTTGTTCCAAGATGGATTTTAACGTTCATTGAACCTTCAGTACTTAATGCTTTGAGGCAGGAACTCACGAAGCAGGACATTTCACTCGATCTGAGGTAACAAATTTGCAGGTCTAAAACTACAGAGATTTCTGACGCATGTGATACACATGAAAGAGGTAAATCAATTATCTTCAATATGGCTCTCAGGAGGATGCTAATACCTTTGTTCTTTTCTGTGGCCCCTCAAAAAGACACCCGTTGGTAGAATGCACGAAAGATATATGAACATTTTCCAAACTTTTTGTTGATTGCAGTTTATTGGTCGGAAATATTGATTATGCAAATCATGCATACTGTGCATGTTGTTATCACTCAACATATTTGGTATAAAATACAATAAATAGCAACTAGGCCAATTCTACCATACTCACGAATTTGTTACTGAAAATCTGGATCCGTCCCTTAGCTCAAGTTCATTATCGAAGAACCGCATACCTTATAATTGATTATCAGATGTCTCAAATACCTACCAGCTCGTGGAACAACACTTCACACTTTATAATTGTCCTTTGAAGAAATTTCCAAGGTCCCGCATTCAGTCCGCCTCGGGCTAGTCGGTTTCATTGAAAAACATTTCTAACAGTTGCCATTAACCCTTCAACGGTCGATAATGGCATGTGAACATATGCAAGGTTATTTCGAAGCATGGGAGAAATGTTTGAAAATAAATACAGGGTCTTTTGCTTTCACTCGACTCAGTTGTCACTTATGATTCGAACATGATGGGCCAATGGGTTTGCCTACCCGGTACTGATGAGGACCAAATCCTCCAAAATCGGTAAAACTCCAACATTCAAACGTGTGTTGAATCTTTTTGGACCAGTTTATTCGAACTGGTTGATCAGTAATTTTAACCTGCACTTGGCGTGACAATACACTATTGAAAAATCAAAGTAGCTGACATTTCTTCGTCCAATATGTTTGGAAATTTCACATCCATACTTTTTAATTTCGACTAGTTGCCATGGCAACTGAAGAAAATTCCAGAAACTTTTCTGAGGCGCCACCATATTTGAGTGGAAATTTTTTGACAGTTCAGAAAATAAATATATGGTCTACAAATAATGTAGATATAACCCTGAATAATGCAGAATACATTTCTACAAACTTTAGTCACCTAAAATTATGAAAAGGCGATAGACCGAACTAGAACCCATATGAGTTTTAGCATTCGTAACTAAAGTTGATAATTTTTTTATTTAACGAAATATGGTAGATAAACCTACATAGGAATTTTTTCGAAATTACGTCAGGTTAGTTGTTAAAATATATATAGAAGATGGCAAATGAGACTTTGCCGAAACGTTGTATATATGCCACCTTCAGTTAAATAAAATTACCAAAGGGCGATAGACTGGGCTGGTACCCATCAGAGTTTAGCATTTGGTGTAACTAAAGTTGTTTTTATTTAATTTAATGAAATGTGGTAGAATAATATACCCAGATTTTTTATCGAAATTGAGTCATTTTACTTGTAAAAATTTATTTCTATCACCTTCATAGTTGACTGAAATTACCAAAGGACGATACACTGCGCTGGTACCCATCTGAGTTTTATCATCTGGTTTAACTAAAGTTGGTAATTTGTTTTTAATCAACGAAATATAGTGGATATCTTCTTCTAATCTTCTAATATATAAAATTTCCATGTCATAATGTTAGTTACCGTACTCCTCCGAAACGGCTTTACCGATTTTTACCAAATTTTATATGCGTATTCAGTAGGTCTGAGAATCGGCTACTATCTATTTTCCATACCCTTAAGTGATAAGGGTTGTTCACCCTTAATTTTTTTTATATTTTGACGAAATTTTTTGTCTTTATTTTTTTATAATGTGGCATTAAAAAATACAAACAACCCTAAATTTTTACTTTTTTATCACCAACTCCTATTTTTTTATGGCCATTTTAGTAATCTAATCTTTTTTCATCCCGCTCGATAACTGATCAATTATAGTGTTTTTAACTGTACTACGATTAAAAATCTAAATTTTTTTTAAGAAAATAAACATTTATTTTTATTATTAAAGTTTAATCCTGATATATGCTTAGTGTTACCAATCTTAGATTCTTAAAATTTGCCGCGCCTTTACCGGTGAACAACGTGATGCCTTGGTTTAATCTACTCCAAATTTTACATTGAAATTCTTTCACAGAATTGATGGAAGACATGTTCCGTATTTTATTGAAATTCATCGTCTAACGGAGTTGAAGAGGGGTAGAAAATTATTTTAGGTGTTAATCGAGGCACAGCCCAAACCACTGATTGTTTAATTCTGAAACTTGGAAAGTGTCTTCTTTGTGTGACTTAGGTATAACGTGATTCATAGGTCCCATCTATTTCAAATTTTGCATAAAAATTCTTCAACAGAAAAGATGGAAGTCGTGTTTCGTATTTTATTGAAATAAATCGCCTAACGGGGTAGAAAGTTATTTTAGGGGTTAATCAACGCACGGCCTATACCACTGATCGTGGAGGTCTGAAACTCCTTTATATGATGTAGGCATCCGATATGGAAAGTTTTTTCAGAATCCAAGCCTAAGGGGGTGAAAAATGGGGTCATAGTTTGTATAGGACAACGTACTTCAATTTACTTCAAAGTTTGCAAAAATATTCTTCAACAGATTTGATGGAAGACATGTTTCATATTCTATTGAAATTCATTGTCTATCGTATGAAAAAGGATTCAACATTTTCGACTTTCAAAAGCTCTTTCGAGTGCGCCTAGAACTCAGAGTTGCTATGAACCCAATAAAACTAAGTACTAAGAACTACACAATATAATAGCATCACAAAAATGATTAACCCCCAACGAAGTGGGCACGGGTCAGCTAGTACCTATATAATTTTTAAACTAGTACTTATTAAGCTTTCTGACAGAACCGGTTCAACAAAAATGACAAATCAAAATTTGTCAAAAACAGCAATACCTTGACCAACTTGACAATCAGAGGAATCAATTTAAAATTTCAGGTTGGATTCATAATTTATTTCCAAATTATGGTGTTATATTTTCTCACCAAATACTACGCATGCACGAATATTTTTAAAAAATTATCAAAATATTCGTGCCCTCTAGAAAATAATTTCAGCTCTTTTGAAAATTATTAGGTGCAAAGCACATTACGAATGAACCTTTTGCCAGAATTTTCAAATAAAATATATTCTAAATATTTATATGAAAACAATTCGGCACTTATAGTCATGGCCTGAATTTTTCACTGTTTCATGAGCGTCGGTGGGTATACTTCAGCGGAATAATATATTGAGATGACCTTCTCAATGAAGAGCTCAGAGATAGCACAGAACAAGCCGAATAAAGGTTTTATACTGATGATGTTGTATCAGCAATGCTTACACGATTTCTCAAAAAAACAGTATCGCTACTTTTGTTCGGGTTTGAAGGCCGTCGTTTTTTGATATAAATTATTTGCACTCGACGCGAGATTCGCTAACAAGGTTAGCATCTTCAGGAGAAGAAAACTTATATTGATACGTCTTCTGAAGATGTCAACCTTGTTAGTGAAACGCGCGTCGAGTGTAAATAATACCAGTATGGTGTTAGGGTAGTTGGTCTCTACAAAAAGTTTCAACTTTTACACCAAAAGTAATCATTTATTGTTCTATACGTATCTTCACAATCAGATGGTGAAGGTTTAGGTTCTGTTAAGGTTGTGAAATTTGTATTTGAAAAAGTATTTTTATACTAAATTCAAAATAAATAAATAAAATATGAAATGAATGCTTTTGTTTTACTTCCCGTGATTGAGTGATATAAAGTAATCCAGTATATAATTGATTATGAGAAGTAAGGGGTTTCGAAATCGAAATCAGAAAAAACGTATTGTGATTTCTTCAAAGGTAATACCACGAGTCCTTCAAATTTAATCGATAAATTTTCATTTTCCACAAAAACTTTTTTATTTGGCAAAAGTATGAAAACAAACCAATTGATAAAATCACGAGCCCGTAGGACGAGTGATTTTATCTAATTCGGTTTGTTTGAATGCTTTTGCCTCAAAATAAAAAAGTTTGAGTGTTTCGAAAATGAAAATTTATCTTATTAAATTTGAAGAACGAGTTGTATTTGAAGAGATTATTTTTTGAACAAATAGAAGGAAGAACAATTTAATTGATCAGTATTTCATTTACATAAGAAGGAAAGGAGAATAGGTGAAAATTTTACAAATTTGAAATGTCAAACAACGATGTATGCCCTCTATGATCCAGAAGAGATATGATGCTTACGCAGTGCATAAGGTAATGCTTGCCGATGATACCAAGAGATGACGTTACACCTCTCATTGTACAAGGTTGATAATTGAAAATTTCTTATGGAATGACAATCGCGCCAGAAGGAACATAAAATCATTCGTTACGTCGTTGTATCAAAATCTTCATACAACGGTTTCTTCTCATACCACAAAAAATGAATTGTATTTAATAAAAACTAATTGTACGCCATCTTCATTTGAGTTAAGGAAACCTTAAATATTTGAATCGATCGTTCGCTATATCTGTCATAAAGTTGGGGTTATGAGCTATTTACGTGTTTGAGTGTTCATTGAAATGTGTTGTTTACGTTATTATTATGCTGAAAAAGTGAAAAGTGAATGACTATTAATAATAAGGTAACTCTTCATTCATGATAATTTATATAAATATGAGCCAGATCAATAGAATCGACGCGGTAAACCTTATAGTTTTGACAGTTCAAAGGTAAACAACGTTTTATCGAAAGGACCAGGCAGTTTTATCAGTATAATACCCAATGATTGGCTAGAATAACCATAGAATAACCTGCTACTATTGGTTGAAATGCCAAAAACGTCACATTTTGACAAGTGAAAAAAATAATCAGTCATAATTCTTTCCGTATGGTAATCATGGAGTTGAACTGTACGACATTATAGAAACTATGATGCAACAACACAGTACGAGACAACGATAAATCACTTCCCCATGATAACGATCTTCTGAAATACGTAGTTTCATTATCCTGAAACCGAGGTCACTTTCGTCTGAATACTAACCTACCTATAATTTGGTTACCAATAGACTGGTGTCCGCCTCGGGGGTCGTACCCATTATATCTAGCGGTACCTTCTTCGTCAAACCTAATCTGGTTTTTTATACCGAGCACACTCATCAATGAATCGAAGGTTACTTTTTTTGGTAGCCCCTCCTTATTGGCATTTTGGCAGACGGGCCAATATCATTTATCATACAGTGTGCGCGTGTCTAGAAGTTGTTTGCTCATTCAGTGGTTGGCTTGAATAACTAAAAACATATAAGACTTCCAACTTATGCCCGGTTTATGCAACAATATCTAATGACGGAGCATAATTGCCTACGATTAATTACTGAAAGATCAATACAAGTCGATGAACAGCGTTATACAGTTGAGTTCTCAGTACTCTTACAGCCGTTTCCACCGACTTTTTCTCATAAGGCCATTAACGAAGGAACTCTTCAAGATAGATGAGGGTTCATAAATGGGTGTTTAATAATCTCTTAAACTATGGTGCAATCGTTGCAGTGCACTAAATGACCTTTACTGGTCCATTAGCTCAATACCCCCATAAGAAAAAGTCGGTGTAATCGGCTGTTAGACTGCATAAACATGTTCGTTCTCTTCGTTGAACTCAGATATCAGCACAACCTGAGTAATCAGGTGTTGTTGCATCAACCATGAATAAGCAGATGGATGATTTTTTGATCTGGTTCCCATTAATTTCAAACTTGTATCCAGAAACTAGAATGGATATTCAATAATATACTTGCAGATTCTGAAATCGAATACATCTCTCAAAAAATATATTTTACATTGGAAATCTTATATCTTATCCCTAGGCAGGATGTCTGAAAACGCTGGTGGATGCACTGATTCGATATTGCTCAGCATTCTTGGTCCAAAAACAATCGGCTATCAAGAGCTCAAAATTCCTTCGTAGGGGCGTCATGTTCGAATACACAGTATAATCAATTTTTTGTGAAAGTCACTTCCCTTTTACACATCATCGCAACTTTAACATAGAGCGGATGTTCGTTATCCATTTCTTCAAGCCAATAAAATAACTTTATCCATTAGGAAGCATACAGCGCCATCTGGCAGTGCAATTCGAAGCCTGATTTCTGTCAGAAATCAAGCAAACAATTTTCGCCAAGTTTATTCCAAACTTTTACAGGTATAAGTGAACGCTTCCATGTTTTTATTGGAATTTTTCAACTTTATTATAATAACCATTGAATCACAGAAATTTCAATATCGATATTGTAACGATATCGTAAATAATAGCATATTGAGTATCAAGAGCGGTAGGCACATTTTACTGATCAAAGACAGCGTAGCGATGACTTATGGTTCAAATACATTAATTTCCACCTAGACTGAAAAGTTATAAGTGACTTTAATACAATCGTGCAACCATATTTCGCTGTCCAAAATGTTTCTTTTTTCAAAAATCTAGGTGACTCTCGGAAACGTTTCCATTGCAGCATTAAGCTTTATTGACAAACATAATCAGATGTCGAATTCAACATATTCTTACTGAGCGGCGGTCAAAATTTCCGCTCGTTTTCGAGTTCGACGATTCTGGAGGCGACTGAGAGCGTCCTCGAACATCGATTGTGGAGTAAAAAAGAGCTGAAGAACTCTTCCCTGTTTCGATGTAGTATATAAGAATGAATTCCATCGGGTAATGACAGTTCTTAGGTTTTAGTATTGAGAATTCAGTGGAGCCCAATGCAGAAGTCTAGTAGAAAGTCGTAGCTGTATGAAATTTTGGTAAAGAGTGTTGGACGTTTTAGGCAGTTGAGATGTCTAAGTGTTTTGTAAACGAATTATGAGTCAGTGCAACAGTTGTAATTTATAGTGAAGTTAATAAAAATATTATGGTATTGTTTGCTCAGAGTATAATTTAGATAAACGATCCCAGAAATATGGTATCAATATTATATTGTGAAATACCTACCAACCAAGCTGGATCGTCCGAAAACGGTTAGTGCGTAAATTAAACTTGTTATGTTAATTCCTATTAATAATTATCAACTGGGTGAGGAAAGATAACGAAGTTTGACAGAGATCCAGAAATACTTATTTGTTTTAAGGTTCAATCAGATGCATTGTAGGAATCGATTGTTTGAAGATGATTTGAATTGAGAAATATACCATAAAGTTATGGTTCTTGCTGGATCTATTTCAAAATTGATGTGCGTTTTAACAGTGAGGTTATTTTTGTTTGACTATAGTGGTAATTATATACACACATGTTAAATTTTAGTAAAAAGGTTAAGTGAAAATTTTACTTCATAACATTTAACTTGTGCTCAAAATCTTGACGTGCTTTCAATTTCAACATGGCCATACAGAAATACGACTCATGTCTGGGAAACACGAATGATATTAGGTAATAGTTCATCATACGATATCAATCTCGAATTAGTATGATGCAACTAGAGGAAAGATTCCCACATTGAAGTGTGAAAATCATGACCTATATTCGATGATTTCGTAAAATCGCAGTATGTTTCTTGTCCTGAATATTTATCTCACCACTATACAACATGTAGATGGGCGATCATCCATCGGAAACAACTGGTAGTGAAGTGTAGAGGCGTAAAAATTGCAAAATCACGGAATCCAGAGCAGGTCAATGAATCTTTATAAAAACTTGTAATCAAATCCAAACGACAGGTTGAAATGGATTTTTTGGTCAAAAATGAAATTAATGTGTTGATTGATCGAAAAAAATAATGTTGTGACCAAAAATTGAGATATCGAATATGAAATATTTATCAAAAAAATGTAAATGAAGAAATAATATTGTGACAAGATAATTGAGATATCGAATGTGAAATATTAGTAAAAATTTTTTAATAATAGTTATTTATGATATAAGTGTTAAAAGTACATTTTTAAGGGACGCATGTGAAGGTTTGCAGAATGAGCGAAGCGAATTCTGCAATTCACGTGAGTGCCTCAAAAGGTACTTTTAACACGTATATCATACAATATTTTTTCTACAAACGTTCAAATAAAGTAATTATACAGTTTGAATTGAATTTTAACGGTGCAGCGAACATTACCAACAACATCAATCCAACAACAAACATCCGAAGAAATTGTGGCCTCAACTTCGACTGGAAATTCAATTATTTCCACGCATCATTCTTCCTTAGCCATGGAAAATGGTAAAACAGCAATGCAAGAAATTTATTTGTTAAATTGCACAAATTGTACTATTAATATTATTGTTAATAAATAAAATCTAAATATTTTGACGTTTGCTTTCAAAATCTGACAATTCACTTTTGACAGCAGTGCCATAATCATTTTAAGGCACTCAGTGCCTTAAAGTGACATTTTTAAGGCTTCTATGGAGTGCTAAGAATGGCATTTTTAACACGTTTGTAGAAAAAAAAAATTATGAAATATTATGGATAAATTTTGAAATTATGTTTCAAGTTTAGTGTTCTCATGACGTTTCGATTGCTGCTGGTATCCCCAATCGTCTTCGGGTGATGACTGACAATATTTCGAGGTATGGTCGGTTATAAAAACCCGATTTCCCTATGGTGGGGGAAGGGGCGGTACTAACAATGAGGCGCATGGGTGCTCCTAGAAGTGCGCTGCCCGGTTTTCAGCGGGAAATGGATGCCTTGGTGCGAGATTCTGGTTCATCGAGCCGAAGTCGGCTTATCCAAGACATGGAGTCTTCGGCTTCATGAACGGCACTAGTATTATAAAAAACACACGAGGGAATTTCTTCTGAGAAGAGTCTGGTATCTGTCGGAAATTATGCAATGCCCTTTGTCGTATTTGACAGGGAAGTAGTTTTAAGGTGTGTGAAGGTGAAGAGATCTTTTATTGGTAATTATTCGTTTAACGTACAGCACTCAGTTTCGAAAAACTGTTGGACAAACTTACGTATTTTGAGCCGCTGAACACGAATCCAAAGTCTAAACGTGGCGCTCCTCTTTCCAAAGTAATGGCCCTTCAAAATTCGAAAGAAGGACATATTACGCTTTTTTTTTTCGCCAAATAATAATTCCTGATATGATTTTGAGGTTATATCGCGATGCAACTTAACCTAACCTAGAAATCATTAGGAGGAATGATGTGTACCGGGCACCTAAAAATTAAAAACGTTTTTTTGTGTGTAAATAATAACTCAATTATTACTTGCACGAAATATTCAATTATCGACTCCTTTACCTTAATCGTATTGTTCTAACATAAAATTCCTCATGAAGAGAATCCTAGCCACTCTCAATGATGCCCGTCATCAACAATAAACTGCGAGAGGAAATTGTAATGTGAGTTCAGCGCAGACTTTTGCGTAAACTGACATCATCGATAATTCTAAATTAGACAGCCTCTCGAAAAGGTCAAAGTATTCACTTTTTTCATTTGCCAATCACGAAAAAAACAGGATGTACGATGTATGGGAGTTATAACAGGCGATGTATCAAACTCAAATATTTACAGAACCGATTTTTTCACAATGAATGGGCTCACCGCTATTTCGTTTATCTTGGGAGAATCTTTCTCAAACACAGACAAATCGTTTCGCTGATCAAACAGTGTCGGCGTTATTCAAGCAAAAGAAATGGAGTCAACGAAAATATAAATAGTGATTCATGCATTGAAGTGGATTTTGTTTCTTATCATGTCACCATGTAATTTGATGTAAGTTGGATCCGATCCCTACTTTTCACTCATTCTTCTTCTTTTACTTCATGTTTCATCCCCTATATCTACATTTCTGTATTCTTTTCATTTGTCCCTTTCTGTTGTCCCACTCCAACTTTTTTTGATAATGTTCAGCATATTCAGAACCGGACAAATATGTATCCACAAAAATGTTCCGGTGGAAAATTGATAAATCCTATACAATCATTTCGAAATGACTGAAATTTAAAAAATTTCATATTTATGGATGTCATACTACGATAACTAATTTTGCAAAAATTCGTAGCTATCTGAGATAATTGAAAGCTCACGTGAAAATATTTTGAATTTTTAACTTGTCACTATCATAATCTCTTCGAGATGGGATAAAGGAACTATTATTATTATTCCATTAAAATATACCAATAGAACTACTTCTTCCAAACTCCGGTACATTCGAATTATGCGTTAACGACCAACCATCACTCCCAACACCGTTGGGGTAGGTGTTAGTTGGTCCGAGACTCATGTGCTCTAAGCAGACTCAACGAGACCAGAAAGATGGCCTTCTGCATCTGGTCATATGAGAATTCTGCTGACCTTCGTCACGCCGATATGGCATCATTTCCACAAGGAAGAGAAGATATCGATAGTTAATGTTCTCTTCATCTGAATCCAAGAACTCCAAAATGAATAGTTGTCCTGAAGAAAAATACTCCGATCCCCGATTCTTCGTGCCCCCAGACCATGCAAGGATTCGAAGTTCAGGTTATTTCACAGGCTCTGTCCATCATCATCACTATTGTGTCGTTAAGTGTAGACCTCTGATTCCCAAAGTGGTCCAGGTGGACCCCCAGGGGTCCAAGAGAGACTTGACGGGTGTCCACGTTGGCGTGACCAAAAAATGGGGAATATAGGAATATGGTACAATATAGCTGCAGGCGGTCCACTGGAACCAGCGAAATTTTGAAAGGGGTCTATGAGAAAAAAAGTTTGAAAACCTCTGGTGTAGACACTTCATACACTTCAGACAAAGACATCGCCAAGATGTCACGATGTGACTTGCTATGTCACTTCTCAAGTCGCAAGTATATCACAGTTACATCGCAACGATGGATTCTTGTCACACTCAAGTTGCAAGTTTTTCGATTCTTCTACGATATATATATATATATATATATATATATATATATATATATATATATATATATATATATATATATTCCGCAATGAATTCAAGAAATATTGCAGTCTATTAATAGATGATATCAATGAAAAGAAATCACTTCATCAAAGAGGTCAAATATGTCATACAACAATATACATTTCCTAAAGTAAATAATAACATTTCATTGGTCTGAAAGGGACTTGCCAACAATTAACACAGCCCATTTGTACAATAAAATCTATGAAATAATGAAAACCATTTTTTTCTCCTCCTCGGCCAGATTACTTGTCTTGATTCGTTTCCTTTGGAGTACACTTTGGCTGAAACAACTTAATCATAGTTTCATCAGATTTCGTTCTGTGGGTTTTTCAAATAACGCCTAAAAATGAGTTTAACGATAGTAAGTGGACAATTCACTGAAAAAAAAATACAGCGAATCTCAGGGTTAGGGAATATCCGAATGGAAATTACTTCGAGACGGAAGAGTAAAATAGCACCATTTCTTCAATAGCTCTCATTTCTTGATCAAAAACCCCATATAGGTATAGTTATATCAGAAATACATGATAACCTTCAGTTGAATATACTACTTTGGAAAAAAGATGACTATAGTACCTACCATCTACAATTCCTTGCTTTTCCCCTGCTTTCAAGAACATGTAAATTGACAACGTGATACTTGATTGCGTATGCATACAAATTTTTACTCGGTTTCCGAAAAAATATATCTTTCTGCAAAGCACGCTATAAACTATAAAATCCTTTAAAAACTGAGAAAGTTAGGTCAGGATGTGTCGTTGTCGTTTCCTTGTCAGGTTATCCTACTATTATCTATCAACTAAATATTCATCCGAGAACATATTTCATTTACATCTCAAATATCAATAAATATAATATGTGAAACTAAGTTTAGTTAGTCTAGTGCAATCAACTGAATGTATGACAATATACGACAAATTCGCGATGTTACAATAGTAAATATCCCTTGGACATCTTAAATAGAATGTCCCCTTGATATCTCAATTGCTACGTAACACCATTACTGCTGGGTAGTGGAGTTCTGTCGATTATCTGAGGATAAGCCACCTCCGAGCGGCCATGATCTTGGATGGCGGACCGGATTTCGACAGACTTTTACTCTTTATGCCATGCTAGAAATACCACGTTGGAGGGTAAGGCTTCTATCACAAGTTTCGACTTTCCGAGGATTGACGCTCGTTGGGGGACATCAGCTGTTCAGCGGAAAATATCTATTCAAACCCATACATGTTTGGTTCGCAATACAAAATGTGTAATATCCGACGGCAATTTCGATAACATCCTGTATAATTTCCTTGGCATCGACCGTGCACACCGTGCTCGCACGAAATATTGCAGGAGATGTTGGAGATATCCACGACGGATCACAGATCTTTATCCTATTGTAAGGAGGTAGGATACCGTGAAAGCCGGAGGAAGAATGTAGCGATTCCGCCAACTTGATTTCGTCATGTCCTCGTCGACTATCCTGCGTCTGGCTTCTGCTAGAAGGCACCAATCAACTGCGCCTATTTGTTTATATTTTCTGTCAAATTGAGTGCTTGTATACTACTTGCATTAAGTTTGAATCTTTACTACGGTAAATGAGATGAAACTTACAGGTTTCTGTATCTGAAGCTTAACAGGAGAGAAAAGTCCTTTAGTGTTCATGAAACTTTGTGTAAACCAAGAGCACTATTGGAAATAAAATAAAATTAGACATTATATTCGTAGGAAATTCACGATACAAACTGATATATGTGTGTATCTCATGATATTATACATTATTGGTGTAATTTTAGTAAACGATATTGCGATTTTCCTACTATATTATGAATAACTACAGTAAGAAAATTAAATCCCAAATTTGTTTTCGAAGTCAACAACGGCGGAAAAAAATCACTGAATGAATGACTGGCTGAATCTAATATAAAAAACAAATTCATGTATAGTTTCCACATTCTCCCTCAGTATGCATCAAGGTGAAAATCTGATAGTTCATATAATCTCAAGATTTGAATAAAATAATTCGTGATTTTTTAATTTTAATTTTAAACGATGTGCGGAAAACGAGTATTTTTCCCATGTAGAAAAAGCCACATTCCTGGACTTTGTATTGCTAATTCTCGGCTTGCGGATCGACTTAGCAATCTTTACAGTTCGCCTTCTCCTACCTGGTAAACAATATACTATTTCCACCGAAAATATCAAAATATTGTCACAAAACAGGAGTTATTTACCCCGTTGGTAATATTCAAACGATTTGCGATTTCTAGAAAACTGTCTTCAACAATTTTTTTTCCGAAATATAAAAAGGCAGCTAATGACACTAGCGCGCCATAAAATTTTCCGTGCGGGCACACGGAAACAGGCTACTTTCGGGGCGCTAAATAAGTATATAAATATAGCGTTTTCAGATCGGTATAATGAAAAGTTCATTGCTGTTATATAACAACCTTACTGTTGACTTGGATTGTCACTTATAAAATCTCGAGAGCAATGATTTATGTGTTGGTAAATAATTCAGCCGAGTTCATCACAAAGCTGAGTGAGTTACCAATTTTTGTATCGTTATTTTTGAACAATTTGCAGAAAAATGAAAAATGTATGTATACCTAGTGAGAAAAGCTACATTCCCGGATTTCGTGTTGCTTGTCAAGGCATAATCAATCGGAAATTTGGGGCTTTTTATACTGAGTAAACAAGGTTAAATAAAAAAAAGGGAGTACTGGAAAACAAAACAAAATAATAACAGTAATTTGGAAGAGATTCACATTTATGATGACACTCATTGTATCATTTGAAATGATTTCTGTTTCACCAACATTTTGGTATTGCGGACTACCAAATCGTTCGAAATTGAGATGCTAATGAGGTAACCCGCAAGATCAACAATGTATTATTTCATACGTGAGTAAAATGAAGTGTTGAATCTAAAAATATATGAATATACTGGGCGTTTCATTAGAAAAACTGGAAATGCTACAAAAATTAATTTTATCCACTATTGTATAATGAACCCATTATACGTCTGTTTGCTCGACTTTAATAATACTCATTATTCACTAGTAAAAAATGAGTCATTACTTACTGCTGGTGTTTGTTTTGCTACAAACAATCGTTCTTGAAATTTTATCGTGTAAATCACCAAATATTTCCAATTCAGTTTTGTACTTTTATATAAGAAAAAAAGAAGCCAAGGAGCATTCACACTTTGCTATCAGAGATTTTCAATGTGTGTGTCGTATCGAAGTAGCTTTCGGATCCAAACAAATTTGAATCAAACCTATTAACAGTATTGTATGAAATATTTGTTAGACTAAAATAATAGTATTTCTTGAAATATGAATGTAATGTAACAAAATTTTCCAACAAAAAACTTCCAAAAAATGTGTTTACTAGTCGTGGATAAAGTATAGTATTCTACTATATGCCTGTCATTAAAAAAACAGTAATATCAGAACAGAAATTCAAGAGTAAAACAAAAAGGATGTTTAAGAGTTTCAACTGAGTATATTAAAGACGATTCGATTTCTAATAAGTGATTCCTTTCACTTTTTCAGTTCTTTAATTTTATTTTTGGCCGTTTATGTCAATTCTTTCGAATGTATTTATCACTCTGTAGGTTCACTTTTTAGATCCAATAATTGTCAGGTTTCAATATTATTTGTCGCACGAAATGAAGTCCGCACTATAATATGGAAGTCTTCTTCAATAATGGATATAACTGAGTGTTTGCTTGACAAATAAGTTCAAATGAACATCAATTCAGTCGACGTATTTGAAAAATAAAAAGGTAGTTTTCAATTTTATACCTCAGTTTGATTTATTTCATTTTCAGCCATTTTCCTAGCAAAAAAGCTAACTGCGATATCCAACTTCAGTTATATTCCATATCAAAGAAAACTTGCATAAGGCGCTGACTTTGTGTGTGACACTGTAGACACTGGAAGTTCTGAGAATAATACACGATTCGCTTCAACAAGTGAATGAAAGAAAAATGAGAAATGTTCGTAGGTAGTCATCAATGGCGAGCCGTTCATTCAGATTAAATATAGTACTGGCTCCAAGACTGAGCCTTGCGGTACTCTAATAGATAACCTCTGCTGATGTCGAACTCTTGAAAATAGTAAAAATCTGTCGGATTCGAGCACAGGAACGCCAAAAAATTTAATAATCGGAAACGAGAGCGACTCATCGGGAAAATATGTCAGTCGCGAGATCAAAAATGCACTGAACGCTTTCCAACGCCATAAAAGAACGGGGCTAATAACAGGTCTGCGTGCAATACTTTGACACTATTGGAATAAATTATGTGCAGTTAGCTGCTTCTCCATAAACGCCGAGGGCATTTAATGGCCCTTAATAATAGCCCGACGCGTTTTTAAATTTTTTAAATGAATGCTACAAACTACCTGCACTCCTACTAAAGTAGACCGTTTCTCCATGGCCATAGGCGGGCTAGTGATTTTTCATTCCTGGGTTCACTCAGAACGAATGATCTTGTAAAATTCAAAGAAGTGGGGTGGAGTGGAGAAAGAATTATTTATTTTACCCAATTATTTGTTTATATTTCAAGCTTCAGGAAACACGACATATCTTCAATAGTGAAGTCTTCATAAAGAAGAAGAAATCTGAGGATTCACAGCAAAAGGATGGAAAGCCTGCTATCCTCAAATCGATTACCATGAGGGATCCGATCAAAAACTAAAGTAATTAAAAAAAACAAGAGATGTATTAGTAGGTATACACTTGAGAAAAATAAAAAATACAAATTTCAAAATCAGATAATAAATGAATTGAATAAGTAGAAATTAAATGGAAAGTAATAATGAAAATGAAAATCCTGACATGAAACTTGGGATATATCAAATCTGAGCAATCAAATTGAAATGATATTAAAATAACAAGAAAAAAATATTGAAATCGTTATGAAATGTGAAGAAATTATAATATAAAAAGCAGTTGAATCAAAATATATTGGAAAATAAGAAAATTGGGGATTTTTTTTCCAATGAGAACATCAATCATCAAGGAGGGTGTAAGAGTTTTTTCTATATCATTCCCTTTGCACAATTTTCAGTAAACAAATTTGCAAATATAAACCTCCCTGTTAAATGGTGGTATAATCAATGTCATTCAAGTGAAATAAAAATTTTCAATTTGAGATTTCCTTGAATACTGGAAAAAACAGTCGATTATATTTGTAATTTTCAAGCTTTTTTCCGAATTGATAAGAGAACAAAATGAAACTCTTATGCAAGAAGTAAGATTAGTATTAGCTCGTTTTGTTCTGTGATAGATAAAACACAAACGGTTAATTCATTCACAAAAAAGAAGAAAAAAACTTTATCTCAAGTAATTTATCCTCACTCAGTTCGAATACAAGCACACATAACTTGAATGTTGTAGATAGGATATTTATGAGTAACATCAGGAAAATTCGAGAAAACTTCATAATAACATTTCACATTCACAGGTGTTCGGACTATATCTAGCGGCTTAAACCAGCGACAAAAAACCGATGGACATATTGCTGACGGACATATTATGGTTCTTTGAAGTTCGGAAAAAGGGTGTATTTCGCCTCTTTTTTGGTCCATCGCAATATGTCTATCGTTTTTTTTTCTCGGTTTTAAGTCCGGCGGGATAAAGTTCTAAGATCCATTGACGATCATAATTATTGAAGTGGCAATTCGATGACACATTATTGTCTGAAATAAAATCTACCTACTTCAACAAAAAAAAACACAGATTCTTGTTCGATTCTCATTAACCTTGGGTTAACAAAACTGCATTATGTTTCGCTATACAATAGCTTTCCCCAGCAGAATCGTTCCAAAACCATTGATTGAGAATCGTACAGGAAACTGTAGTTCTTTTCATTGAATATGTATCGTCCAGTTTAATTCAATGTAGCAACTTTATTGATATTTATTACAAATAAAATTATTATTGATCAATGAATTAGAATAGTTTTCATTTTCCTAATTAATATAATAAATTCTATTGAGTAATATCGAACAATTGCGAACACTCTCGGAATGGACAGAAAGAAAAAAGATTCCGAGAATATAAAACAACTATTCTTTGCCTATATAGACCGGGAGGTCATGACAGGTGACGTTCCACCATTTTTTCGTGCATGCCTTTTTAAGGCTTGATAACTAACCCTAAAATATCAAAGATAGTCGGGGTTTTAGCCCCCCCGCGCGTCCTCTTCATAAGGAAAAACGCTTTTTTTTCTGTACAGAATTTTCCGGAAATTTTTCACCGTTGGTCCTACGAGGGGTGCATGCCAATTCTTTCATAGTGTTTTTATTACAAAAACTTCAATTCTTCACATCGGCATATAATTTGAAAACACGGAATTTTCCTTAATTTTTTTTCAGGTTTTCATAACCCTTTGATCATCTTGGGTCGCTGCGGGGTGCATGCCATCAATTATTAGAGCTTCAATTCTTCCGTATATTACAATGGCATGCAGTAAAATATCACGGAAAAACACGAAAATTCGCTACAGAAAGAAAAGCGTTTTTCCTTATGAAGAGGACGCGCGGGGGGGCTAAAAACCCGACTATCTTTGATATTTTAGGGTTAGCTATCAAGCCTTAAAAAGGCATGCACGAAAAAATGGTGGAACGTCACCTGTCATGACCTCCCGGTCTAATATGGCGGGACGAGCGTTGAATCATATAGGAGACAGTCAATATCTAAACAAAGCACTCGTGACTCTTCAACCAGAATTGATAGGACTTTTTGTAAAGGAAAATGAAAGTGGTTTGTGACAGTATTTCACTCGTCGAAATAACAGTTGACTTATCAATATACGAGGATTACTTTGTATGTATTGAGAATAGTAAAAATAAACAAATGAACTTTATCAAAAACATTTGTATAGCTTATCAAAATAATCGCCTTCAATATCTAAACACGTTTGAATGCGATTGAACCACCCCAAAGCACTTTGTCGTCCAATCAGAAGATGGTAGCTCTGAAACATGCGTTTCATGCGGCCTCAACCGCTTCTTCGGGCGATGAAAATCGTTGTCCACGCAGTTTATCCTCAATTACTGGAAAGAAGAAGAAATCAGTGGGTGCCAAGTCGGGGCTGTAAGGCGGATGGCCCATCAATTCGATATTTTGTGTATCCAAATACTCGATTGTCGCATATGATGAGTGTGAGCTATATACGGCTTCGGATGCACCACAGTTATATTTTGAAATCATGTTACGGCACCAATCTACACGACTTTTTTTTCAGCATCTGTCAACGAATGGGGAATTCAACGCGCACACAGCTTCCGAACACCCAAATGATCATGTAAAATTCTATGTATGCTGGTCATACCAGTGCTCAAACATAACTCGATTTCGTGATATGTCACGTGACGATCTTCTTCAATCAGGTATCGCACAGCAGCGATATTTTCCGGTACAACGACAGATTTTGGTCGACCTTCTGACCTATTTTCAAGACAATGTATTAATGTATGACTAGTCCTGTGATATGTAAATACTAATCTTTGAAAATAAATTATCTATCTATCTATCTATCTATCTATTCTTTAACTTCGTCCTTAAGCGAACTACGTCTACGTTTAAGTTCAGTGTAATGTATCAGCCATACAGTAGTTGTGGATAGGGATTCATGGCCAAGATTTCATTTCAGTTGGTTCCTGCACTGATCTTGAGTACTGGGTAATCACACATTGAAAGTTAAGGCCTCGTTGATCCATTGCTAGTACAAGTTTCGACTTCTGAGGGTTGACGTTCGTCAGCTGGTTAACGGACACGAACAATTTCTTTTTAGATCACGTCGAAAGTCATAATAAATCATAGCTCAAAAGTTTCTGCGAGTTAATTTATTATTATCAGTTATCAACTAACTGTAAACAACACAAAAATGCTCGTACGTCAAAACATTCTGAGTAAGTATAACGTCAAAAATGTCAAATTTTGCGATTGTGTAGTCGGATCGCATCTAGCATCAGCGGTGTTTTCCATTCTCAATACATAAATAGTAACCCTCGTAAGGTTTCCTTTCTGCGGATAGGAATTGACCTCTGCTTCTTAGCGTATATTAATTTTTGAAACACGTGAAAGTTCACATGTATTACTATATTACGTCAATCGTTCATTATTATTATCATAAGAATCTTGTTGAGCTTATGAAAAAATCTAATTTTCAGCTCTTCAATGAGCATATAGATACATTGTGCAACTTCATCGTCGAGTACACCTTGGAGACTTTGAAAAAAATAATGATTTTGAGCCAATCTACTCTCAATGAATCAGCCAACCGTTTATTAATGATATACATATCTACGGACGTTGTTTGCTGATACCAAAAGATGGTTCTCTGAAGGTCAATCTCGTAGAATCCTAGTAAATTTCGACCCCTGAAAGCTTTAATTTGAAGATCATCCACTTAGGGCCAGTTGTATGTGTTCGGTTTAAGCTCCAGATGGCGATTAAGAAGAAGAATTTGAGAAATTCGCATGCAATTTCTGTCGAATCTGTAGTTTAAATTCCACAGCATATTTGAACTGAACCTATACAACTGGCCCTTATACCATAGATATTTGCGTAGAAGATACGTCCCTGCCTCTAATAAGTATCATTTACCAGAACACTATAATTTGGCCAACGGTCTTAAAGTTAGTACACATAATTTGCTTTTCTACTATTCTCTGGCGTTTCTTGGTCTTCCTCCAACCTGGTCGGCTATGAATTTAAATCGAAAATTATTGTTATAACGTTCGTTCCAAAGGATTGTTCTTGGGTGGTTATGGAAAAACATAGAAATCGTCATTACGGTCCACCACTAGTTATCGCGTTCAGTGGCTAGCAGATTAATTCAGAATGCTGCGAATGGTTTTCTCATTCATTGGTCCGTGTTTCGAAATCATTGAAATTCGTAACCATTGGCATTTCCAAACGGTAGAGAGGGTTAGTGTCTGAGGTTTTCTGACGAAAACTTCCTAATCTGTTTCGGGAAAAAAATTCAAACATCATGAATAATAGCATTCAACTCCAGTGGATTTGAAACCAATCGTGTTTTTGTCAGTAGACGAAAAATTAAGATATAGTTATATGCTATCAAAAGATAAACGCAGACTCTCAACTGATATGCAAAACCAAATCCCGATTAGTTTTATCAATTCCTTCAGTTACAAAAAATAATGAAAACACTAAATTATCACTTTGCACAATGGTGCTACCACAAAGTCAAAGTTTGCAGCAACTATTTCAGCACAAAAACAACTGAAATAATTAATACGAAAGCGGCGGTGAGAGCATTAACACAAATATTTTAGTATTGATGAAAATACAAATAAATTCTGGGTACCTATTAGGAATCAAAATATTTACTATCAGTGTTAAATTTCAATGTTTGTTATTTATAAAGGTGCTTCGTAAAAAGAAGTGAACAAGTTGTTGAAGTGAACAAGTTGTTGAATTGAAACGTTACTTCAAGAAGAGTTGAAAATGTGATCAAATTGCTTCCATATAATATTATAATGTCGATGAAATTATTTTCTAAAATTCTGTTTTGATGGGGTTCTGCGTTTGCTGTTTCACATTACAGACGAATTAGGTATCGACATACTTCCTAACTAACTTGGCAATATATTATGTATCAATTTATCGGGATGAATGTCCTCAAACAAGTGGGCACCAAGTTTAGCAAAATTATTTTTCGGAAAATGGAAGTTCAAACGATTGCCACATGTTCTGGAATGGAATAAACCATGTTTTTTGGTGAAGTTGTTTGTTGATTGTGATGAAAAATGAAGTCATTCTGAAATGTTTGTAGTTCTTCCAAACATCGAATCCCAAAACTCATTTGTATTTTTTATCAGTACCAAAATTATTAGGTTAATTCTTCGAGTAGATGTAAATGAATCGGTTATCATTAGCAAGATAATTTTGAACCATTTCAAATGGTATATCACTCGACCCCACTTTCCATATGAAGTTTGGGTTGTGACACCCCCTCGCTATAGGTGCAAAGGCAAAGTAGGTTGAAAAATTTGTGTAAAATGTGTCCCCTCCGAAAGCAAACTTTACGTGTCCGAGCCTCCTTGCTACAAATTCCAAATAAAGGAGAAAATCTAGGGGACCACTCTGTGTATATTGCCGATGAGCATCGCGAAAAATATACCAATCTGTCCTGAAAATGAATTTTTGAACAGAAAAAAGTCGACAAAAAAACATTGACACTATATTCACGAACTGGAACTCTACTGGCAGTTTTGTCACATCCTTCATATCCAGGTTACTTTGTTTCATTGTCGATTATTTTTGGATATTTTTTTTCATCAGAGCCTGAGTTATACCCGGATATTTTTTGAGATGAGAGGTTCCTACTTCCCATGGATATTTCATGACAAAACTGTTTGAAACTAGAATTAAATTGGTGTATCCATTTGAAAAACAACTCTAGACGTTTATAATCAGCAATCGAATCAAAATTATTTGCTTTAATTCCTTATTTTCAAAACATTATTTTCTAAGACGTCGGCAACTATATCGACACCCCGACAAAGATACAGCAAGCTAGGGTGATTTTCACTATCAACCGTATGGTTCTCATAGTAACATGTCGAAATGCAATCATCACCGTCTCAAATGTACAGGCACAAAATTGTATTCGAGATCAACCAACAAAAATTCATATGTATTCTTATTCTGGTGTAATCATTCCATCATTAACGTAACAAAAGAATATTTCCTTCACTTCCGCCAATAAAATCATTCACTATAACATTTACTCTGCAACACTTCATATCCATTACCATATCACTTTTCAGCTCGATGAACCAAATTTGACACACCACTTTCACAGGCAATATCAAATTTCTTCAATTAATCAAATTTCTTTATTTCTCAACAACTGTACATATGCCTGCGAGAGTGAAAATGAATTAATTATTTTACTATGTTCAGGTAGTTGATTTATGTTTATTAATCAAACCTAATAACAAAATGATGTTGCAATCATTCACCATTTGGAGGAAAAACAAGAAAATTGATTTATAGCTCTCAAACAATTTTTTTTCAGTTCAAATGTTTATCATAGTTTTCATTGGAATTATCTGATAAATTTGATAATCGAAAGATTGGATTTGTACTTTTTTTTATATGCTGAAGGGAAGCCCGTAATGTTTAAAGAACACCGCGTGAATCAAGGGACAGGAGATACAAATTAACATTAACTTTGAATTTTTGAAGTTGTAAGCCTCAGGAAAAACCTCTCTCGACAAGGAGTACCAAAGTTCAGCTGTTCTATTGAAAAAAAAAGATCCCTGAGCAAGAGAGGTTCCATAGGTCTCCAATATCAGTATTTTGATAACAATTTCAATTTATTTACATTTGAATATTGCATAGGAAACCAGTCATACAAAACGTGAAATAAAAGTGCCTAAAAGTAATATAGTAAAAAATAATAATAACTATTCAGTACATAATATCATATCGAATAGCTAATGCTCATTTGCAATGTGCTAAAAACTAGTCTTCTGAATAACGGGAAATCTATTAGAAATATTTCAGCTCGCTCTTGAAGTGATCAAAAGTGTGACTCATTTCAATTTCATCTGGGAAAAGAGATGCATTAAATAAACGACACCCATTGAAGTAACAGTATCTTTGGTGGAGTCGTGATAATATATGTTTTTCAGATTGTAGTTCATCCTATTACTGGAAATTTTTGAAACCAATATTGTGGATTGATTTCCATCATATGTTGAACATGCCAACTTTGATAACATTTTTGGTATTCGGAAAATCAGTTCCTCTCATTCATTCTTGCTTCACTATATCAAACAATATCAACCAATAATTAATAACTTAGGTATTTTAATAGAGAGAATGGAGTTTGAGAATTTTTTTTTCCTGTTTCTTCTCCGAAACAAAAAATAGAAATCACAACTTCTATGAAAGAAGTGGAATAGAAAAATTAAAAACACTCTCTGTCGATAAATACGTCTATATCATTCCTTTTTTGTGAGTGAATCAAACGTCTTTGAATGTTAGTAGTAGTAGTATTTATTGGCCGTATATACATACAGAGTACAATTGGCAGGTCAAGAAGAAAAGGAACATGTGGTCATAAAAATATCACGTTACACAAAGTAAGAGTTTGAAAATTTTAAAAATATAGGTAAAAAAGAAAACTATACTATATTATACGTATTTACACATTTAACAAAACTTACTCGGTGAACATTCAGTGTTTGTATTCAAAGGCCAGGAATTCCTCTATTGAATAGAAGCTTTTTTCCAAGAGATATTGCTTTGTTGCGTTTTTAAAGCTGTTATAGCTATTGATATCCTTTATATATTTTGGCAAGTTGTTATGAAGAATTATGCAATTATAAAATGTAGACTTTTGAAATGTTGCAGTTTTATGTTTTGGTATTTCCAGAATAGAACTTCTTGATGGTTAGTTATGATGACTTCCTAACACATTGGAGTCAGAAATGTTGCTTTTAACGAAAGTCACACATTTTGAAATGAATATAGAATGGAAGGGCAGAATAAAGTGCGTCTTGAAGATAGTCCTACATGACTCCCTGTATTCTAGATTGAATAACAGTCTGATTATTCTTTTTTTGGGATATACAAGTACCTATCAACAGAGAGCGTCAGTAATTTTTTATTTTACTTCTTTCACGGTGTAAATTCTATTTTTTGATTCGGAGAAGAAAAAGCCAAAAAAAGATTCTTCAAATATCAACGGTAAATTTCTTATTCAGTCTCCTGATTCAAGGACTATTTCAGACATTGATGTCATAATTTTCGATAATGATTAACGGCTTAATCGAATAACATATAATTATTTTCTTGACATTTATGATCCTTCAGATCATTAGTTATCCGTTAGATTATGATACGCAGATTTCATAATTTAGCTGTTCGTGTCATCTTGAACCAAAAAAACTCGACCAGCATTGAAAGCAACAGGAAATAACAGCCGTTAAAGTGAATTGGGACACGCGACGAAGTTTTGTCCATTCATTTTCACTCAAGAGCGATTTTTTGACGGAATCACGTCAATTATCTCCTGAAATCACCGTGAAATACGTTATCCCTGACTGGCATTTGTCACAGATGAGATAGTTATCGGAACTGAATGCTCACCTTGAAAGTAAGTAATCAGATATTTTTGTACCCGGTGAAATAGCGGCAAGAATTGCGATAACGCAACCTTTATACGAAACTATAAATTACCTCAATTACAAATTGACAAATTTGCATAAAACATGAGTTTTATTGTCGTGTATTCTTTGCTGTTCGCTAATTGTGATCAATAAATTGCGATCGATTTATTCAGTATCATTGGAATTCAATTCAACACTGATATTTTTGCTTTATTTGTTGCATTACGCTTATTACATACATCCGCAAAAGAAGTTAATGGTATTAATGTAAATGATAGTAAATTTATTATATGAAGTTATTTGAAAAAGCACAAACGAATGTTACATATTAATTCTGAAATTACCATATAAATCATTTGTGCTTTCAGAAAATCGATATGCACACACGGCTGAATGAATAATAATCTAAAGAATCTGGAAAAATAAAGGGAATATTTTGGTCGCAGTGAGCATCCAAATCCAAAAAATTACGTAATTCGATCTCCCCTACAAAAACTCCAAATGAAATCTTCGGCAGTCATGTCCATTTTCGGAGATACAGGGCCATTTTGTGGTGAAATCTCACCATTTTAACATCAAATTTCTGTCATTGAAAATACAAGAAATTTGTCCTTTTCATCATCAATACACCACTCGCCCCCCATTTATCCGTTTTCAAAATTTTTGGACAGAAAAAAACATTATAGTTTCAAAAGATTCACCTTTCTTAAAATCGTCAAGAATTCGATGGAATGTCATAGTTTCAATACTGATTTATTTATAACTTGAACATATATATGTTGACTTCTGAAGAATGGTGAATTTTTTGTAACAATAATGGTTTTCTCTGCTTGGAAATGTTAAAAACGAGTAAATGAGGCCGAGTTAGGTGTTTAGGGTATCGGGTAATATTTTTCCGTATACCCTTGTATATCCGAGTATTTGCAATTTTAGAAGAAAACAAAATTTTTTTTCATTATCATGTTTCATTTTATTACGAAAGAGTGAAGCATGTCAATAATTCTCACTAACTTATGTTACAATCAGTCACACGGTTGAAAAGTCTTGTTCTCATAAACTAATTAGTAACTGAAATTACTTTTTAACACAAAAATTTTGCTACAAAATTAAAAACCATTATTAATTTATCTCTCTGCTCAGAATTGACAATTATTGAAAACTAAAAATCACACACAGTTGAATAGTCTAGTTCTCAAGAACTGTTTAGAAACTGAAATGATTTTTTAAGACAATGAAGTATTTTGCTATGAAATATAATGAATATATAACTTAATGAACTTCATTTTCAGAAATAGTTGGAAATGAAAAATCGCACACAGTTAAACAGTATTTTTCTCATAAACCGATTAGGAACCAAAAAACTATTTATCATAAAAACTTTTTGTTACGTTATAAAATGAAAAATTATAACATAATAATCTTTCTTCCCATAATAATATATTTTGAATTAAATCAACTCAACTTCAATCACCACAACAAAACCAATGAAAATAAAACACGGCGACATGAGTGACAACCCAAACCTAACCTCAGATTTACTGCATTTTTTCAAATGACTTTCAAATGTTTTTTAGTGTAAATTTGCTGATATCATTTTGAGGGCGCTACTTAGTGATGTTTTTCCGAGGATGTTGATGAATTTGATAAAAGTCGGTAAAGTCTTCACGAACTCAGTTGAGGCAGCACAGAACCCTATACCCGATGCAAGCTTATAAAATTAGTTATAATCTGTCGGCAGTATTTCATCAAAGATAGGCCGACTGTGAATGGAATTTCAGTTTTTATGCTGGTTCAAGTGACTTCCTATAGACTTTACCCAGGTGCCCGGGACTAACAATGAACTAGTACCCGGGTACTAAAAATTTCATATACCCGGGTATAGCCGGATCCGGGTACCCGGAGTACCCGGGTAGAAAAGCCTAGTAGTGTAATGATCGAGAGAATAACAAATTTTGTTTTTTACAAACAACAGATATTTTATGTGAAAAATGTTGAAGTATCTCCGAAAAATGGACATGGGCGCAGAAAATACAATTTGGATTTGTGGAGGAGACCGAATTACATGAGTTCCATAAAAAAAATTCAGATGCTCAGTGCGACCGAAATATTACCAAAATGAGAATTAATACTGGAATTTATACAAGTGTAGAAGGGCAAATTTTCAATCTACCCTGATAAGTTGCTGCGATAATTGAAAAATAGTTTTTTCTGAATGAAGCACGTACGAGTCAGTAACCTATGGTATATCTCAAATTTGCTTATCAATAGAATACAAGAAGTAATATTGATCAAAATACTTATCTTCAACGTTTCGGAACCCAAATTCGCTTTCGTTTTCAACACTCGTTCATAGATATTCGTTTTTAGGTTAGTTTTGATATCATTTATCAAATCAAAAAAATAAAATAAAAGAACTAATATATTTTTCAAAATACTTATATCTAGGACGTTTCAGAAATTAAATCCTCTTTCGTTTTCAAAATTATTCTCTTCATGATTAGTTTTCTTGTAAATGTCAAAAATTTGAGATCGACATATTTATTATTCCAAGGGTGGTATCCGGGCGCGATCCATATCAACCGAACTGTTTGAGATGCGAGCATTCGCAAACAGAATCCTTCAACTTTCGTCTCCCGTTATTGCACTGTCTTGCTATCATTATCTGAGTTTCATTCTATTCCATTATATGATCACCATCGGCAGTGAGGATGTGTTCTGTTAACTTAGAACCACCAACCTGTCTGTTCTTGTGCTCACTCTTTCGTACTTCTACAGGTCTGGACGTTTCACCAATACATTATTGATCGCACGAACAAGGGATTGGATAAATACAGTTTTTTTGTGTTTTCTGTTGTGAAGTTGGTTTAGTGTGTGTATTGAAATTGAAGTATTTGTTGTTTCGAATGTTTGTCTAACAATATATCTGTTGCCGATCCGTTTTATCTTTTTAGATAGTCGAGGGACATAAGGTATAATGTTTGTTACAGGATGTGTAGTTTGTGCAGGCTGTGTGTCTTCATATGAGGTTTGTTACGATTTTCAATTTCAGCAAATGTATTTTATATAAAATTTCTTGGATATTCATTTTCCTACAATATTGATTTTATGAAATTAACCTCTTCATTGTTTTTTTCTGATGATATGCATACTATTTTCATTCTATCAAAAAGATATTTCACTCTTAGAATTTCAAATTAAGATCACAGCGCCACATTCTAGAAAACTAACCAGTTTGACAACTAATGCTCATTAGGACTTTGACGTTATTTGAACGATCCAAAACGAAAAATTTTGTGATCGACTATTACAGTTTTTAGTGTTTTTTCACTTTTTATGTTTACGTTAACCATACATTGTGCTCGTTTCGGCTTTCTTCCTTCGCGGCTTACCCGATGAATGCAATATTTTCACCCTTTTGTTGTGAGCTTGAAGACCTGTCGATAGTCTTCCTTTCAGATCCAAACTTTGGAATATCTTGCCGAGAGGGATTTCGCCGATACTGAGAACCTTCAAATATTCAAATGTTTGTAAGATTTTCGTGTGATATTGAAAAATAAAGAAGAAATACATGCTGTATTCTAAGCTGTATTCTGATGTAGATAGATAAATGATTTGGTTACCGTTTGTTTCTTCATTTTTTGCCTATGTGAGATAAAATGTCCCGATTTTGTCCGTAATTTTTTTCGTAATTGAATAAAATCTACTGGGGGTATTTATTGTATGCTCATCACGCGTCTCATTAATATATTTAATGGACAATAAATTACCTACTTTATATTTTTGAAAAATTTGAATGCTATGTGGAAAGTGATATATTATCAACATTCAGGTCAGTTTATGTTGTTCAATCAATTTGACCTGGAGCATATCGAATTAAAAAATTTCACGTATTTATTCACTCCTGATACTCAAATATTTTTTCTTGTCGATACATGTCGACGACAACATCCTATGTTGCGTTAACATTAAGAATAGATGAATTCATCGACATATATATATATATATATATATATTTAGTTTGACAAAAAATATGTTGGACAAACTCAACAACTAGTTCAACATCGTTTTAAGGAACACACACCGCACTCATCAGAGCGAGTCAGTGACTGCCTCCGCTTATCGATCATGGGATTGGTGATCCGTCATGAAAGTATCTTCAAGATGCGTTCAACACAGTATGTTCTCGACCGTCTCCATTTCTGCTCTGCCGGTACCGAACGAGCGGATGAAATCCGAAACATTCTCACCTACGAATTCGTCAAAGTGTATCAAGTTCACCGTGCCGTTCGCAGATCGTTGAATCGAGTTTCTTTTGTTTCAGGGAAAGGTGGTAATCCGACCGATTGCTTTCAAGCCGTCGGCTATGACGCCCTCCTCCAGGTTCGGCATCGCCGGAGAACGATACGGCTCGACGCCGATACTCACCAGGCCTGGATCCAGACTGACATTGTATGGAAGTGAGTTTTTCGTTTTTTCCTTCATTTCAATTTGTCCTGCTTAGAACTGCGGCCAATTTCATCCTCGCGGTCTGGGTGGCTTCATTACGGTTTCCATACGCCACATAAGAATCATCGCTTGATTAAAATATACAATGATTATTGTAACTCTTTGGGGCTAATCGAATTCATTGTTAGGGCAATCTAAGATGAAACTTTTGACACGTTCATTACAGAACTTTTCAGCTCTAAATAAGTCAATGTCAATTTGCAATTCAACTTGCCTTATGACTCGATCACCAAAGGGTATTGGACTCTATGACCAGATTCACAATATATGGTCCCCTCATGGTTGGATTCAAACCGTGGGTTTAGAGATCGACATGTTATAAACTGGAGGTGGTCAAGCATAATATTAATAGAATAGTTGACAGGAATTATCAATAAAATGACCATGAAAATCCATCATACTTTGTGAAACTAGCTCTATGTGGTGAGAAATAACCTATTGGTCATTTTGCTGTACTCCGCACAACTAGCACATGGTGCCCATCACACAGGATGGAACAATAAAGTAAGGATCAATAAATGAATATATTAATAAATGAATAGCAAATACTATTCATTTAGCCATGATACAGATAGCAAGTCAAAAAGTGTTACGCTGACGCAAAAGCTAGAGGTATTACATCCACATTGTAAACCAATGTTCTCCAAGCCGTATAATTTGAAAAAAAAGAACACGTACATATTGATTTTTCTTTAATTTTTATGGGACGTACAAGCGTTGACACTTCTGTGAGAAAATGTATACCTAAATCAAGGTGAAAGATACATATAGGATGTCCACGTTATGAGTACAATAATTAACAATCAATCAATCAATAATATTCAATTCAGATACATACATATTCTTATCTAAAGTGAATTTTACATATCTTTAATAATAATTACAGTGAATCGAAAGAAAATAGAATTATTATAGTCGGGCTGTTCAAAAGATAGAATTCAAGGACGCGTGAACAGTAAATGCCTGCATAGCCACGCCTTCTAAACTGAAATAAATGAAGAACTGTTTACACTGTACTGTACTCATTTGTGCTTTGTATTTACGTGTGTTACGTTAATTAAATAATATCGATGGAAACACTCTTTCACCTCCAAGAAAAAGTTAAAAAAAAGACATTCAACTGTAGAGGAAGAAGGTGTAATAATGAACACTTATAAAAAAGCATCCCAAGAGTTGATGGGAGGACGACGCGGCGACGTTTTTGTTGAGTGGTGTAAATCGGACTTGTTACATTGGGGAGAGGAACATTCAAAGAGTGCGTGCCGTTCACGTGATCATTCTATCTTTTCAGCGGCTACACTATAGGAACGAATAAGTGGTGGTGTTCAGTGTTCAGTTCTTGGAAAAACGCCTAAGCAAAGCTTGTGTTGCGTATTTTTCCAGATCCGAACACAACCACTAATGTAAAAAATATTCATTTCTCTCAGTAAGAAATAAATACACATGACATGTTACAATCGTGTTACAATTGGAAGTTCAAAAATAAACAAATACTTTTTTGAGTGAAACATTCAGTGCTTCAACTACATCGACACTATTGACAGTAATTTATTAATAGAATAAGAACATGTTTCTTATGAATGCTTTTGTCTTTGCTTCGACTTGGTCTTTTTTTTTCTCAACTCTGACAATTTATGGCAAATTGTTATCGAGAGATTCGTAGTTATAGATGGTAGATTTTGTGAATGTTGCAGTTTTATGCTTGAATATGTCGCGAATTATATTTCAGAAATAATAATTATGTTGAAATTCCGTTATATTGAATTCAGAAGTGATGGATTTTATAAGAGTTATACAATTCAAGATAATAATTGAGTGAAAGGAAGGAATGTTTTTTTTTAAGTCGGGTCTGCTATATACTCTAAAATCGAATATTAGGCTCATGAACCACCCAAAATCCACCCCTCACTAAATATAATCCAGTTGCAACAAAATTCGGCCCTCATACAGGCTTTTGTGTTTTTTTTCTTCTTTTCAATGAAAAAGATAATCACAGAGAGGATGATGCATTTTTAACCTCATTATTTCTATGGAAATACATTATTTCGATTTCAAAAATATGCACTGACAATATACCCTGTATAGAAACTAGCCCCGACCTGTATCATAAACTGAATTTCTTAGTCGACAGGAACTTTGGTGAAAGTGCTTATTTGCGATAGGATCCACAAATCTCCTTCAAAGCTTTCACAAGCTTGTTGAGGGATTCCCAAGGTCACTTTCCGATGCAATCAGGAAACTTTTCGGAATAATTAGCAAAAATCTTAAAAAATATTTACGTAATGAAGTCTCGAGTATCATTTTATCCTGTAGCAATTCTCTCACTCGATGAGCTAAATTCAGTTCTCACTCTCTTGTTTGGAAATAAAAAAAATGAATTGTAGAATAGCATTTTCGATTACGCCCATTGAATCTTTACGAACAACAAATTAGAAATTTGTTCAGGCCAGTCTCTACTACCTACAAATTAGAATTATGGCTGGCACCTGTAAAAAACAACTACTCCTTTGGCTAATACCACTAAGGGCGTTATATCTGACCGGTGCCAGTGTAGGTTTATTTACAGAAGAAAATCTTTCATTTGTTTTTGGCGATGACCTCCCATTCAAGTCATCGAATTTATGTTGAAGATGGTGATACCGTATACCAAAACCGGTCAGCAGGTGTGCCCGTCCCAATAATTGAAATTCAATCCCGACATTTGTATCGCCAAAAGCACATGCAGGATTTTTTTCTGTGAGGAAACCTGCACTGGCACCGGTCAGATATAATGCAACGCCTTTCATGGTATTAGCCAGGGCAGTAGTTATTTCCTCAAATGTGCCAGCCAAAAACCTACTGTATAGGTAGTTAAGACTGAGCTGAACGAATTGTTCAAAAGATGATTTTTAATCAGGAACTGTTCGAGCAAGTTCAAAGTGGTCCTACGTTCAGAGTCCTACGTCAAACATGATCCCTAGCTTGATCTAAAATCATTTTGACTAATCCCCCTTTGCACCTCTTGCAAAAGAAAAGGGAGAAATATATCTTGGCATCCACGTTTATATAACCAAATGCCAAATCTGACGTTTTCCAAACGCAGTTATATCTCGAAACTTCACTAACATCAACAAGTATCTCAATCAATACCATCAATTAAAACATATCAATACATGATTATGTTGAATTTCCTTTAAAGGGTATAATAAGAGTGTTCGTGTCCTACAGATACCCTGAAAACCTTCAATGATTGGTAACTATTCATTTAATTCGAAGTGAAGTGTCAGTAAATATATAATTTATGCGATTCAATGTGTCAGTTATTTCAATAATTATGTAACTACCGTTTCCAACTGGCAATTATATCGGGTAATATCTCAATTGCTGGTTGAAATAATAGAATTATCTCTAATTCGAGGCAATTCAATTTATATTGTTAACAAAAGACTATTTGATTGTATTTGACTTTGCTCATGCGAAGAGATCAGTAATGATATTCTTCATATAGGAAACAAATTACAAATAATTCAAACAATTTCAATGACAAATGCATTCATTGTTGAAAATAGTTTGAATCACAAAATTTTTAAAAATTCTATATTTTTTGCTATGATGAGTATGAAGTTTTGAAGAACATGGCATTTTAATTTCGAAACTAATATAAGCACAGAAAAAATTGTTTCAGATTCTCTAATATATGTATAAATTGATTGTCTTTTGAGAAGTTTAAGAAAAATCGAATGTCTGAGATTGATGCTAAAGTATTTTTGTGAAATATATTTTTTACTTCACTTTAGTTAGGGATGATTTTCCTGGAATAGTATTATGTCGAGTTCTTTTGGAATAATAATCGCAATATTTGTCATTTCATTTATTGAACCTACGAATAACCGGTCGTATTTCTGATTGTATTGAGTGTTGACTGGTTACTCTTGGATAATCTTTATAAAGAGGTTCACCTGAGAAAAACATCAAAGAGAGAAGGACAATCTACGGTTTTAAGTTGATTCATTCGAATTTTGATGTTTAATGAAATGTTTGGCGTTTTCTGAGAATGTAGAAATTGCACCAAAAATATTTTTATCTGATGGCATGTCATAATGACAACGTTATGTCACTCAATTTTGATGACATAAGGAAGCTCATTATGGGACTAAGTACCATAATGAATTCATTATGGGACTAAGTACGATAATGAATTCATTATGGTACTAAGTACCATAATGAAATTCTATAAGGAAAACATGTAATGGTTTGATCAAAAAAGTTTATTCAAGTGTATTGATATAAATGCCATCAGATAAAATTTTGTATGTAATACGAATCATAAACAATCATTATGGCACACGCCGTGTTATCGGACTCGGCTACGCCTCGCCCGATAACATTCACGACTTGTACCATAAGGATCGTCTTTATGATCCTTATTACATAAATAACTATTATTGCCATAGGGCTAAACTATTTAAGATATCTGTATAATTGAAGGGAAGTTATTTTCCTATAACTTTCTTCAAATAAACTTCTCTCTCGTAAGCACGGTTGCGAAAATAACGAGAGATCTTTAACTAAAAACACCAGTGAAATCTTTTTTAAGTTCCACTTTTTCGCAGACAATATCTCGGAAACTGTTCGAAAATCATTAAAGCTGTATAGAACTAAAGTTATACAGAATTTTATAAACTTCCATTCAGTAGATGAGTAATTAGAATTCATGTCATAATAAGCAGGAAGACGTTTTTGCATATTGAACGTTTTTTAAAAAGGATTCCCTTCCTCTCTTCACTGAATTGTATTTCTCAAATTATTTTTCAATTTTAAACATTAGGTAAACTCTCAACAACCACGTACTTCACATATTTCGTTGTCCTGTTTGTGAGGCCTCTGAACCTACCAGAGACGTTTTTTGATTGACATAGAGGTCTTGGGAATTTTCATTCGATATTAAAATGAGAAGGAAAAGGCGACTTGAAGGATTCCTACTGAGAGCTGTGATATTAGATGTAAATGCCAGAAAAAAGGATATCTATGAGATGGGTTTGAGTTTACTGGCTCGCATTGCATATTATATAGATTTTTTTCTATGGTTTCGTCCCTGAATTCAGTTATAGGTTGATTACGATACCATGAGTCATTGAATTTCAAAATTAATCATTGAAATCTTCTTTCCTGTAACACCAGTCTTGACTTAATGGGAATTCTCAGGCAGGGATCATGATCCTCCTATGGAATTATCAAATATCATTCTATAACACATGAAAATCATTGGTACAAATCAGAATAAAAAACTCTCACTAATCTTTTTTTTTAATCCCAATAGATAATCGGTTATCACATGAAATTCTACTAAGATTACGTGATGAATAATTATATCCTACTCATTTGTAGTATCAGTTCACTCCAGAAATATACAGTGCTTCTCAAAAGTCCCCTTCCCCCTCTTATCTTTGGAACGATTATACATAAACAAGTGGAATTTGGAAACGGAATATTGAAGGTTGTGAACTTCCCTACTAGTGATGATAGATGACAAAATCGGCAAAGGCACAGGGCCATTCTGAATTGTGACTAATGATATTAAATGGACCTACGGTAAGCGACACCTCTTTTAAAAGGTAACGAAAAAACCTATTCAATGATACTAATTTTGTTTGTGTTAATGTCAGTTTTGGCAACTTGCTTTTAAAATTGAAAACGCGAAGCTGTGATGAATCAAAACCGTTAATACAAGCAATAAAAATTCGAGCTCCGCCTCTGGATAGCTGTCAAATAAGCTGACGTTTTTGTTAGTCTCTCTAATTCGACGTTTTTGTACTTGTCCAAGGTTTTGATAAGAGAGGGAAGGGAACTTATGAGACGCACTGTATAGTTCGTTTTTATAGCTGAAAATACATTTTGAGAAACAAATTCCTAACGCTTGTTCAGATAGGGTAAAATGCCAAGTCAGTTGAAGATTGAAAAAATTCATTACAATTTATAGTACCTATGCTAAAATATATCTTTCAAATGCATATCATATGAATCAGCTACTAGAGGTTGAACTGGCAGTACTTCAATGCATTGTTTCACATTCAACTTCACACAACTTGTAGTACAAGTCATGTACAGGAGAAAAACAGATATTCAACGTTGTGTTTCTCCTGTATACAAGACTTGTACTTTGATGAAACAGGACCCTGCTTGTGATTCCGAAAAAACTCCACTGAAAAACAGATGAAATAATTGTGGATCAGAAATTGTGGTTTAATAATTTTTTTTAATTCCAAGCTATGGCCTCTTGCCATAAGACTCATGAAATCGACAAACATAGACAGTAGGGGGACTTCAACTATACCATATTTACCTAATGCAATATTTATTATCAGGTATACAGTGTTATTGCACATACAAAAGTTACTAATATTTTCTCTATAAAAATGTCTTCATGAAGTCGGAAGAAGCAGTCCAAAATTGGGAATCAAAGTGTATGAATCGATATGAGTAAATGTTGAAAACAAGTTTCAAGTTGAGGTACTCACGAAGATTGAGAAGCCTGTATAATGGATTAACGCGGTTTTTGTAAATCTGTATACCCTCTTTTGAAAAGCAAATAATTTTGTGTCCAGACTACCCAACAATCAACGAAGCGACAGATCTGGGAACTGGGTTGGCAAAATCCGTATTGTTATTCAAATAGCATTCGAAACAATGAAGCAAAATCCTAATCCACCCCATAAAGGGGTGGTAATATTGCAACTAATAACTAATTAAACGCTCAGGTAGATTCAGTACAAAATTTCGACCATAGAAAGTAAGTCTTCTCTTTAGTATTGGTGTTGTTAGTAAGAGTGTTTTGGAAATATTTCGGACACGAAATGCTTTTCAGTGGTGACTGCAACCGCAGCGTCGATATCTTTGGAAAATTTGTTGAGTGCTTCGGAAACTCGTCCACAAGGTCGCGAAGAATATGTCAGAGTGCTGATGATAAGATTTGGCATAATATATTCAACTATGAAAATACGGTACATCCTGGTGAGTTTTCTTGATTTCTCTGTTAACGATGTGATCATCGTTCCTAGGTTGACTATCAATACTAGAGTTGGTACTGATAACAAGTGGCTAATATCATGTCGAAAGCTGATGGAACTGTGTACCGCAAATTGGAAACCCTTTTTTTTTAGTTTATCCATTTTTGAAAAAATATTCAAGGTTTTTCCCCCAGGAAACCGAAGTAATTCACTCACCCATCGTAAAATTCTGTCTTACATTAAACTGAATTATAAATATTGATTTGAATGGAAATATTTTTTCTTAGGATTTTGTTGGTGAATATTTTATAAATATTATTGCTCGTTCGAAAATCATTCAGTGAGAACTAGGAAAAAGAGAATTGATTGAATAAGATTTTCCCCTAATTCTGCAATGAGAACTTTTATTATAAATTATAAATATTCATTTAAATGAAAATATTTTTGTTTAGGATTTTGTTGGTGAATATTTTATAAATATTATTGCTCGTTCGAAAATCATTGAGTGAGGACTAGGAAAAAGTGAATTGATTGAATGAGATTTTCCTCTAATCCTGCAATGAGAATTTTTGTTATAAATTATAAATATTGATTCGAATAAAAATATTTTTGTTTGAATTTTTGTTTGTGAATATTTTATAAATATTATTGCTCGTTCGAAAATTATTCAGTGAGGACTAGGAGAAAGTGAATTGATTGAACAAGATTTTTCCCTGATTCTGCAATGAGAAATTTCATCATAAATTATAATGAAAAAAAATGAAAACATTTTTTAGGATTTTGTTGGTGAATATTTTATAATTATTATTGCTCGTTCGAATATTATTCGGTAGGGATTAGGAAAAAGTGGATTGATTGAACAAGATTTTCTCCTAATTCTGCAATGAGAGTTTCTATTACATGAGAAAATAGATTGATAGATAGATGAAAGAGATTCACGTTTCTCGTAAAGTTTGTGAATGTGAGTGATTTGGGGATTTCTGAGCGAAAAATTTGAAAAGATTACTATACCAAGTAGAAACGAGACTAGTTACGAACGATTTGAGAACTGCAACATTTTCGAATAGTAATACAAAATCAATCCAAAAAGAATGCTCTTCGAAGTGTAGAAGTAGATATTATTCATAGAGATAAATTACCTTAACGGGAAACAAATTTATCATCTTCAGTCCTCAGGAGGAGGGAATTGACATCAACTTTTTTTTGAAGTTGTGGCATGTTGCAGATCTCTGAATTGAGAATAATTATCTTTTTTTTTTCAAAATATATCGTATAGTGTCGAATAAATATAAAATTAAAAAAAAATGTCCATAAACTCGAATTCACGTAAGATTATATAAAACCATCCGCCATTTTTCAGTTCATACAATGTCCCTTAAATTTTCTCAATTTCTTATTCAATTATTCGAAGCGAAGCTTTCAATTTGCGTCACACTTTGATACACGACTCATAATAATAATAATGATTCATTCATTCCTGTAAGATTATTCTTTGATGAAAAAATCGAATCTCGTATTGGAGAATTGTTCATTTCTCCATACTACTAAACTAACCAGAATTCATTCTTGAATCGCCGAGTATAAAAAGCAATAAATTATGTAAATTTTTCAACACCCATTGAAATCATCATGCTAATAAATCATTATTTTCCTCATAGAACAATTCATAATGACATTCATTCTGTATACTCAATCGATAGCTACGAAAAAACAAGGTAGACACGGCAATTTCCAACCTTTTTGTTTCAAATAAAAACAGTTAGCCCGTTGAAAATTGTCAGACATAAAAGAAGCCATTACTTTACTGCATGTAAATATGCTGAAAAGTTAAGGATCTGTCGAACATTAACTATATTTATAGTCAATCAAGTTTAATCAATATATGAATAGACGCTTAATTTATTCATCGTTGTGGTGTTTTAACAAAGTTTCCGATGGTTATTTTCCCTCGATTTTTAACCCCACATCCCCACATAAATATCCTGTGAATTCTGGATGAAATGCAGGGTCTTTTTTGCAAATCAATAAAAAACAGAAGGTATTACGCAATATTCCAGTTGAAAGGGGTTTTAATTTCACATCAGTTACTATGGGGTTGCGTTACAAGTTCAAACCGGATATTTATTTCTCACAAGAGAACTCAAATCGGATCCTACTGATACATGTAAACCATATTTTGAGCAAAACAAAATATTATGACTTTTTTTTCTGTTTACATATATAATTGTATTATGTATTCGAGAAAAAATCTGAACAAGTTTGTGAAAAAATATTGTTACGATATTTCCTTGGGTTCCGATGATTAAAACTCCAAACAACACTAAACTACTTTTATAACAACTCTTCATTATTACATAATACAATACAATCACTTAAATTGCTCCGCTAACTTTCCAACGCTCTAAACTAAAACTGTCGGTACTAGAAATTCTGCCGTAGCGACGAATCTATTCCGTATAAATACACCTGCTCACACCTGTGGAGAATCTTCCAGTCAAATCCCGACGATCGAATATTCCACGCGTGACGAGATTTTGCGTAAACGGTCTCTCTTCGAACCCCCACACTAACTTGCGTCTACGAGCGACAGGGCCGGCGATAGGAGATTCCGTTACAATATAATAGACAATCACAAGGCATGGCGGTCCAATTCAAATTCGGAGGCACACTACTGCACTTTTCGAAAAAAGTTCATTTTATTGAAGCATCCAGTTTTACAATCACTTACCTGCAGACAATAAAAATGAGACCAGCTTCTTTACTTCCAAGACAAGGGTGAAAAAACTCTTTGCTAATGGATGCTTTTATACTGTTGCCGAATGCCTCTGCAGTAGCTTTGATACGTAACTGTGATGATATTGTATGTTTATTAAGTTTTTTAAGTTTCAACTTTGAAAGACTGAAATTATTAGGTCGTGAAATACTCTTTATTATATATATATATATATATATATATATATATATATGTTAGCATGAAGATTCTCACGGACGAAGTATGATGCGTTGTTTTTTCGGGTTTCATTCCGTGTTCTGTGGTTTTGATCCTCTGAAGGATAATTCTCACAACGTTTCGGCAAAGTCTCATTTGCCATCTTCTAGGTGATGTCTTGAGTTTCGATCTCGAAACTCAAGACATCACCTAGAAGATGGCAAATGAGACTTTGCCGAAACGTTGTGAGAATTATCCTTCAGAGGATCAAAACCACAGAACACGGAATGAAACCCGAAAAAACAACGCATCATATATATATATATATATATATATATATATATATATCCTCGCCGGGCCACCGTGCTGGGTAATCGCACGTTAAAAGGTAAGGCCTCGTTGATCCATTGCTCGCACAAGTTTCGACTTCTGAGGGTTGACGTTCGTCAGCTGGTTAACGAAAACGAACAATTTTAGAACAAACAATATATATATATATATATATATATATATATATATATATATATATATTATATATATACATATAGATACTTGTCGACTTATCTCATATCACTATTGTGATCCGAAAAATTGAATTAATTGTTATTATCAATAATACGAATTGACCATCGCATCGGTCCTTCCAACGTAGATATCAACCAAAAAGCAATCACTTCCCCAGCTAATGCCTCATGGGGCATTATTCACCAGACACAAGATTCGTTACTTGTTACTTCATAAGTAAGAAGTGTGTTGTCCTAATTTCGTGGATAAAGGTCTGAAAGGATTGAATCAATGTGAAACGTCTATTGATAACATAATTAAATTCATAAGCGAGGCAACTTGAATTCTAAAATTATAAAACTCTATCGATGTATTCTAATCTGTAATATAATTTTTGGATATCATATTGGATGAGTGACTAGCGTTGTTTTCCTATCTTTCTTCGTTGCTGAAGAGATAAGGGCGCCCATATTTATGGGCAGGGAGGACGAGACGGGCCCCCTCCTTGCGTTTAGGATCGAATAAAACTTCATGAAATATACAGTCGGAGTTGAAATTCAGTTTTGTTTGAACTTTGCTATATCAATTAACACATGGAAGTCATTCCTGTACGTTATACTGATTTAGATGAGAAGTGGTTATAACCAAGTATAACCCTTAAAAAGGTGTTTATGGGCGCCCTTGGAGACGGATACTGACTATGCCTTACTGAGTGTTGTTCGACTCTCAATAGATACATGGCCACCCAAGGACGAGCTTCATAAACGTCGCACAAAATTCCAGAATACCAGAAAAAATAACCATTCGTCACAGTTGAAATTCAAGCTTTACAGTTTAACTATGACATTCACAAAATTCACAAGGGGTAGAAAGAGACTTAGTTGTACCATATTTTGAAAATTCAAAGCAAGACTGTTGAAAATATAGTCTTAGGCAAGATATCTGGAAATATTGCTCACTGAAAACTTACATAAGTAATTGGTTCAGTCCCCCTTAAAAATAAAAGATTTCCAATTGAAAAATTCATTGCGGTTTGTCATACCTTGAAAAAAGCAACAAACTTCGAATTATTGGCGATTTTCAAGCTAGATATATGATTTATACGTTCCATCTATTAGCTGAGTATAACGACCTCGTTATCGAATTGTATTTATAAATAATCTCTATTTGTTACAGGTAGCAGTGATATACACAACCAATCTCACAGCATGAACAACTACTCACTTGATAGGAAACTCCGTTCTTCTTGCCCTTCGGCTTCTTCCTCACCTCGTTTAGCAATGAGCTCTCTTTCATCTCTTCCCCATAGCCATAAGCTTGTCAACTATGACAGCCTCGAGAGTGTAAGAAAATCCCCTGTCTCCAACGCTGACAGTTCAGTTACGTGAGTAATCTAGTTCTATTATAAACCTCTTACTATTGGTCCAACAGATTTTGAGGCTTTTCGATTCATTCATCAACCTTTACAGGCATAAACCCTCCTACCATATGTCGTCCTCTAACCACAGTAGTCTTGCTGACCTCACACCCTCCCCTTCAGACTCTGGCATATCAGAATTGGAAGCTGCCCTCAGAGAACGGGATTCTGAACTCGCTTACCTTCGCCAAACAATGGAACATAACGAACAAGTCATTTTCAGAGTGTACCAAGAAAAAGAAAAAGTATGGGAAAGGGAACTCAGAAGACTCAAGACTGTCCAAGATAGCAGGCTGCGAGCTAGCGCTCAAAAGGTTTGTTGGCTAACTTGTACAAATAATACTACAAATAGCTGAAAATCGGGATATAAATATCACTCGACGTACAGTAGAACGATATAGAAGAGGTCTTGAACAGTTGGAGTGTGCCAGGTGCGTTACAGAGCCCAAAAGGTACTCGTATGAATATTAATTAGCAAAGTGGCATCACGCCCGATAGGAGATACATTTGATTAACGCAATATCATCCCCGAAAGGTAATCTCGTATTTATTCGGTGAAGAAAGTAAGCTCTGGAAAGGTTCTGGATTTTTTTTGGACAATGATTATCCCATTTCAAACGACAGAAACAGTTCTCCATATGGTTGTTCGATGATTATAAGTCAGAGTTCGAATTATTCGAACGATTTGAATATCCTACTAACCATCGAGCTACCACTATTTTTTCCTCATTTATTGACGATCAGAATATAATTGCTAATAAACGACAAGAAGAAAGAGACTTTTCATTGTGGTTATAATTATGGGAATCAAAAAAACAGAGATGGTTTATTTCTTCTGAATTTTTACTGAAAAATACGAGCGCGAAAAAGTTGAGGGAGTGTAACTTGAATAAAATATATAATTTCTTACAGGTCCACAAGTTAGAACAAATGCTGATGATGCAGACATATCAACTTCAGCAAGACAAGAAACGATTAAGTTCGGACGTGCATCGGTCCAATATGCAATGCGACAGGTTAAGACAAGAGGTTGAAAACTTGAGGAGTCGTCTGGAGGAGACTGAATGGGGGTTGTGTCAGAAGACAGGGGAAATATCTCTGCTCAAAACTCAGTTGAAGGAATCACAGGTAAAAAAAGAATTCAGATGACTATATTTGAAATCGTTCTACTTCGATTTTGTGCAATAAATAACTGTATTTTCATTTTTACGATTCCACCTATTTTCTCTCGCAATTATGACATTTTTAAAACATTTTCACATTATCAATTGACAAAGACGTTGATGATATTTCTATCGTAAAATATTCCAAACACTATCTTTTTATGTACGTTTGGGCAAAAAAATACCATCAATATAATAATTACAATAAAATAATACGTAACCGATGCGATATGTTTCCTCTACACTGTATGAACTTATCAAAATTGCTTGTATTTATCAGGAGTAATTTCCCTTCCCTTCTGTTTTCACCTCATACCATGTTAGTTCTAATTGTTTTTATCAAGATTGTCCTGTGAATGGGAAAATGTTGGACTATTATTTATTATTATCAAATATTGGAATACAACGTGGCGTTTTCTGTAGAATTCCCACTTATGAAGTTATATATTTATATTTTATTCGAGTTAAGGGTTATCTTTTTACAGGTTGATCAAACAAGCAAATGCCAGGAGCTCATTCAGCTGAGGTCAGATCATCGCGACCTGAAGGATCAACTGGAGGAAAAGAATAAAAAAATACAGGATCTGGAGTCTTCCAATGCCTCGAAGGACGAAGAATTAGTCCGATTGAAAGAGGAATTCATGAAAATGGCCTCACCCCCACCTCCTCAATACGATTCTCTGGACTCGGTAAACAAAAACTACGACGAGACTGAAAAGCTGAAAGCCGAAATAAAAGAACTGAGAGAGGAACTGTCAGAGATGAGCCTCAACGACTACAGCGGCGTAGAGCCAGGCAGGGTAAACAGGGGGGCACTCATCACCGAAGAAGCAGAAGAGTCTTTAGAAGACCTGGAAATCCAGAAATTCAACGGGGAGTTGCGAATCAACGAGATCGAGAAACTCCGCAAGGAATTCGAAATGAAGTCGAAACAATTCGAAAACGAGCGACTGACGTGGGCTCAAGAAAAAGAGAAGGTGCTCACATACCAGCGTCAACTGCAAATGAACTACGTGCAAATGTTCAGGAGAACCAGAGCCCTAGAAGCGGAGATAGAAAGCTTGACGATCGAGTTGGAACTGGACAAAACGGGGCTCAAGAAGAAGTTGGATCTGTCGCAGACCATAGAGTTGTGATCGGCTGGTGCCAAATGTCTTGATTCCGTTACTTTTTCTCTTGTAGATTCGATTCTACATTCAGAGTTAAAAGTAACATGATAGTATTTTTTCTCCAGGTAGTTTTTCCTATGTATTAGTTTCCATGTTATTTATTATTCTGCAGAATTGGAACAATTTAATTGTATCCATAAAACCTTAAATGATATTTTATTCAAAGGTATAATTTCAACGGTTTGAAATATGAACGATACTGACTTTTTATTGAAGGCTTTGTGAATAGATGTGGAAGTCGCATAGACATCATCACCAGCATTGTAGCCATTCTATCATATTTCTACTTGGATATCATGCTCCTTCTACGGCCAAACTCAGAAAAACTTCTTAGTGGCATTGGTTCGAATTTCCATTGCCTATACCTACATAGCTCATTCTATTCAAACTTTTCAGAAAACTCATTAGAAAAAAACTAAACTAAAACAATGAAATATAAATAAAACAGTTTAGCATAAATAATAAATTTTTAAAAATAATATCTGAACGAAAATAAATAACGATAACAAAGTAGCCGTCAACATCTTGAAATGAAAATCAATTCCAAACAAGATGAGAACCCAACAGGAAATATTTTCAACCACATTTATAAAGCAAATCTTCATAAAAATCTCAAATAGGCTTTATACCTGATAATCCAATTTTTGAAAGATGCAAAATAATGTTCCTCTGGATCTCTTCAATTTTTTATACTGCTTGATAGTGATAGATCAATTTCCGTGTGAAGTATTTGATACTGAAGTATTTCATTCAATATCAATCGTATATCAATAGAATGTTTCAAACTCCAGTATATATGGCATACAATTCTTGTGGATTTAATTTTAATGTCTTGAATCTATTTTCATTGTTCGAAGAATAATAGTTTTTTTCACGTAAGCTATTCCTTTATTCATGCCAAGAGATAATGGTGATATTTATGTTAGGGAATGGAATTGATATAAATAATATAACAATGATACAGATACTAAAAAAGGTTAGTCAATAATAAAAATAGAAACTGATTCAAAAAAGTCTGGAGTAATATTCATTTTGTTGGGAAAAATTCCTTCAATTTCCTTTTACATTTTTCTATGAATTTGATATTTCTTATCGTTGTCGGTAGGCGATTATAAATGCTACACCTCCATGTAATATCGATTTACTGCCAAAATTAGATTTGGACTTATTCATACTCAAGAAGTCGACCTGCCTTGTACTGTTAAATATTTGACGTTTGTGGTCAGTGATTTCAAGTTTCAATATCTAGATGTTTTTTTGGTCGATATAAGTTATTAGTAGGTTCCAGACGGGATGGATTATAAATTAACATTTAACAAATTTGTTCTGCAGTCTTTCTAAATGTTTTAAAGTTCTTTGTGAAGCAGAGCCCCATATGAGTATCATGAAATAAAGATGGGAGTAAATGAGAGAGAAGTGAATGTTTTTCAAACAGATGAATGGAATATAATCAATGTATATTAAACAAACAATTAAACAATTCAAAAACAGGTATACAATATTATAAATCAAACTATTAATAAACTAAATGCATAATCCCACGAAGTAAAACTTGTTGTGGGATATTCGTATCACTCATGTAAGAAATGCAAAAAAAAATATTAGGATCGAAACATAGGTATAATTAGTTTGTTTTCAATATATCATGAAATAGTTTTCTATTAGAAATAAGTATCCATTCCTTCAGATTTTTTTTGTATGATATAAATAATTTTGTGTTTTTGATTTCCTCTGGTACAATTTCATATAGATATGAACAAGTGAATGCATAATTTTTTTGGGCGATTGTTTTATGTACTTTTGTTTTCAGAGTTATTTTATCTTTATGTCTGGTTTCGTAGTGATGCACATTGTATTTGATTTCATTTCTATTTTTGAAGAGAATAATCATTATATTAAAACAAAATAGAGTAGGTCAGAAGAATATCTAATATTTTTTCCATATATAATTTTTAGAAAATATTTTTGAAGAATTTCCAATGGTTTCAAATGAGTATCATTTTCACCTCCCCAACTAAGAATTCCATAATTCATCTGAGACTGAATGAGAGAGTAATTTAGTATTTCTAAATAGTGAATTTTGAGAAATTTTTTGAAGAACTTGAATTTAGGAAGCAAACTTCTCAGTTTTTTAGTTATAAAGATTATTTGTATATTCCACTTGAGATGTTGGTCAATAATTATACCTGAATATTTAATACTATTCACTCTTGAAATAATGTTGTCTTTGTCAATTTCGATTGATCCTAAGTTTTTATTTGAGTTTCTACTAGTAAAGGCAATATATTTAGTTTTTTCGAAATTTATTGTGAGTAAATTGGAATCAAACCAACTTTTCAAATGTTTTAAATCGTTTTCAGACTTTTTTTCGATATGGTTCCAATTTTCCGCGTGGTATGTTATAACAGTATCATCAGCATAGCTATGAATGTTTCCAGCTGTATTCATATAAAAAAGATCATTAATATATATATTAAAAAGTAATGGTCCCAATACTGTTCCTTGAGGAATGCCAATTCAAATATTTTTGGTTTATATACATTCTAATTTTGTAAAGAATACCTAGTAGTGGAATGATTTTTGTTTTGATATAATATACATTTTCTTTGTTCATCATGGAGTCTTTATTCAAGTGGAAAATGACGGTTACAAATACAGACCATTGAACTATCATTCTTGATATGACTAACTGGTACATTAGCAGAACTCGAACCCAAATACCAGTTTCATTGTCTGAGTTCCCGTGACGTATCTGTATGTTTTGATATCAGATTTATCAGAAATATCATAGATATTTCTATATTTGTTCAAGGTTAACGACATACAATCTTGCTTTCGTCTTGTAATACATTACTTATAGTTTTTAAGCTGTTTGTCATGTGATTTTTTCATTATTTATTTTATACACTGTATATAAAAGTATTATTCCAATTTATATTACTAGTTTTAACATATTTCCACCACTATTCCTGAGGTTTACAAGTGAGTAGATATTTTTGTTACTTTTGTATATAAAATTCACATCCAATAATAAACGTTATTTTTTATTTCAGATTTTTATTTTTACACGCATTCACGAAACATCAATTTCAGTGTTGAATATAAAATTAAGTCAATAATAATAATTCAACTAGTACAAAAACTGCATGCTGTCTGGAGGGCATAATAATTCGAGTTAAGAAAGACAATATAGATGTCATTTGTCGAATTTCTAGACTAGAATTCATATAATTTTTAGAAAATATGGGACACCTTTAATTTTCAGTTAGCAGATATTCTTTGGAGGTATCATGTTGATTCTACATAAATTGTCTTTTTGTACTGGGCCAAATTTTCCAGATTTCGGTACAGTAAACAATGCAAATTATTTATAGATCTTGAAAATATTTCTACCAAATAATTGAATATTAGAGCTTCACATATTAGGCGGTTGGAAAAAAACGTAAATTCTTTATTTCAGATTTTAATTTTCACACACATTTAGGAAACAGTAATTTTTATGTTGAATACCATCGCAATTTCCGATCGTCAGAATTTGGACAAACTGTGAACAAACATCAACATCACCCAGATATCGGTGCGTGAAGAAAGTCTCATGACATTCAAAATCTTGATGTGGAGAAAAAGCGGTTCTTCTTCTTCTTGGAAGGAGAGTTTTCTGACGCTTGGGGTTTGAAAGCCCACTGATTCTTTGGAAAACCTGGCCTAGTTGGCTGATTTACTGCTTCTTGAACGTCGATAATTTTGGATCCTTTTCTGTAAATGAATTCCATTAATTTCTTCATCCTACACAGACTTATCAACTATCTTAGACCTAACCTAACACATAAATGAGAAGGAGTAATCATAACGAGACGAAAACGGTAAAATTATGTAATAGAATATAAGGTAAAATTAGTTCCGATATAGATGTAGATCAAATTTGAATTTTGATAATGATTTTATGTGTTACTGACTGACAGTGATTAATTGTAGAATTGTTATGGAACACTCGATCTCTGCGTCTCAAACGGATGTCAAGTTTTCTGAAATCCATTTTTTGGGTTTTCTTTCCTCTGGAAATTTAAAAAAAAAATCAAATTCTTATAATATACATGGTGTAACTGAATAAGTGTAAAACATTTAAAAAAAAATATGATAAAAAGATAGGATCTTTCATATGAAGAAACTTCATTGGAGCATCCCTTGTTGAGATACAGCCCCTGAAAGGGGGTACATGAAATTTGTACAATTTTTTTCACAAGCACTGAAAAAGTTACAATATTGAAATTAACTTGACGTTTTGTACTACCAAAAAGACACTTATTAGCCAGTAATTTATTTGGTTTACTTCATGGTTGTAAGGGGTGGAAAACGCAACCCCTAAAATTTATTTCCAATGTAACTTTTTTCTTTCTTTTCTTATGTTTACCATTTGAAAATTTATTTACGATAGCCTGTTTCATCCCAAACAAAAAATGTCTCTTGGGTTTCTTGCCCAAAATGAACCAGTTCGCAGCAAAAAATTATTTTGCGAACAACTACAGAGATACATCGTCATAAATGCGAAAATACGAAACTAATCTATCAAGTAGGTCGCTATTAGCGATAGTGACAGTTAAATTAGTATGACGCTGTCAGTTTGTGAATTTTCGAAATTGAATTAATACTAATTGTGTTGTTGTTCTGTTCTTAATTTGTTACTTTAAATTTTATGTACCCCCTATAAGGGGCTGTATCTTAACAAGGGATGCTCCAATGAAGTTTCTTTGTTTGAAAGATGAGGAATCAAGGTGAGTTTAAACAGCAAATGAAATAAAATAAGAAACAAAATAAGAAAGATAAACATATAGATCCTTATGAAAGCGTTCATACAAGAAATAATATAAAATGAGAAATAAGAATAACAACAAAAGATGCCATCTTTCACTATTTTATTTGGAAACTGATAATGCGCATGACTGAAATATTTTCTGTACTTAACGTTCCGTGTTTGAAATTATTTTAACTTCTTTCGTTACAATAACCTCAGAATATTATTCACTGGTAATCTTTGCTGTATGTAATAGAATAAAAATTCACAATATCAACAATTGGGAGGTAAGTTATTGTAGCTACTGTCAAAACGAAATTGTGATATTCACAGAACACAAAAGTCATTGTCAAAAAATCTGCAACTTGATTGGTTCATTCTTATTTTGATTCAGTCATCTGTATAAACATACTTTTACCGTCAACAACAAAAAAAAATTAGTCTCTTATTTTATTCTTATCTTATTTTATTTGCTGTTTAAACTCTCCTTCTCACCTCCTTAAATGTTTTACACTTATTCAGTTATACCCTGTATGTTTATAGAGAAAATTGGTACATTTGCCCAAATGCGTAACAGCGATATTATAAAGAAAAAAGGCTTGAAAAAGTAGGCAGACTATCTTCCGAAACATCGCCAAGGGAAAGGACATGCATTTTTTTATATTTATTTTTTCGTCTTCAGATCATAAAAGATACGATACATAACTGACAAAATAATTCCGCTTATTTGTGATGTTGCAGTTACGTATCGGGGCAAATATAGCAATTTGCAATGAAAATAGATATGAGAATTTAAAGTTTTTTCTATTTCATGTCCAGGACGGAAAACCCAAAAACTGGATTTCAGGATATCTCAATGTAGCCGTGTACTTCGAAAAGGAAAATATTATTTTTGAGAATATTTGAAAAATGAAAATATATCATTTACATTGTCGTGAACCCACTGTGAGAGTGTATAAACTCAAAAATTTATTCAAACTAGAAATGTTATCTAAAAGATCTATGTGTATTTATATTGATATGACATCATCCAACAGTAAATATCTGGCTTCAAAATGTTATCCAAATTCGAGTATTTTTCTAAAATACAAGACAGTTCAAAGACTAATTAATTCGAGTTCTGCTTCTCAATATATAGGGGTGTTCAATGATGGTATCTTTGACCTGGGCCCCTCCCACTTCCTTCGTTGGTCCGACTGCATTTTTCATTATGTATGGGTAATTACGTGATAAGGTCCGACCTTGTTCCTCTGGTGTGATCGGCTTGTTTTTGTTTTGTGATAGGATGGTTTTCCACGTTCTTGGTAATCTTTGGGCGTCATCTCTCTTGTTCATACTACTCGGTCGTTTCTCAATTTCGATAGCCTCTCTGGTTGTTCGAGAGTAGAAGTTTTCATTAATGTTTTTGTGTTTTCGAAATTGATGTTATGTCCTGTCACCAATACGTGTTGGAAGATGTGGTTACTTTTCCTTGTTCATCCTTGCGTACGTTGAACCGTCTGTTGGTCTGGCCGATGTAAGACTTGTTGCAGTCTCGACATGGTACTTCGTAAACTCCCTGGGACTCCAGTGGTATCTGGTCCTTCGGATTACGGAGTATCGATCTTATTGTACGTTCTGGTACGAACGAGGTAGCTATGTCGTGTTTGCGGAGAATTCTGCTGATTTTATCTGTGGTTCCTTTTATGTATGGTAGTATGGTTGTTATGACCGGTGTTTTTGCTACAGCGTGAATCTGTTTTGGATGGTGATGTGAATTTGCGTACAGGTATCTGTTGGTATGCGTTGCTTTGCGATATACCGTATGGCCTAGCGTACCGTCGGGCTTTTTTATGATTGAAACATCGAGAAATGCGAGCTTGTTATCTTCTTCAATTTCTTTGGTGAATTTGATCCGTGGGTGGAGTTCATTCAATCATCACCTAGAAGATGGCAAATGAGACTTTGCCGAAACGTTGTGACAATTATCCTTCAGAGGATCAGAACCACAGAACACGGAATGAAACCCGAAAACACAATTCATCATACTTCGTCCGTGAGAATCTTCATGCTAATATATATATATATATATATATATACAGACTGGGTCTTGTTACCACATTTTGTGATTGGTGAAATTGGAGTTAATAAGGTAATTTAAAAAGATATGAACAGTGGTTAATATTTGAGCTCTCAATCTGGGTTGATCTATCCATGTCAATTCCGGTTCTGTTTCAGTTGTAATGTGGTATTCTGTAGCATTTCAATGATTGGATTGCGCTGGGAAATTTGAAAGACTTGCAACAACGAATTTTATTTCGACCTCCTAATCAAATTTTCTTGTAGCAACATTTCTTACCTATATTTGTACCACCAGTACTCGAAAGCCAAGGTGACACATGCCAGTCCAATTCCGACAAAAATCACGATGAACACCCCACCAATATTTTGGATACTTATTCCATCTGACTGGTCTTCAACAGAATCGCAATCTTTTTTTTCGGGGTTCCTATTCCACCATTTTTCTTTAAGACGTTCGAGTTCACGACGATTTAGAAGTTGCAAAATTCTGAAAGAACAAAACAAAATTTCCTTAATTAATTTATAAAGAGAATACCTCCAACTGAATCAAATCAACCAGTTTGTCTCTAGCTGCTTTCCTAATCAATAACACACCCGACATATGTGGAAGACACTTTTAAGGAAAACGCTAGTAGATGTTTCGTGTAATCCAATAGTAGAATTCGTGCTCTTAGAGTTGACCTGCTCGTATGGGAAAGTGTTCCTAAATTGATTGAAAGATGTATTTTAGTTCAGCTTGTGTATTATGCTGTTAAATCACAAGGAACACATGAAGGCATTTCTTTTCTGGAAATATTTGCATATCTGCTTGTAAAACTATCGAAATGTCAGGATTATAACCAAAATAATATACAACAGCTTTCAAAAGCTAAGAAAGGAAAGATGACAAATCATCTCTTAGTGAATCAACGAATTTATGTTGGTTTTCAATTATTTAAATTCTTGTAACTCACGCTGTATTGAACTGATCTTTCAGAGGGGACCCCTGTTGAACAGCGATGGCATAGGGTTTCCTGGAAAACTCCTCCCCAACTGCGGTAAGATCGCAATTTGTTTTTTCCAGATACTTGATGTCTGTAGCATCTCCTAAAAAGGCAAATCCTTCGCTGGACGACTTCGACGCTCTAACTTTTTCGAGGGCCTCCTCCATAGTGTTTGGAAGTCCGGCTTCTTTCATCGCTTGCCACATTTTCGTGTACTTGTCGCTGACTGGATAGTCCCACACGGCTAGTTTTGCACGCTCCACCTCTGATAAGCTGTCGTTGAGACTCATGTCTTTCCATATCCTGAAAACAGAAGCAATTTTTTGGCGCCCAACCTAGGACCAACGACATCTTTGGGTAATACAGTTCAAATAATGAGCTTAAGCTCTGGATCTACCCTAACAAGTCAATCGCAAGGAAACTGACATAAATGGAAATATTGATGCATATCACTCTCAATTTCCATTTAATTTTTTTCCTACGTATTTTCAATTTGAAAAATATCAGTTCTCAAAAGCATGCTTAGAACTGTATGAAGTTGAATCATTTTGCAAACTTTTACTCATTCTAAGATTATGTAATATTGTGTTGAACAATCTTACTCATAGAATCTTGCTTCGATATTTGCCATCCTCTCAAAGTAAGTCTGGGTCGAAGAACCATTCAGAGGAGCGTATTGAATTTTATACTGCTTGGAAAGATCGTCCAAGGACTCTATCGGTGTGTCTAGTCTGGAAACCGTCAAGAAAGCCGCCAGATTCGCAGTGTAAGACGCGATTATGATGAATCCAAACAACCACCAAGTGGCTGCAACGAGTCTGCCCGACAGATTTTTGGGGGCTTCCCCACCGCCTTGTGGCGTCAGAGAAGTCATGCAGAACCACAAACATTCTTTGAGATTGAACTCTCTCTTCTCCTCGTCGTCTTTGTATTTTTCCCGGTTGTTTTGGTAGCTGTATGGGGACCAGCGATCAAATACCCACATGAGAAAGCTAAAAATGGAAACGTGATTCACAATGACGGTAGTCGACTATTTTCTTAAAAATAATCGAATGCTGTGCTGTGCTGTAACAAGGAATGCAAAAGAAAACTCTTGACAAAATTTGTACTCGTACCTGTACTACTAACAAAAACTCACATTTTGATATATCATACAACTTTTGCACATCAAAAAAAAACCTTATTTAGAAGATATCTTGTTTTATCTATTACATTCATGACTTTGAAGCGAATGTGGACTATTGTATTGAATAACAAAAGAAATATTTTCTGGATACAGCCAGTTATGCGAAAGAAATCACCCACTTGCAATAAAAACAATTGTAAATGAAATAAAATATTATCCAGACAAATTTTATACAGAAACCACAATAAATAATAACAAAGGCAACTTTTGGTGTAAAAGAGAAAATTTCCACTAAATATGCCCGTTGAGTTCGAGGACATCAGTTTCTTGTTAGGATTTTGATCTCTGTGCAAAGTTTTTATTTTCTTATTGCTTAACAGTCCATCATTTTTCCTTCTCCATCACTAGTTTGGTGTTCCATCAATTACTACTGTCGCAAGTACTTTATTGGTATTTAGTATTGAAAGGCTATTATTAAAGGTTGTTGTTTTTTCAGACCATTCTCAAATGCCTTAATCCTTTGACTTCAAGGAGTTTTCAAGCCTTTTTTCACGATGATTATATAATAATATCACCCAAGAATTTCAAAACCGAGAAAAACGTGAAAAGATATCACAAGGATTTTTAAAATATGATTATGTAGTGTACCTACGAAAATATAATGTTTTTTGTATTATAAATAATGGTGAAATTCCTTCATCTTTTTAATGAGCAAAAATGGGGTTCAAAACATGATCATATTCTGAGGCTTCACCGTTTCATATTTCTCTTAAGCGACTCTATTTAGAAAATAAAAGAATATTACGTACAAACTGATGTGGATGGTAAAATTTTTCAACAAAAGAATTTTCAAAAATAATTTCGAGCAAAAATGAAAGTATGTATTTGTTTAGTGATTTGTAAACTGCCGAGAAATATGGCTGGTGAAATCAATGTTTGGCGATATAATTATTCAGTCAAATGAAAGTTTTTTTTTCCACTCAATTACTTTGACACTAACGATTCAAAATGATAACTTTCTTTTACAGTTTCCTACTCTGTTTGGTTATTCCTGAGACTACTGAAAATGGTAGTTCTGGGTATAACCTTTCGCGCTAGTAAGTTGATAGTCCAAGAGCATTTATCGTACTACACTACCACTCATTAGTACTACCAATACGAATAATAATAATGTTGGAAACTCATTTCATCGAAGGATTACCTTGTGAAGAAATACGCTGCCAAAATACACAGCCAAACCTCGTTTTCCAGAACCGTCAGGAATTTAAACAAGCTTGTGGGTGTCTCAGGAAGTTTCATAAGTATAGTTATCCCGACAAGATCGTAGTAAGGAACGGTGAAATCTATAACGTTTTCTCTCTCTGCCATGACCGACATGGAACCCAGTCCGACGTCAGCTCTTTTTTCCATGAGCTCCTTGACCACACCGTCCCACTTTCCATTTTCGTCCATCGTGCCAAAGTGATTCACAGCAGTAATTTCGTAGTCGAATTGGAGGATATTGGCTATTTTTTCGATAAGATCTATGCAGTAACCGCTGAAGCCTCTTGGAGATGATTCATCTCTGAATATGAACGGTTTTTGCTGAAACACTCATAACATTCGGTACACTGAAAATATCATTTGTTTCTTCCCTTCCAAGAATATTGACATTTCAATCAAAGTTCACCACTCCAGTTTATGGAAGTTTAGCTTTTACAAAAACTACTTTTTAGCAGGACACATATGTCCGGTTCATAGACCAAATTTTAACTTTTATTATATATTTTACGTTTATATAATGAAAGTTGTTTCACTAAGAATTGATGTAGGAAGAATTAATAAAATTTATTTTCTTCATGTCGTAATATTCGACTTTGTGTTTCACACAGTTTCGTCGAACAAGAACTGATTGACTCTAAATAACAGTGAAAATAAGCATTCTTGAACATTGGTATCGAAAACTTCTCATCCTCCTAAATCGTGACCATGTTTTTTGCCTAACCAAGCTATAAAATGCAAAATTGTACAGATTTTGAATGTGAATACTCTTATTTCTCCATGTTTTGAACATGTTCAGCACTACCTCTGTAAAAAGTAATTTTCAACCTCACCTCAACCGTAACAATCCGATACACGACATCAGCTGTAAGATTGACCATGACTTGCGGATCTACGATTGTCATATTATTATCGAAACCAGCTGACCATGTTCCTAAAATGATGGATTTATCTGATGCCCCTTCTCTAACACCAACTGAGGTCAATTGCATTTGGAACTCCATATAGCTGAGGCCGTTGGAGACTACGTTTATGGGTCCATAAGTAGGAGATTCGGTAACATCCTGTAATCAATGAAAGTCATGGATGTGCGGTTATTAACGAGAATCATTGGGGACGTTCAGTGATTTTACCTTATTGAAATATTTTTTCAAATTCAATCCATCCCTTTTTGGGCTGTTGTCTCCGTTATAATCATCACACGTAATATAATTTGTAACACTATTTTTCCAGGCACCATCGGATATCATTTCCCTAAAGGAAAAAGTTGGAATTAATTTAATGAAAAAGTGTCTAGATGTATTTCATGTGAAATATTCCGAGCCTGTCCCAAATTAGCAACAGATTTTTTGGGAAAGCCATGGGGAAATTGTTTGATTGATAATTGGGTATCCATGGTACCCAGCACTTTCATTGAAATAAATTCCCTGACTTTTCCAAATTTTTCCTCATCAATTTGCTCTGTTTTCCACCTCGACAATATATGTACCCCATCACAAGTCTGTTCAAGAAAAAATAGGAAATGAATCTATAAACTCTTCACCAGTCGAAACAAACAGTCACATATTCCAGTAAACTTCTCTATATGATATATCTAGAAGAATAATGAAAGCTGTTTTGAACACAACAAATCAAATCATAAATTAAACTATTTTTGATATAGATTTCAGTATAATGTATTTATGCATTGAAAACTTTGAAATTCCAGAAACAAGGTGAATTTTCCTGACTCTCAGGTAATAAGAGCAAATTTTACTGGTGGGTTGTTGGGTACGTGATAGATGGAGAAATGAAGAAACTACAAACTACACGAACTATACATTAAGCCATACTGCAAAGGAATGGTTGAGATTGAGACTCAGAAATCAAAAGTATAGCAATCAAAGGCTTCAAGTAATAAGAAGAAGTCTGTCAAGGGTATGGATTCTGATCACAGACACACTAAACAGTTCGTGTCTGTTCGATCTGAATGAAAAATTAATGAATGCTTTTAGGTTTTGCGAATGATCCCTCAGTATGGCAACACCTTCTACTGAAGTACAATTGGGAGAATACAATTCATCACTGAACTATATAAAAAAAATATGTCGGAGTCACTTACTTGATTGCTATGAAGGAGTGTAAGGTGAGATCGAAATAAAAAGCAGAAGATATAATCGGCTCTGTATTCAGTTGATACGTTCTCTGCATAGTACCCAATCTGTCTTGATAAGCCGCGTTCGGTGATGGTTTTACGAATATTATGGTAGCATTACGACAAACACATTTCATTTCGCCATCGTCTTGAGTTATAACATGCCATGCAAATTTCCTAAGCAGTAAAAACAGAAATTTCGAATCAGAAAATCAGCTTACGTAAACAGTAAGGTTATATCTCACCTATTGAAATAATTAACAGAATCGGCAGCATCGAGTACTCGTTTAATGTTTTTCAGACTTGCTAGTACGAAAAAGTTAACCAAATCTAATTTACGAAGTTGGGTAAGTTGTTCAACAAGTTGATTTCCATCTTTGATGGCTGTTATGATATGTCTTGTAGCTACGTTTTGGAGTAGAGACTTATATTTGTGATCCATGACTTGTAAAAAGTAAAGAGAAGATTAGTGATGAACTGAAACCTGGTAGTATTTTGTGGGACAATTTCTTGGGTTTTTCATGTTCAAATCACAATTTTAGTATGCAGAACGTTCAAAAAGGAAGGAAAATGGAAATATTCATATAACACTCTCACTAATGCTGTGTATATCATTCACAAACATTCAATGAAATGTAAAAATAAATGCCGTTTACATCGATTTCGATGTAAACAAGTGTGAACTAAGAGTGATGAGTCAAATATCAGTTTGAACAATAATTTTCTTGTGTTACTCGTATGAAAGTTTCCTTCGAAAGATACACCAAAGATTGTATAGTGTTTGGCACAGAAATTGAATTAAGTGCAAGTTATGTATATGAAATCCTCTTTTCTGATTAGTCAGTATCTCATAAAATGCTGACACTAGATAGGTTATATAAACGTTTCAGCGCTGCGAAATAGGGCAGTCTTGTCAGTACCATTGTTAGAGCAACAAATAAAGTCTGTTAATCCAAAGAAAAGTCTTTTTAAAAAGTGGTTCCAGTGGCCCGAAACTATAATTGGCGCAGTCGGTAGGATAGTGGAAGAAGATCGACCCGGAAATTCTTCAGTATCAACTGTTAATCCACTATCAGAACAATAGCTTCGCCCACCAACCACCCGTCAAAAGGACCGGATCATCAGACCCAGGCATTGCAGACTCCAGGCAGAGATCCCCGTCACACTATCGTAGTAAGTCGAGTTTTTCTCCTGTTGTTCCACGATTCCTTTTTGAATTTTTATCGTAATTATTTGTGAAGGTTTCGGAAACAAACATCTTTTTCTCTTATCGAAATTGAAATTGATGACCAGACTATAGAAGTCAACTAGTTTAAGAACAAAGGAAAGAAAAAGCACAATCGACAATCATCGCACATTCCATAATCATAAGCAGATAACACGAAGTATACTGCTCTCATTATTTCATTAAATAATAGAACAAAGACAACAAAGAACGGTTTGTATCATACGCTGATACAAAGTAGACGAATAAATTATATCATACGTTGATATAAGGCGCTCATTTTATCCAACAAACAATAACGTTTCAGAAATATTTTTGTGATAGACACCTGCAATAATATCTTATGATTCTGAACATTATTTTCAACGAGATTGTTTTGACTTCGAATTGATAATTGAAATACAGTTCTTGTTGATGCATTGATGGTGCATTGATACAAAAACGGTATTTCTTGAACAAATTCATTTTATTGATTCATGACAGACCCTGAAATCGAAAATCTAGTTCATTCACTTGGTTCTTTATCCGTATCGAATTCAACCATGTCCACAGAAATTAATTACACTCTTTTCAAAATTTATTCTGACACTATACCAATATATGAAGGATCGTCAGATACCCTCGAAATTTTTATCAATGCTGTTGATAGGTTTTATACAAAATATCATAGCCTTACTGATGATGCATTAAATCAGTGTATCTTAAGTATTATAATTGGAAAACTTCGAGACAGAGCTCAGTTATTAATTGGCTCAAGAACAGAATTAAATACATGGACATTATTGAAAAATGAATTAAGAAGTACGTTTGGTGATAGACAAAACCTTGATAACCTGGAACAACTTTTTACTTTAATACCAAATAGAAACGAACATCCCATTGACTTTGGAAAACGGATTCAAGTATTAAGAAGCAAATTAGCTTTCAAAATAAATTCAACCTCTAATATTGATCAAGCCACTAAACTGATTCATATTCGACAGTATGAATCACAGTCTTTAAAAGTATTTTTAAGAAATCTGAACATACGATTACAAGACAAAGTCTTAGTACAAAGGCCAACTTGTTTAGAAGAAGCTATGAACCTTGTTTTAGAAGACGAAAACTTCAGACAAACTCAAAATATGGTTTTTCGAAATAGACCAACTACTAGCTCAGGCACTAATGTACAAAAACAACAACTTCAAAGACAAATAAAACCAAATTACAATAATTTCCCACCACAAAACTATTTTCAAAATCCCCAACAAAATATGAATTTCAGAAGTCAAACACCTACTGCTTTTCCTAAATTTAATTTTCAACAACTAAATCAAAAACCGCAATTTCCAAGTCAACCGATAAATATCCAACCTAGACAAATACAACAAAGATTCCCAACAAATCGACAAGTATTCGGACCACCTCAAAATGTGTTTAAACCAACAAACAAACCTGATCAGAGAAACTTTCAACCAATGTCCACTACTTCGAGGAATCCCACGATTCGTACATCAAACATGCCTCCAAAAATGCCTCAACCATTTGCAAATAAAACATTCATGCAACCCCCAAGACAAACCTTCATTAGTGAAGAACTTTATAACCACGTTGAAGAAGAACAAGATTCAACGCCACCATATTTCAATCAATATCCGATTGATGATCAATACTCTTTGGATTCTGAGTTTGATGAATCAAATGAATACTGTTTTTCTTCTCAAGAAATGACTAATGCAACTTTTGAAAATGAGGATGAAAATTTTTACAAGCCTTCTCAGACGAACGAGATAATTTAATAGAACTATATTCAGCCTCCGTAAATGGTCTACCATATATTCAAATTCAAAACCCACCGATAAAATTATTAATAGATACTGGATGTCACACTTCTATGTTGAGACCATCCATTGCAGAAAAATATTATCCTGATAGAATATTTAGAGAACCATCCCAATTGAAAACATCGTTAGGTCAAAAAGAAATACAATATAAAGCAATCATTCCAGCTTTTGAAGAATTTCAAAGTAATTATGAAACTGAATATATTTTATTTCAATTTCATGAATTCTTTGATGGCATTTTAGGTTTGAAAGAATTAAAAAATCTTGATTTAAATATTGATTTTACTAATCAACTTTTAAAAAATGATTTTGTACAAATTCCCTTCCATTATAGACAGCCTCATGAAGTTTCTTTTACTTTTGAAATACCACCTTATGAATCATTAGTAAGAAAATACCCTGTTAACATCAATGAAGGAGAAATAGTTATTCCAAAGGGATATATTGATGAATTATATGTTCCTGAAACTCTAACCTATGCAAAAAATTATCGTGCTACTTTCGAAATTTTTAATAATACTAATAAAACGATATCTATTACCATAAATGAACCTTTTCCAACTCACCAAATAAACGAAGAACATTTCGAATTCTTCAATATAGAACAAGTTATGCCGAAAATTAACAATAACTCTATGCTTAATATAGCAAATAAAATTAGAACTGATCACATGAATCTCGAAGAGAAAAATGAAATTCTGAAACTTTGCCGTGAATTTTCAGATATATTTCATGATGAAAATGAAAAACTCTCGTTTACAAATAAAATAAAACATGAAATTAAAACAACAGACGAAATTCCAGTTCACACTAAATCATATCGTTTTCCCCATTGTCATAAAGAAGTAAATAATCAAATTAACAAAATGCTAAATGATGGAATAATCCGACCATCTTCATCTGCATGGAGCAGTCCGATATGGATTGTACCCAAGAAAACAGATGCCTCCGGAAAGAAAAAATGGCGTATAGTTGTCGACTATCGCAAATTAAATGAAAAAACAATTGATGACAGATACCCAATTCCAAATATCGATGACATATTGGACAAACTAGGAAAATGTAATTACTTCACGACTTTAGATCTTGCTTCAGGATTTCATCAGATAGAAATGGAAGAAAATTCTATAAACAAAACAGCTTTTAATGTAGAACACGGACACTATGAGTATGTAAGAATGCCCTTCGGATTAAAGAACGCCCCAGCAACGTTCCAAAAAGTAATGGATCACATTTTGAAAGACTTACGAAATAAGATTTGCCTTGTTTACATGGATGATATTATCATTTTTTCAACTTCTCTCCAAGAACATATCTCCAACTTAAAACAAGTATTCAAAGTACTGCGTGAAGCTAAATTGAAAATACAATTGGATAAATCTGAATTTTTGAAACAAAATGTTGAATTTCTAGGACATATTGTAACACCCCACGGTATAAAACCAAACCCTAACAAGATAAAAGCAATAAAAAACTTTCCTATCCCAACTACTGCTAGAGATATAAAATCATTCCTTGGTTTATTAGGATATTATAGAAAATTCATAAAAGATTTTGCCCAATTAACAAAACCGCTTACTCAATGTTTGAAAAAAGGCGCAAAAATAACTCACTCTGCTGAATTTTTAGAAACTTTCGAAAAATGCAAACAAATATTAACTAATGAACCCCTTCTACAATATCCAGATTTTACTAAACCTTTTATTTTAACTACTGACGCTTCTAATGTAGCGATCGGAGCAGTATTATCGCAAGGAACTTTAGGTAAAGACAAACCTATTGCCTATGCATCAAGAACTTTGAACCCATCAGAACAAAATTATTCTACTATAGAAAAAGAATTATTAGCAATTGTCAATTTTACAAAGTATTTTAGACCTTATTTATTCGGAAGAAGATTTACTATCGTTACCGACCATAAACCACTTCAATGGCTATTTAACACTAAAGACCCTTCGTCAAAATTAGTTAGATGGCGTTTAAAATTGGAAGAATATGAATATAACATTGTACACAGAAAAGGAAAGAAAAACTGTGTTGCTGATGCCCTATCACGAATAGAGCTATACCCAATAGAAAATCAATCGATACTAGGTAATTTTGATCCAGACGAAAATGACCGATTCGAAGATTTTTCTGAATTTCTCTTAGATTCTATAGACGAAGAAAAAACCCCTGATATAGACGATATCGCTAAAATAATTCAACCATTAGATGAACCCATAAACGATAAAAAACGAATTAAAGTCATCTCAAATGTAGTGATCGTTCCAGCTCGTCAAGAAGAACCGAACACTAATAATCCAAATGAAACGCAAGCAGAACCGAATAACGATAATTCAAATGAAACGCAACATTCTTCTCAAGAAAACCCAATTTTAGAAATTCCAATTTCAGAACAACCCTTAAATAGATTCAAAAACCAAATACTTTTATTATTGAGCAATGACGCTATCTCTCCACGCGTAAATATAACAAAACCATTTGACAAAACCTGTTTAAAAATCGTAGTTTCCCAAAGAAATCTAGAAAACGATATAGTTAAAGTATTTCTAGAATACCTAAAACCTAACACCACTTATGGAATATTATTTCAAACAGAATTGACAAAAGTACTAATTCCTATAATGCAAAAACACTTCAAGAATAATGCTTTCAAATTGATTCAAACCAACTTTCTTGCCAAAGATATTTTTAAAAAAGAAGAACAACTTGAAAAAATTAAATACCATCACGAGAGTAAAACTGCACATAGAGGTATAAACGAAACAAAATTATCTCTATCAAATATATATTACTGGCCTAATATGATTCAAGACGTAACTAATTATGTAAATAAATGTGTAACATGTCAAAAATCGAAATATGAACGACGTCCCAATGTCATAAAGTTCAACCCTACACCTATTGGAGAATACCCTTTCGAACACATATACATTGACGCTTTATCACTTGATAAAATCAAATTTTTAACAATAATTGATAGTTTCTCTCGCTTTGCACAAGCATACCCTATCCAACTAAATGCGACTAATATTTTAGATGGTTTATTAAAATTCATATCTCATTATGGCATCCCCTATAAAATAACTTGCGACTCAGGTACAGAATTCAAAAATAGCCTAATTGAAGAATTTTGTAAACTTCATAAAATCACCTTACACTATATAACCCCTAAAAATCCGAATAGTAATAGCCCTATTGAACGTTTACATTCTACATTAATTGAAGAACTAAGAACTTTAAAGCTAGAATCTCCCAATCGACCAATAACAACACAAATGTTATATGCAATTTTAGGATACAATAATACTATCCATTCATCGACTAAGTATACACCATTCCAAATTATTAAAGGTAACTTAGAATACCAAAGTCCACATGATATTACTTTTGAGAAAATATCCTCAGACTATATTGAGAAACACACTAGGAATATGAAAATAATAAAAGACATAGTAGAAGAAAATAATGAAAAAGCCAAAGATCTTTCTAAAGTAAACGCTGATAGAAATGATCCCCCTGAAATAAAAATTGACGAGGATACATTCATTAAAGAAACTCCAAGAAATAAATTATTACCTTTATATAAGAAAATCCAACCAAAAAAGGATTGTGATATAAAGATTGAAACCTCTAATACAAAATATCACAAAAGCAAATTAAAACCACAACGGAAAATTATAAAGAAACAAACTTTTTCAGATGAAAATCCTAAACCTTCTACTTCTCGGGATCCTGACGGCAACAGGACAGCAAATAACAATGACTAGGATAACTAATCCTATCCTCCCCTTCTCACTTGGAAAAGCAAGAACAACCTCCCAAAAACACACCTTTTTGAAATTCATCGACCTGAAACAGTTTGACTCTCCAATAAAAACTATAAGTAATAATGCAAAGGCAATCACAAAATTTATTTTAATAAAGGATGTTTTATACCCACAATTACATCATATGTATAACCATCTACTATACCTACTTGATCAAATGAAAGAAAAATTATCTAATTTGAAACCTCAAAAATACAATCGATCAAAAAGAGCACTTATGAATATAGTAGGCAGAACAAGCAAATGGCTCTTTGGCACCCTAGATGACGAAGACGCTGAAAAATACAACAAAGCAATCTCTACACTGGAAAGTAATCAAAATATGTTACAGCATGATTTAGAAAACTATCTTACTATCACAAAAAGATTTATGAACGAAACTACAAGTAATTTACAACAAATAGTGAAAAACCAACAATTAATTGAAAATCAAACAAAGAGTATAGTTTCAAGTTTAAATAAGTATACACTATTCCTCAGAGTTCAAAATTCACTTGATACTATGATAATCGATTGTCAAAATATATTATCGATGCTAAATAATATCGAAGATTCAATATTATTTGCCGAATTAAATATTATTCACAGTACAATATTACCGTTATCAGACATTAAAGAACTTATAAAAATAATGTCGAGTTTATATAAAGACAGTCTACCAAATTTTGAAAATATTCAATCATATAATAAATTATTGAAAATTGAAATTCATTATAAAAAGGGAATTATTATGTTTGCCATCCACTTTCCGATACTTCTGGAAAATGTTTACGATTATTTTCATCTGTTCCCTATTCCAATCTCCAACCAAGTTATTATTCCTTTAAAACCTTATGTTATCCTCAACTCGACTTACCATCACTATGAAGATGAACCGTGTACGAGAATCGAAGATACATGTATTTATCATGTTGATAATCAAATTTCCAAAGAAGATTGTTTACCCAATTTACTAAATGGGAATACCAACAACCAGTGCCAGACTACCCAAATTCAATTGGACCAAGATATCATCGAACCAGTAAACGACGCCTACGTCATTATGATCCCTGTTCGAACAGTTAAAATCGAGAAAAACTGTAAAGAACATGGATACGAAGATATTGATCAACCACAGCTAATCCATATTCCACGAAAGTGCAATTTTACTGCAAAAGGTGAAATATATTCCAACGATGCCACTTCCATCCAAGGAAAACCCCTGCAGTTACCCAGGATTGACGCCGTTCAGATCCATTCTGAAAATAAACCCATGAAAGTTCCGGAGAGAGTTAATCTAGACGAATTAACAAAACTTCAGGACCTTGCTGAAAAAACCCAACTACATCGACTTCAAGCTCTCGAAGAAGACAACACCTCTTATATTCTGTTATATATCTGTAGTTTTATGATTTTTGTAATTGTTGTATATTATTTAAACTCAAAATATGGAAATAATATGACCAAATGTATTAAGAAGAGGAAAATAGAAAAAGATACCGAATTAGAAAATGTCGGTGAAAATAATTTCAATGTATTATTTTCATCTTAGGGATGGAGGAGTTATGTATATGAAATCCTCTTTTCTGATTAGTCAGTATCTCATAAAATGCTGACACTAGATAGGTTATATAAACGTTTCAGCGCTGCGAAATAGGGCAGTCTTGTCAGTACCATTGTTAGAGCAACAAATAAAGTCTGTTAATCCAAAGAAAAGTCTTTTTAAAAAGTGGTTCCAGTGGCCCGAAACTATAATTTGCATATGATCAGGAAAGTTCCTAGTTGTTTTTAGATTTTTCATCCTTCTTGGAAGTTTTTATTGATTTTAATAACAAAATGTCGAGAGAGCTGACAAAAACTTCATACTACCACAGAGAAAATAGCCAGTCTCTCAAGGGTTTTTCTTGTAAGTATCAGCATGCGCGATTTTACAGCTGCTTTAAATTACTCACCAAATGACTTATCAAATAATATTGCTGCATTGGTAATATTTTGGTTGAGAACAATTGTCCTCACGATTTCGGGGATGATATCGGCAGGAGGAGAAATTTGGATCAAGTAGTCTTTTTCGCTTTCATCGATGTTGCGCCATTGTCGCAAATCCCCCTCTTGACCAAAGGATGCACTTATCGTCGGTAGAGCTAAAGCCTGAGTGAAAGACTTTACCGTTTCTGAACCTAGCCCTGTCATTGTAGTATCTAGTACCAAGTGAGGGTAAGTTTGAGCCTCCAACATTGAGTCGTAGGTAGAACATACTGAAAAAATTCAGAAATTCACCAATTCTACATCACGTACACCACACTGGTAGATTTAAAAAATATGACCATATTTTTTATTTTACGAGATATAAAACAGAAAAAAAGGCTTACGTGATTCCAAAAATGCATTTGAATCCGTCCGATTCCCAACAACTCTTCTAATATCAACGCTCACTCCTAGTTTGTTGTTCTTTTTTAGATAGGTCAATGCTACATCCAAGGCTTTTTCTGCTACTTCATTCCCTTCCTCATTAACAAACACTGAAAAATAATTCTCAAAGAAGAAACCCAAAATAAATCGAGAATATCTCTCCTTTCTCCTAACTAGCCATACACGGCAAGTATCTGAACAAACTTCTTGTTCCTGGAATAAGAACATTCCGTAATATTGTGAGGAACAAGAGGCGGTGGATGGAAAATTGTATTCTTGAATTTTTTTGACTTATATTATTTCATATTCGATGTCGTCTCGTTTTTTGTAACATTATTTTCATGATCAATCAAAGCTCAATTTCATTAACGACCAGAAAATCCATTTCAACCTTTTGTTTTGATTTGATTTCCTTACTTAATTTGTATTTTTATTATTTCGTTCTTAACAACAGGTTTCAATAGACTTGTATTGTATTTGTCGATTGAAAGGTGCATGCATGTAGTAACATGCAATTAGATTTCATATTGTCGGCTGTTAATATTGAATAAATGAATTAAGAGATTGATGAAGATATTTTTTTCATTACCGAAGAACAAATAATTTTTTTCTGTTCATGATTTGAATACTCATAGTTAATAAATGTTTCATTTATTTTGAGGTATTATTTTGGAACCAAAGCATATGAGTATCTTTTATTGAAAAAAAAAAGTCTCCGCCTCTCAACTTCTGAACTAGACGAAATTTCAAGGACGTATAATGTTTTTATGAAAAGGCATCGATTTTAACCCTTTAATGCGCAATTTTTTATTTTTGAAAAAAAAATTATACCGGGGGTACAAATGCGAATTTAGCGTGATGTCCACGTGCTTGATATCTATATCAATCATAAGTTCACCTCGATTAGCGACTAGGTTCGATAGTATCAAATTCCAGAGATCGCTAAAGGGTTAATCTATATGCACTCCCCAATCACAGCAGTATACTACATATAGCGGCCACTTCACGGTCTACTCTCGACACCATAAATGTGGCACGATTGCTACCAATTTTGTCGACATCTCGCTTTTGGAGAAACTGTCCCGCTCTCAGGCAGTCTGTTCCGGTGTCCCCAGCGAGGCCGCCATAGTCCCGCTTTTGCAAACCGACAATTCAAAAAGTATTTTTTTTGTCATACAGAAAGTGCTGGACTTATTGATCACGTAAGGGTTTATTAGCAGCAGTCGAAATACGAAAGTATTTGACGATTTTCTACTCATTTCCAACTTTGCGACATGAAAAAATCTCTTAAAAAATCTCTTACTAGGATCCAGAGAACGCTTGTACGGAAAACCTTTAGTCGTATCATTCCAGCACTTTCGTAACAACAATCTCCATTCAACAAACTTTTCTATAGTTATTGAGAACGTTAGGTATCTGCCTGGAAGTAAAGCACCTATCGAATGAGTTCTTTTTGAAATGATCAAAATATGGACAAGTGATAAGTCACAGTAACAGTTGAGTGTCACAGCAATGAAAGCATTTATTTTGATTACAAAAATGAATACAAATAAATCATGTACTATAAGCACCACACTCATCTCAAAACAAGACTCGATATTTTGAAACAAATTTCTTCAGTCGACAAATATAAAAATACACTCAGAAGTCATTCCAATCCTAGGGCTTAGTAAGTGGTGCTTTTGTGTTTAGTGCTTTGATAATTTTTTCTTCTGTATCGAAAACCTTGTGTAACACTAAAAACTTTTTTATTATAAAATTCCCGCCTCGGCAAAAAATAATTGGTCTCACGTTAGTTATATTCCATGAACAGATTACCATGCACCGAGTCAGGCCAGTTATAATTTTTTTTTGTTATATTTTCATGTTCTGTTATGGTTATCTATTATATATGATCAAATGAATGAAAATAACCGGATAAACTGATGATTTAAGAAATGTGTTTTTTGGATTCCTAAAAACACTGGCCCTCACGCATTCTATTCCAAAAATTCTTTATGTAGCTACCTAAAGATTTGGGTAGGTGAGATTGCAAAAATAATATGATTCGGAACTACTTATGTTTCAGAATATTTGATCAATTCCCACAATTTCTCTAGTTACATTAGCTACATTTCAGTTGACAAGTTCGATATGTTCAACAATAAGATTATAGCTAAATCTATAATATACTTACACACATTGATATTCTGGGTTGTCTGTCCTTCACAGTATCCAAGCCATGATAGCAGAAGTATCAGTAAACTGTTGCTAATGGCCATTTCGTGAATATAAATTTTTAATATAAGATTGGGGGTATTTGTTTCTTACACCTTTCACAGAATGAATAATCAATACGATAATCTCGATGTCATCACATGTGAAAGAAACTATTCTCGTCAATATTCTAGTTCATCGTGTTGCCAGGTGAGCCATGATGTACACATATGACCACACGATATTTTAAATTATGTATCATTTCGTCGGATCCCTGATTACGATATAATGGTATTGTTTTACGAGGGACGAACGAATTCAATAGATCCTGTCACGTCACTATATTTTATAATCCAGTAGTGGAATTATTGTATACAAAGACCTATCAGACAAGAAAATCTTGTACGAAGCACAAAACTGGGGCAAACCATAAGATGGCAGTTTAGAAAGGAAACTCCGATACCAAACTCGATCAAACGCTTTTGAACTGTCGAGTGCAACAGCTAAAAATATTTAACCATTTCAATTCACATCGTGAATGTATAAGCAATCGTGGTGAGTAAATTAAAAAAAACTACTTTTTATTGTATTATACAGTTACTTTCATGTTCACATGAAAAATACATTTGAATTTTTGAAGTTAGTAAGCCTCAGGTGAAACCTCTCTCGGCAAGGAGTTCCAAAGCTCAGCTGTGCTATTGAAAAAAGATCTCCAAATTCACAACAAAGCGGTGGGAATTCTGTACTCGTCGAGTCATCCGTGTAGATATTGCCAAGGGTGGAACGATTGATAACAATTCAGAAGAGCACCGACCATGAAAATATCTAAAGAAGAGAAAGAAGTCTCCGACCCTTCTACGATGTTCCAATGAAGTGAGCGAGTCTGTGAGCGAAGAATCCCCAACAAGATGGATTGCCTTTCTCTGAATAGAATCGAGAAGCCTCAATGAATGTTTTGGTGCCGAGAAGTGAAGTATTTCTTCGCACCAAATAGAAATCCAAGGAAAGCACCTTTAGCAATCGATATTACATGGTTGCCCCATGAGAGATTATTACTGATCGTAATTCCTAGCATCAAGATACGATATCGGCTTTCCTTAAGAAGAGACATGCCTTGGTTTTAATTATATTGGCGTGAATGTTTCTTTGAATTTTTGTTTCTCGAGCTGGTATGGGGACTCTGGAAGAGAAACTAATATGAAGAATACTGTCGTCCGGCGAAACTATGTACTAAACAAGATGTTTTCTCGATCAAATCATTGATATGAAGCAGAAACAAAGTGGGCGCCAGAACTGAACCCTGTGGAACACCTGCATTTATTGGAAGAATCTCAGATGATACTCCAACAACTATATACAGAGATCTATCAGACAAAAAACTCTCCAACAAAGCACACAGCTCAGAAGGCAAATCATATGACGGCAGTTTAGAAAGGAGACCCCGATGCCAAACTCGATCAAACGCTTTTGAAATATCGAGTGCAACAGCTATCGTTTCTCCGAATTTTTCGATTGAATGCTGCCAAATAATGAGAAACATGAGCCAATAAGTCACTCGGTGATATTTGATGGCGAAATTCGTATTGTCGATCATGATCCATGATAGAAAGCAATGCAATTGGTCTATAATTACAGGATAAAGTTTTCTCTCCTTTTTTAGGACTCAGGAAGAACTCCCAAGTTATACGGGAGATTGAATAATTAAAAAAATACTGGTGTTAATTCGCGGCCACACACTTCAAGAAAAATTGCTGCAGTGGTCATTATCTTTGGTCAAAGGGGGAAATGAACTGAAAGTGAAGTTTTTAGCGACAGCTTTAGCAAATGACCAAAACTAACGAGATCCGTTTGGACATTCAACAAGTCTTGAACAAATCCTATGATTGTGCTTCTTTAGCAGCTTCAGTTATTGCACGACACCTATTTCTTGCGTTGACATAATCAGATATCGTATCTGGACCTGGATTTTGGCGCCAGCCATTTTGAATGTGGCTTGCTGGAATGTGACACCCTTAGAGCAGCTTTTATAGAAACATGGTTTCTCAGAATGTGGTGCCTTTGTACTACTTGGAATGAATTTTTTCATTTCCAGAATGATTGTTTCAGATTTCTTATGTACAAAATTTTCTCCAATGGCTTCATGTAGCTATTTGTCGATTCACTGGGTTATTTTTGGGTGTTGTTGAGACAAGTCTACTTGTGATTCCGACAGCTTGCATTTTTATTCCCTAACAGAGTAACCTTTTAAAATTGTCCAAATAGAAATGAGTGTCGTATGAAATCTACAAAATGTGCAAAAGCAATACTGTATTCAAGAGCTCAAAATGTATTGAAATGGCATGAACCTTGAAAATGCTACTCTTTACCAAGTAATAATTTTTCCAGTGATCAGTAACGCTGTTGTGTTGTGTGGATCCTCCTTCCGTGTTTTACGAAAAGATATATCGTGTTTGATGATATTATTCGTGATGCCACGTTATATCTACTTACTAGATGTGTTTTAGTATCTCTCGATATGGAAAGCATACGCCTACCCAACGTTGACATTAATTATTTCGTCATGCATCACGAAGTTTTTGTACGTTTACTAGCAGTATTAAAATCATCAAGATAAATTTCAACAAATTGACAGAGGTTTTTTTATATTCTAGTGAGTAGAACGAAGGTGCGAGAGTTCGACTCAATATAACTTATCCACATAAAATAACATATAGTATTCGTCAAAAAAGTAACATGATTTTTTTTTCGAGTTTGGATTCACTTGATTCAACAGAAAATGGTTCTACTCGAAAACTTCAAAATGGAGAAAACTCTCCAAAGGAGTTTTAAAAAGTGACGAGTGTTGAATGGGTATGCTTTTTTACATCCCCAAAGTTCAATAGAAGTTCGCCGTTTCCTTGGTACGAGCATATTATGTGCTTTGATTATCGGGAACTGACGAGATGTCAAATATTTCTTAGCATGATATAGATAATCTTTCTTGAGACCTTACCTAGCTGGCAATTGATGTTAAGTGGTTTTCCTGCAATACATATTTCTGTTCTTAATTCTTAACATTAAGATTCAAGTGTGCATGGAGCACTCACTTCAGACATTGTCGTTTTTTTTGAAAATAGTACTGTACTTGCTCACTTGCTTTTCCTGTGAGCATTTGATTCCATTGTTCTAGTTGAAATTTTGGTAGTTGTTGTTTACCCAAGATACACTGAATTGTTTTTTTCTCTTCCAAGGCATTCACTTTTAGATTGTGATACCAGGCATTATATCTCTGAATATAATTTCGAACGTTTTAGATTTTTAGGATAAGATACAGTAAATCAATTCAAGAGACATTTTCAAAATATAAGTGTCCCCAGTTTCTTGAGTAAATACCAATGTAAGTTAAAAGTGATTGCTTGAAAGTAATTGACAATGTTCCTTGCTGAATGGTTATGGTTCGGACTTCCACTGTATATATTTTCAACTCTATTGAAACCTGTTGCTAGGAGCGGAAGGATTGAAATGCGAATCAAGTGAAAAAAATCATATCAAAATTTAGGTCAATAATGAAATTAGGGATTGATTGATCAAAGAAAATACTGTTGTTACAAAAAAAAAACCCGAGATTTCGAATATGAAATATGAGTCAAAAAGAATTTGAAATAACGAAATAAATGAAATAGTATTGTGACAAGAAAATTGAGGTATCACCCGAAGACGATTGCGGATACCAGCAATCGAAACGTCGTGAGTACACTCAACTTGAAACTTGGTTTCAACATTTTTGCATAATATTTCATTCAATTTCTTTATTTACATTTTTTTGACTAGTATAACTCAATTTTCTTGTCACAATATTATTTCATTTATTTCATTATTTAAAATTCTTTTTGACTCATATTTCATATTCGAAATCTCGTTTTTTTATGTAACCAAAACAGTATTTTCTTTGATCAATTAATCCCTTATTATTTCATTATTGACCAAAAATTTGATTTTGATTCTTCTCACTTGATTTGCATTTCAATCCTTCCGCTCTTAGCAACAGGTTTCAATAGAGTTAAAAATATAGACAATGGAAGTCCGAACCATTACCATTCAGTAAGTTAAAACTGACTTTCATCAAAATTCGGCCTGTTTGCATTATCAGAAAGATAAACCAACTTGAATTTTCATTTTCAGTTTGAAGTGAATTATTCAAAAGTTTATATTGATTCAAGATAAATCTGAATTAATAATTCTTTGTAGTTATTGAATTTTCACATACTGTATACCATAGAGTCTCTGCTTGGATTCCCTACAGATCTAGATAAGATTCGATTTGATGTTGTTCATTCAAAAACTTCATTTTCCTCAACCAAATCTTTACAGAATTTTTTTTAGAAGTCTAGGTTTTTGAAGTCTCTGGTCTCAATTTAGGATAGGGTTATCAAAAATAAAAACAAAATTTCTGTACTTGCTCTTAAGTATATTTTTTCTGGTAACTGACTATTAATTTCACAAATAATAGAAGTTCACATTACAAACATGTACTTAAAATCTAAATAGGACAAACTGTTATTGTGTACTCATTAAATTTTTATGTGAGGCAAGTACATTGAGAGTTTTTTTTGGGGTATTTATCTTTTTATTTATTTTTTTTTGGTGAAAATTCATACATTCCGCCGTAATCCGAAAAATATAACCTCAATTGTTCCAAACCAAGAATGCCATTCAATAAAAAGGTCTTTACATGTAATTTTTTTTTCGTTTAAGGCGCAAATGTAAAAATCATGCTATTATATAGAGGCACTAAAGTAAAAGGAAAGAATACCCTAAACAATAAAACTATTCTACAGGGGAAATATGAATGGTGTAATGCTGGATATTACCCGGCTCTCCACCACAATATGCGCCTAGGAGAATTGTGACGCCATTTTCCATCCACAATCCCCACTCCTCGAAAAAAGTAACACACCAGTTACTTTTTCATTAGCATATATAATGAATATATACCGGCGAGTTCACTGTTCGCAAGAATAATTATTGATACAACCGGAAATACACCAAGGATGGTAATAACGTTCAAGCAAAATCACCAAAATTATTCAGAAGGCATTCGAGATAATATGGATGATAATGTTTGAATGTTACCGAAATAACAGTGAACTGGCCGTCAATGGTAAATAATTGGGATGACTTCGTTACATGGAAACTAACTTAAATAGTTATGTAAAAGTGACATTCATACAGCACTGAAGTTCGAGTCAGCCTGAAATCATCCCCGGGTTTAGATTTTCGTGCTGTACGTACGGTGCACATAATGTGACATTTTTACAATCGCATCCACGAGAATACGAAACAAGTGATTTATTATCGTTTCCATAGATTCGAATAATTTTTACCGAGGGGGAGTTTAGAGCTCACCGCCTTGCTCGAATGTAAATCTAATGATATCCTTCGATAAAAACCTTTTAGGACTAATAGCCAATAGAGGCTTCAATATTAGAAACACAAATACTAAAACTAGGAGCATTTTTATTTCTTTGATTTTAAAGATTTTTTTGATTTTTTTAGTTTCATTAGATTACATGCTAATTTATCAGCTAGAGAAAGGTCTTATGTATGTACTGTACAAGCATTCAGTAATCGAAATGATTTATTTCCTTTGTGGTGATCTATTTTATATCTTGTCAGGAATGAAGGATTGGAGGAGAGACAGAATACAGAGCAAATTTGGAATTTTTGTGGTGATGATTGCAAAATATCGTCCTTCCGACATAATGACGAGCCTTTCTGAACAAAGACATCATCAACAAAATTAATACTGTGTTTCACAAGATCACTGAAATATCGAGGAATTGATAATAAGATGGCACAAACAAAATAAATCATTTCGAATATGAACAGGAACCTTTTCCAACTGCCCTCATCTTAAAAATACTGAATCGGAATCAGGAGTTTGGCAAATTTCAACAAGTCCATAAAAAAATTTAAAAAACTATGCACATAAACCATTACCTAAAAAAAAACAACAAAAGGCTGTAACCAAAAATAAAATTTTCAATTCCGTTCAGTATTCAACAAACTCCGTATACCACTATAAACTACATTTAAAACCAAGTAGTGGTAGTAATAATAACCATTTCCAAATAATTTCATTAAATACAACGTGGAGAGATTTTACGAAAATTTATGTGATAGATTTTTTTTCGCCTATTTTTCTATAAGTCTATCTCTTTCTCTCTCACGCTATCTATTCTCATTCTACATTCAACAGGTGTTCTGTTTCGTTCTGATGAAAAAATTCAAATAGCTACTCTACGTAATTAAAACGCCCTAAACACTTGAATATATCATTTCGTGTTATAATAACAATACCGAAACACAGAAAAACACCCAACTGTAAAATGTAACAAAATCAAACGAATTTGGTTACTTTTTACAGCGAGTTCTTCCTCTTTGATCGGCAGATCTGCGTTGGAACATGCGTGTCGTATAGTCGAGGCGAAGTAACAAAACCCCCGACGAAAAATAAAAAAAAACACCAACAACACCTATTCGAGTATATGAAGAATGTAAAATTTGATTCATAAAAAAGCCAACAAAATTTTCAACGAAATATAAAAGAAACAAAAGGGAAACAACGGCGAGTTTCCGATTGAGAATCCAAATATTCGAAACGATTTTTTCAATAAAAAAAAAAGAAGTGATGAAAACTCGAAAATAGATATGGTTCGATCTGGGAGGTCGGTCGGGATAGGAACGCACGAGAAACGACACACGCAACATCACAGAAACGTTTTGCACAAAACATTTCGATGCAATATTACATCGGAATACGACATCACTAACAGCTATGGCGTTTATATCGCGTGAAAAACATTTACAGATCGGTTAATAGAGTTCTAGTCATGGATCATATCATTATTATTATTATTATCACTTCCGAAATGTCGTATTCCAGTCGTCCGTTTTCCAGAGCGTTCCTTTCGCGACCGACAACTCGATTTTCGGCAGGGACAACTGTACACTCAACAAAATAAAACGTTTCGCACAAGAACCCTAATAACAAAGAATTGGCCTAATGATCGTGCAGTCAAGGTCTCACGCCGTCAACATAAAACAAACAAAACGTACAATTCATCTAATAGATGGAGCCTCCCTACACGAAATAATTACACACTTACTACATCGTTCGATATCATTTTTCGTTAATACAAATGTGCTCAACAAAACAAAGCCTATGCGCCGCGAACGGCGAAAACATGCACTCTCTCAATAAATATACAAAAAGCGGATTTGCGCGGCATTTCGGATCGTTTGTACGATTCGAGCTGTCGAAACGGCTCGCAATCTCTTTCTGCACTGAAACTAATATGGCAGGTTTATCTGTCTGGGCGTGTTTAAAACTCGCGCGTCGATTCCGAATGCCGCTCTCACAATATCAAAGCCAAAAACTAACCTGTCCGAGTACATTTAGAGGGTGACCGAGCGCAGGGTGGGCAACGTCGACATCTGAAAAGGAAAAAAAACACGGATGTTAGAAACATTCACGAATTCATGTCGTACATACTAAAAAAATCTTTTTGGGATAGCGATTGTTTCCACTTCATTTCACCTTCTTTGGTATTTTTTTTAAACAATAAATCATCAGTTAGAACATACTTAACCGACCAATATAAAAAAAAAACACAAAGAATTTTATTTATCAAATTCCTTATTCAATCAGTTGAGAATATATATAGTTGAAACGTCAAAATCCCTAGAAGTCCGAAAGATTAACATCAAGAACAGACATATTCTAAAATATCAGAACGTATTCTTACCGCCGATGGAGGTCACGCAGTGAAATGGAACATGAAACTCAAATAATTGGGAAGATTTTTTACTGATGAGGGCGCTGATGTCTGTTCAAAAATGTCGGCTCCAAACAGTGATCAGCTGATCTTTAAAACATATGTTTACTATTGTTTACGTTGTATTGTTCCTTGTGTTTTTGAAGTTTTGGCGAAGTTCTGTGTAAAACAAATGTGAAGACTATTCAGTGTGTGAATGTGTTAGAGAAGTGTTTTTCCGTACGATAATTATTAAAATAAGAAATACATATGGAAAGAAAGGTTGGGATTTCTTCCTTTTCTACTAAAACTTCCATCCACACAACAGCTCACATTAATTATTTTCGAAATTGTTATAAATAAATATCAATTTCATCAAATCGCAAAGGTGAAGCACAAGAACACCAAAATGCACCACAATTTCAGATCACATTCGACAGTGACAGAAGTTTGTTTTTGTTTTACTTGATAAAATAGTTCAGCTATTTGCCGATAGAGGCGTATCTGGATGATGAACTTCCCAATGGCAAGGGAGAGCAATAGCAGAAAATGAAAATCAGCTTTTATCATGCTGTCTGAGCACAATTACATCATATGATATAAATCGCACTTGGTTACCTCTTTTGAAAGACAAAATGTTATGTCATATCTCAGGACTTTGACATATTTTCAGAAACAAACATAGAATAGAAATATTTGTGAATAAGTTTCAAAATCATGAGATCCAGACCTTGGTGTAAATTTTTTATCAGAAACAGTGTCAATAATCCACAAAACTAAATAAGATTATGAAGTGAATGATGTCTCCTATTTTACTCGCCATTCCCATGACAGATTTTGAAAAACAATTTTCATGATTACATATTTCTTATTTTAACCTTGAATATCATTCATATACCCACATGCCTGTATTGCTATTATTGGGCTTTATTTCAAAATCTTTAATATTATATACCACATGGTTATCTATTTATGTATGATTGACCTGTTTGTCAAAAAAAGAATGTTATTAAAATCCTTATTTGTTCTTTTATTTTTATGATAGGCAAATTTGAGTTATATGAGAACTGACTGACTATAATATAATAATAGGATATGTTTCTTGTTCATTTCATATTCAAATGATATTGTACTTAAGGATAATTTTGAATTTATCAACTTGTTAAAAAGACAATACAATGCTTGCTGTATCTAGTTTAAGTATCTAGATGTCATTATAGACAATAGCCTGAATCTCAAACAACACTACCCATATATATCTAACAAAATTAGTTGTTCTTCTTTACTCGTATAAGTGAATATTTAACTTTCCAAACATCAATTACAGTCTTCAGAACTCTCAGCCCCATTTTGAGTATTGTCATACATTATTATCACTGCTCGATACTTCATCTTTAGCATCACTACAGAAACTACAAAACAGAGGAATGCAAATTCTCTCGAGATGCAATAGATATACCCTCATTGAAGTTTAGCACCCTTATATTTTGACCAATTTATTCTATAAAAGCATGATGTACATATCTATCACACAAGAGATAGGAACATGTATGTATTCCCCAAACTAATTATTAAAGAACAATGAATTCTCTATTCCAAGAAGACTTTCTACAATATTACAAACTTCCAGACCAATTGAACTAATGTAACCCTTCACCCAATTTCAAATAGGAGCTAATGAAATACCTAAAGATGAAGTACATACAATGCTTAGAATATACAAAAACACTATAATTATTGAGTTACAAATTAAAATTATTGAGTTTATAAAACACCAGTATTATTTATTAATACCAATAATCAAAATCTGACTTTGTAAATTAGGATGTACCAATTTGAAATAAAGATTATTATCATTATAGGGACTGTTTTCGAATAATGCAGCAACATTCCAGGGTATATCAGAACTCATCCCTTCTACACTTGTAACATCTTGAGTAACAGTCATTGGCATTTTGAAATAGATACAAAAACACTAATATAAAATCAGTTTACCCAAGAAGGTGAAACAGAAATGAGATGTTTTAATCCTTTTACAGTGCGAACAATTTTCTTTTTCTAAGAACCTCCATAATCATTTCAAAATGTTGGATTTTGAGGTTTACAGATTATAAGCTTTCATTCGATTTCACTACACATATAAATGAAAAATTCATTCTTGACAATTTCAATTTGTTTCATGCCTACATGTGTCTATATAGACTAGATGTACAGAAAAAAATTGTTTTTTAGATATGATAAATGATGATAATAGCAATATCGCTAATAATAATCTGTATATACAGGGTGTTAGGTAAATTTGAAAAGTTATTCCTTGACCTTCTCCAAGAATATTTTGTCCCTTGATGATTTCTGCAGGATGAACAAAATTTGCAACAACCATATCGTGAGATAAAAGTAGTCACGAACATTCAACGGGACGGACTATCGAAGCTAGTCGTATAAAACAATCGAGCAACAGGAAAATAATGAGCAACAAGAAGCGAAAACGGAAAAGAACGATTTCGGTCAATTTTTCCGAAACAGACGAGCCATTCTATGCTCGAATGACTTCATCTCATATATAAACAAACCAACCAGAGTAACTAAAGATACGGAATCTGCTATTGATCATATTTTCATAAGAAAAGAAAATTGTTTGAAAAAAAATGTTTCAATCTCACCTATAATATTTTGTACAGATATGACCGATCATTTTACTCCATTTGTATGCTTCACTTTCTCAGAAACCAAGAGACACAAAGATGAACATAACAAAAACAATAAAACAATCAACCATAAAAAATTGAACACTTTAATTTCAAGAGAAACATGGGAAAATGTCTTGTTTGAAACGGACCCTCAGCAAAGCTACGACATATTTATTAGTGAACTTGGAAATCATATAATAGCATCTACAACCGAACAATCAATGAGGAAAAATAAATCTATCATCAGAATCAAACCCTGGATTACTACAGGCCTAGTAAACTCCATAAAGCATCGTGACAATCTGAAAAAGAAATTACTAAAAGAATATTCAACAGATTCAGAATCAGAATACAAAAGATACCGAAATAAATTGAACGCCCTGTTAAAGAAAACAAAAAATGATTATTACAAATCCCAAATAAAAGATGCAGGTACAAACTTTAAAAAAATCTGGAATATAGTAAATAATATACGAGGCGAGGATAAAAAGAGAAATATTGAAAACAATGACATCATACTAGAAAACAACATTACCGTTAGTGATAGCACAGCAAAATCAAACGAATTCAACAAATTTTTTGTTGATATAGGTAAAAACATGAGTCAAAAAATACCGAAGACAAACCTACCCGAAAATTTTTTGTGCGATATCAAAATTAAACAATCAATATATTTAGAACCTGTAACTAATAATGAAATTGTCATGACAATTGCTAATCTAAAAAATAACTCTGCACCAGGACCTGATAGAATAAACTCAAAGACACTCAAATCAATTCATACCAATATTTTAGTCCCCCTAGTCCATATCATCAATCAAATATTCTCAACAGGCGTCATACCTTGGCAATGGAAAATCAGCTATGTAACACCAGTTCACAAAGCTGGAAAAAAGTCTCAAATAAATAACTATAGACCTATATCTGTCATAAATACGCTAGCCAAAGTATTCGAACAATGTGTCAAAAAAAGACTACTGAATTTTTTGGATAAACATCAAATAATAACTGACAGACAATTTGGATTCGTAAAAAATTCAAACACTGAGAATGCTATAATGGATTTTCTCGAAAATACTGTGAAGGCCATGGACAGGTCAACCAAATGCTTGGCGTCAACCAAATGCTTGGCCGTTTTCTTGGACCTGGCCAGGGCCTCGATACAGTTGATCACGACCTATTGATGGAAAAATTGAATAACTATGGTGTTCGAGGCAATGTATTGACATTGATGAAGAACTACCTATCAAATCGAATCCAACAAGTGAAAATTGGTAATGAAATAAGTGATGAACTGATTGTACAAACTGGTATACCACAAGGGACCGTTTTGGGACCGATACTTTTTCTTATTTACATTAATAGCATAACAAAAATCAACAACTTCGTAGGCGATATAATATGCTACGCTGATGATACTGCACTCATTTTCACGGGAAAATCATGGCAAGAAATAAGAACGACAGTAGAAACAAATTTACAAAAAATATATATGTGGTTAAATAATAACAAACTAACACTGAATGTGAATAAGACGAAGTATCTGACTTTTTCACCCACCATTCGTGATCAACCAAATAATTACAAATTAAAAATGCATGAAATTCTCTGTGATAATCAAGATACTTGTGACTGTCACTCTTTAGAACAAACTAAATCTACAAAATACCTCGGAGTTATACTAGACCAGCACCTAAAATGGACGGAACATATCAACTTTATTACAAAAAGGCTAAGAGTATTAATACACACTTTTTATGAACTACGAGACATACTATCAGAAAAAAATCTCATAATTCTCTATACATCTCTTGCCGAATCTATAATAAAATATTGTATTCCTGCTTGGGGTGCAACATTCAAAACTGCTATTAGCCCTTTACAAACCGCTCAAAACATACTATTGAAGATAATCTTTAAAAAAAATAGGCTTTTTTCAACAAGAGCATTATATCAAGAAACAAATATATTAAACATCCACTCACTATACTATTATCACTGCTCATTAAGAATGTTCCATATACGAACAGATTTCGCACTGAAACATTCAAGAGAAACCCGATCAAAAATGAACCAGGACTTAAACATTGAATTTTTTAATAAAACTGTCACTCAAAATTCTTTTCTTTTTTATGGTCCAAAAATATTCAATACTTTACCAAAAAATCTAAAAGATATAACATCCTTTAAACTTTTCAAAAAAGAAGTGAAAAAATATGTTCATAATCACCCAGAAAAACTTTTATTTTCAAATTGAAACATATACCGACCTACAGATGCATACATTATGAACATAAGTTTTTCGTATATAGTACCAGACATTAACAATAATACCGTACCAGGTTTTGTGAAAACAGTTAATCCCCAGGTGTTTCAAATTGTCCAATCGCTTTTGAACTTTAGTTATATATATGTGTGTGAATATATGTATGTATGTATATAAATTTTTCTATCATTCTCTCTCTCATTCTGTTTATATTTCCACATAAATTTAAGTCAACCTCACCTGCCATTCGCACATAAAATATACGTTTTGCACGAATGCCTTGCTGATTTAGACATCGCAACACAGGCTACAAAGCCTAGCGCGAGTCCATCCAGTGAGTCATTTGAAATACATACAACTGTCCACTCGTCTATAAAAGCCCTTTATATTAGTTAGTAAGGTTAGTAAACTTGAGAATGGTGCTAATGATAACCATTGTATTTTGTGATGATGAATAAATCTTGAAATCTTGAATTTTCTTCTGAATGCGTTGCGATGAGTACCGGATAACACTTAGCGTAGAATGAAAGGAAAATTTGTCCATCAACTCACCTGGATAACGCAAGCCTCCTCGAGCCGCGAAGCAAAGCTCCAAGCGCTCAACGGATGCTGTTGCAGGATGAACGAGTGGCGGCGCTTCTTGCTCTCGCTAGGGGGCGCTGCGGCGGCGGCCTCGAAGGCGGTCACCGCGCCGCCGAGGTCGTAGCTCGGTTCGCTATTCGGCAGTTCCTCTTCCATGTACGACCGTTGGACGGTGCTGAGGTCGGAGAGGAGCTGTTCGCCGTCCTGAATGATGTCCTCGCGCAGCTGCAGGTTCGCGCTGCCTCCTGTCGACGATAGACACGCCTGGCACAACTTGAAACATAATTAATTAGATGTCGTCGTTTTTTGGCCTCGGTGGATTCATTTAGCTGGGGGGTGGTTGGGGTCAGGTCGAACAACTGAAACCACGTTTATTTCGTTGTCGACGTTTCGACTTTAATAAAGGCATCCTTAAGGAACCACGATTAATACCACAATTAATATATGATGTGATTTACTGTAACCCTATAGTGCTCTGAGGATGACTTTATTCAAGTCGAAACGTCGACAACGATTATATAATATATATCCGACTAACTGTGATCTTGTAGTGCCCTGAGGATGACTTACATAAGTCGAAACGTCGACAAAGAAATAATAGTGGTTTCAGTTGTTCAGTTATCCCCCAGCTAGATAGTTTGATATTTGATGAAGGTATATGATCGGAACACAAATGGTTAATGGAAAAACTGAAGAAAAAAATTAATATTGAAAGATATTGTCTCCTGGCTAACTCAATATATTCGATATTATTTCAAATCAAATTTTTTGCTATATTTTATACTATTTCATTATATTCATTAGCTCTACAGATATTTTGCCTTTATTCTTTTTCATTTTTCCAATGTGATTTTTCTTATAAATTATTATTATTAAAATTAATATAGTAAATATTCAACCTATTCTCACTGATACTTATTTTCCTTCATTTTTACATTTTTCAAAAATGAAATTGAGCAAAAAATCAAATGAAATGAAAAAAGTTGTATGGCTGATAGGAAAAATGCATGTTTTTTGTCCTAAATATCATTTACATCTTTATGACTAGATAAAAGAATAAATTAGCTCAATAATAGTCGAATTATTTTCTAAAGTGCATTTTGAAACATGGATTGACGAGGAGCAGTTCAAAAACCACCTTTTAGCGTGTGTTTTGTATGGTTTCAAAAGACATGATCCTTGTTTTGTTTACTCGTTACTGCTTCAGTTTCAATTGCTATACAGATCATTGAAAAAACTAAATAACTAAATATTCGTATTCCAAGCAATGATACAAAAAAAAAGAGAGTAAGATGATAAGAAGGGATAATTTATCATTTAAACCTAAGCTTGCCATATTTTTAGACAGCTCAGTGTGAATTATTCAAGAGTAAGTTTTGCATCAGCTATTTAGCAAAGGAAAATTCGATCTTAAACTAACCTAACCTTATTTATAAACATATTGTAATAGAGATTTATTATAAAAGTCTGCTGTGGGCATTTATGAATACCAATCCATGATATATGCGTACCATTTTAATTTAACATATATTTAACTAGAATTGTTTTATTTTCAATGCTAAAAATGTATGATTCCTGTGACCGACATATCTATATTGAAGGTGATGTTTTCGGCACAATTATTTTTTACTTTGGCCCACGCCAATCCCCAAGCTAGCTACACAAAACAACACTTTCTTTCCTGATAACACAATCTCTTCAAACTTTATATCAAATGGTGATATTTTTTAATCCCACTATTGATGTTCGGATAGGAAGGAATACAGAGAAACGACCAAATGACGAAATGGTTAAGGCTTTCGCGGCCGAGGTTATTAGTATAACTTTTCTTCGGGCTTGAAGGCCGTCGCTCTTTGGAACATCTTCCTAGGAAGAAATTCCAAAAAACGACGGCCTTTCAAGCCCGAACAAAAGTAGTTATACTAAAAACGACCAAATGATATAATTTCACTCTCCACGTTGTCAGCTTGTCCATTTCATTTCAGCACGGTAAAGATAACGTATTGCGCGATGCTGGACAAGCAGCCATTCGATATCTACGATTATATGAACGATTTCTTACCTCTTCGCCACTCCAAATGTCTCTCAAACCCTGGTTGTACCAATCAGAATCCGTCTGACCTTTGCCGGGCCAATCAGAATTCGATGCGTAACTATTGTTGTTGCATTTGTCGCACATTCTCATATCGAATTTCCACAACATCTCGCCGAGCACGCTTTCCGGCCGAAGAGAGTGTAGCATACAAAACATAGAATTGTCAGTTTCCATGGCGGGTTTTTTGTCGTTGGGACAGGTGCAGTTCTCTACAGGTTTCGATTCGGGCATGTAGTATAAAGATTGGGTGATGTCCTGCAAATCAAATGCAGAATTTAATCGTGCTGGTATATTATCATTTGAAGGGTACAGGGGAAAACTGCCAAGTCACTTTTGTTACTTTCGATCTGAAGGCATTGTTTTTCTGTTCCGCATGGACGTAGCCTGTTTTCCCCCTGCATGGGTTATTTTTGGTTGTTTCCAAAAAAGATATTGTTATTCGAAACTTATGATAGGAACCATACCATAATTCTAGCAAAAAAAAAACAGTTTTTTGTATTTAACGACAAGTTTCACCTTCGTTCAGAAAAATGTTCCCTCTGTTAATAGCATATATAAAAAAACGAATCTATGAAATGAACTGTTGCAAAGATGGAGGAACTGAAAACCAAGCTCCTCTCAAAAGTACATTGTTTAGTAGAAGAGTATTTCACTGATTGACTTTAGGCCAACTGCTAGTTTGTCTTTGTATTATGTCTGCAAATTACAGCATTTTCTATCACTCTTCAATCTCAATCAAATCAATGTTGTACCAAATTCTATGGGAAGATTTTTGGATTTGATTATTACGAATATTACTTTTTTCTGTTTTGAACAGGTCAGAAAGTCCACTTATAAAGGAAGATCGGTATCACCCAGCATTGGAATTTTCCATTTCGTTTTCAGCAACTGCACAGAGAAATGTCATTCAAACAAGTTATAAATTTAATTATGCTCTGGGCGATTTTGAGCTTCTATACGGTCTTCTCAAGAATTGTAATTGGAACGACATTCTAACGTGCGAGGAGGTTGATGTTAGTCTAAAGCTCTTCTATGATAGATTGTTCAGTTTTCTTGACAGTTCGATACCTAAGTGTGTACAGAAAAGGAAATATGAGAGCAATAAAAGTTTCCCAATGTGGTTTTCCAAGGAGCTAAAGATAAAAATCAAGCAGAAAAATAAATGTCACAATTTACTCAAAAAGAAAGGTTCTTCAAGCAAACGAGTCGAATATGAGAGGTTACGAAGGGAGATAAAACAACAGACCAAAATTGAATATGATCTTTACAAACATAACATAAACAATTACCTCATTAGCGATCCATCAAAGTTTTGGAGTTTTGTCAATAGTAAAAAAAATTCAAACGGGATCCCAGGGGAAATTGAATTTGAGGGAAAAAGACTTGAAAATGAGAACGAAATTGCTAACGGTTTCGCCAAACACTTCATGTCTGTATTTGAAAATTCAGATAATAAAAAAAACTTTCAAAGAAATTATTGGGGAACTTTCAAGTTCTCAATTATCACCGAAGAAGATGTGTTACGTGCGATAAAGAAACTCAAACCGAAAAAATCAACAGGTGAAGACAACATACCCACTTATATATTCAAAGGGTGTTCTCAATTTTTCACAAAGCCATTAGTACATATTTTTAATATCGCTCTCAGTAACAAAATTTTTCCTAGTGACCTGAAAATGGGGGTTATAACGCCTATTTTCAAAAAGGGGGACAGGCATAGCGTTGAGAACTATCGCCCAGTAGTAAACATAAATAGCTTAGCCAAAATTTTTGAAATTATACTGTATGATGATATATATAACTTTGTTCAAACCGAATTTAGCATCTTTCAGCATGGGTTTCTACATGACAGATCTACAGTAACAAATCTGTGCACATTTTCTGAGTTTGTTTCTAATGCAATATCAAATAAAAAACAATTAGATGTTATCTATACTGATTGCGAAAAAGCTTTTGATAAAGTAGATCATGGGATACTCCTATCGATCCTTGTTGATGACTACAATTTTTCAGAGGAAGCATATACATTTATGAAATCATACTTAGAAAATAGAATACAATCAGTCAAAGTTGGGAACTCCCGATCTGAAAAATTCGTAGCTACATCAGGCGTTCCTCAGGGCAGCATTTTAGGTCCTTTACTTTTTTCTCTATTCATTAATAATCTCCCAGAATCAATAGAGAATTCCACGGGTTTGTTATTTGCGGACGACTTTAAGATTTTTAAACAAATTGACACAATGGATGATTGTACTGACTTGCAGAAAGATTTGAATAGAGTTGTTGAATGGTTCAGTAGAAATAATATGAAAATAAATATTGGCAAATGCACAACTATGACATATGCTCGCACACAAAATATTATTCTTAATAATTATCTTGTAGAAGGAATAAACATTGGGAGAACATACCACATGAAGGATCTGGGTGTTACTTTTCAAACGAATTTCAATTTCAACGAACACTATCAGACGATCACTGCAAAGGCATTCAAGGTCCTTGGCTTTGTTATTAGAAATTCTAAGAACTTCTCAATAGAAACAGTTGTGAGACTATATAATGCACTTGTAAGACCACATTTGGAATATGCTAGTTGTATATGGAATCCTACAACTGACTATGGTACTGATCTCATCGAAAAGGTCCAAAAGAGATTCTTACGATATTTATATACAAAAAAGTTCAAAATATATCCATTTATGGTATCCTACCAAACTTTGCTGAATAATTTTAGTGTAGAAAGATTAAGTGTCAGAAGAGAAAGACATGACATGATATTTATTCATGGTATAATAAACAATAACAAGTACAGAAATTCCTATCTAATAAATTATATCACTTTTAATGTACCCAAAATTAAATTGAGGCTACAAGGCAACCCGATATTTTGTAATGACCTTCATTCAATTTCACCTCTCAATAGAATGATGATGGAATGTAATAAGCTCAACCAACGATTGAATGTAGATTTTTTCAATATTGATGGAAAACAACTGGATATATTGTTGAAGTCCCCGATTTTATGTTTTTAGGATTTTAAAATGTTGTCTGTATGTTATTTTAGACTAGTGTGATGTAATGACATGTCTGCCTTTACTTGTAATTACCTCTCTGAGGTGTTTGTAAGGATTGGAATAAATAAATATTTATTCTCTGAAAAAAAAAAAAAAATTTCTCAGTATGTGACCGCCAGGGTCAATAAAAAAAACAACAAAGACTATCTACTACTTACGTCCTCAGCATTGGCCTTGTCCTCATCAGTTTCAGAGTCGAAATGAGGCAGTATATCGGTCTGGCAAGCCTTATCGTTCTGAGATATCAAGAATTTGATAACGAAATTGGAATTGAGAGAAGCGACTTCGTCATCCTTGTACTCGCAATACTTCTTGCTCTGTTGCTGGTCGTTGACGAGCCACAACGAACCGTTGGGACTTCTCAAGAACGATAGCTGCTCCAGTTTGTTGGATATAACGAAAGTGGAGCCGTCCGCGTATCGACTATAAGAATTGCTCGGCTTATCGTTGATCGGCTTGAAGTGAGACTTCTCGGAAGTGAGCAGATCTTCTTCTTTATCGAAATTGAGGCGGCGCCTAGATGATCGGAGGGGTTGATTTAGTGGGCTGAAGGATTTGGACTGAAAAAAAAAACAGTTTTATACCCTCACTCTAGACGAATTCAAGTTTCATTAATTTTTTTAATTGCGTAAATTTTTGTTTGCATAAATGATATTTTTTGACGTAACTAATTGAAACTACATATCATTCATTCGATTTCACAATAATCAGGGTGGGGCAAAATCTGATTTCTATAAAAGAAATAAAAAATCATTGTTTTTTTTAAATCACGATTTTTTTTATTTTTCAAATTTGAATATAGAATTTGAACATTTTGGTTCTTTGAAATTATTGTTAATTATTTTAATGTATAAGTCTAAGAATTTTAATACAATTTGCGGCTCAAAAACTTGTGACAAGGCATTAGTAGCGCTGCTTGCAAGAAAATTCTTGTCGCGATTTGATTTCCTTCTGTCCTATACACTCGCTATACAGTGCCGAGTGAGGCACGAACACGAACGCGTTTGTTGTGCTTTTTGCAAAAATAGATAGATACTTTATTGGTCTCTTCAGATTGTGTTAACAACATGAGACAAGTCAAACAAGGTGCGAACATTAACAATACAGTCACTTTACATTAATAAGATAAAATACATGGAAATAAATATATTAAAAGCTCATTACAAACTAATTACTCTCGTTAAAAACTAATTACATCATAGTGAAGTTTAGCTATGGTCATTGATATAATCATCTAAGGTATGAAATGCTCTTCGGATCAAATGTTTTTTCAACATCTGTTTAAACATTTTCGAATTTGTTTCTGATTTAATATTTCCAGGTAACAGGTTGAATAGATAAGCTCCAGCATATGAAGGCGATTTTTTGTGCTGTGATCTGATTATGTATTGGAGATGAAAGTCATTTTTTTTCTGGTATCATATGTGTGGTACTCGCTATTTTTATGCAGTTTTCCTTTGTTGGTGAAAGTATATATCAAAAGCTTGTATAGATAAATAGAAGTGAGTGTCAAAATGCTGTTGTTGGCAAATACGTTTCTACACGATTCCTTATGGTCAAGATCGAATATCATTCTGATAAACTTTTTTTGGATTATAAAGACTCTAGATGTTTCTGTGGACCTTCCCCATACAATAATGTTGCAGCTGATAGTGCTATATACCAGTGCATAATATAAATTGATTAGATAAGACTTCTGAAAATTCGACTTCAGCGTATGGTGTGGAACGCATAGTATAGTTTGTTTAGTTTCTTACAAATAACATCAACGTGTTTGCCGAATGCGAGTTTATTGTCAAGTTCTAGACCCAAATATCGTACTGATTGTGATGGACTTACTTCTATGCCATTGTTATTTATTGTTAGATTGAGAGTAGACCTGAGGGGACTTGTGAACTCTATGAATATGGTTTTTTGGGCATTGTTAATGAGGTGGTTCACCCTACACCAGTGTGTGAATTCTCTTGTGACAGATCTAATTTTATTTTCTAGATCAATGGCAGTATCAGCTGCAACAATGATTGCAGTGTCATCTGCGTAAGTAAATGTGCGTCCCTGTCTGATGTGACCAGGTAGATCATTGACATAAAGCAAAAAGAGCAGTGGCCCAAGCACGCCGCCTTGGGGAGTGCCAATATTGATGTCAAAATCATCAGATAGCTCATTCTCTACTTGCACCCTGAGAGTTCTGTTAGATATATACCTATGGCCTCCAGTTTAGTTTGTAGAAACTCGTGCTTTATTGTGTCAAATGCACGAGACAGGTCGAAAAAAATCCCACCTACGAGTTTATTTTCATTAATGTTATCGTATATATATTGTGTTAAATCAGCAGATGCTGTCTCCACTGAGTGATTAGCTCGAAATCCATGCTGAGAGGAATTTAAGATGTTTTGCTTGTTTACATAGGCAATAATTTGGTTATTGAACATGACATCGACATTCTCCTCGCGCTCATATGGAAAAACATCTGTCCTAAGCAATGACTTGAATTCCGCAATTGATTGATCGTTGATTTTTCGCGTGACAATGTACTTGGTATTTTCAAATTTGTTTGTTGTATTCCATATTAAACTTTGGGCAAAGTGATCTGAGACTCCTATATCATAGACCTCACAGGAAATATTATCTAGGTTGGTTACTATATAGTCAAGACCACTAGATGTTATTTTGTCTCCATAATTTGTCACGCGTGTTGGGTCAGTATACGGCAAGTTAAGGTGAAACATTTCGAATAAATCAAAAAGTTGTTTTTTTGAACGGCTATCTCCTGTGAAGTCTATGTTGAAATCTCCGCATATTATCATTTCATTATATTTCCCTGATATGTGAGTCAAAATGACATGCAACTGATCAAGAAATACATCTACATTAGAGTCATTTGATGAACTCCGATACAGAGTGACTATACATAGTTTTTTATTTACCTCTATAGCAGAGCACTCAAAGTGCAATTCGAGTGAGCAGTTTAACAGGTATGGAATGGATTTGCATGTGTTTACATCGAGAAATTGCGATTTCACGAAAATAGCGGTACCACCATGTTCCTTATGGGTTCTACAGAAACTTGAGACTAGGTCATAACCTGTTACCTTTGAGTTCATCAGTTTTTCCTCACACATCCAGTGTTCGGATATTCACACAAATGTTGGGCTTTTTGTTGCACAATACATTTCAATTATATTTATTTTATTTGTGAGACTTTGGCTGTTTAAATGCATTAACTGAATGCTGGAATTTATTGGATATTTTGGGTGGTTCTTGTTGAGGATGAGGCTGCTTTCTGAAAATTTTCATCTTGTCTTTGGAGGTTGTCAAGGAAACGCTGACCCTTCTTGAAATTGAAGCGACTGAAGCAAATATTTCTTGGCCAGAAATTCGGATCATAGACTTGATCAAGTAGCTTTGGATCAAGTCCGACCATGAAAGCTTGATTATCAGTTCTAGGATTTTCGATGACTAGCTTTTTTACATAAACGTCAGTGGTGTTTGCGTGAATAGCCAGATTTTTTTTCCTCCTTTTTCTTGCAGATTTTCATCAGCTTGACCACTCCCTACTTTATGAACACGTCTTTTTTTGTGTCTCGTTATCGTGGTGAAGCTCTTTTCCAGGTCCACATCTTCATTGTTTCTTGGTTGAGAGGCCTCACTGTAGTGATTTTGATCATTCATCGCCAGCTTTATCACTTCATCAAATTTCTGTTTCGTCTGTATTTCCAGAATTTTGGCAGAGACCTGGCTTGTCGAAAAACGAGATTCATCCTATATATCGGGATTTCGATCGGCGCGGTCCACTGTCTGTGATAAGTCAGTTTGTTTTTCAGAGGATCTCTTCTTTTTCATTTGTGAACTTTTTGTAGGGACGTCTGATTGTGTACTTTTTTCGGGTACTGTATTGATGATCTGCACTGGTTTCGTTTGTTTTGTTTCTAAGAGTGCAATTTTCTCGTGCAACATCTCTATTAATTTTTCTTTATCAGCAATTATCATATTTTTATCATCAATCATTGCTCTGAGAAGTCGGTTTTCCTCTTCTACGTAGTTTTTTTCTAAGGTCTGTAGATCACTTGTTAGTGGATTTGTGGCGTGCTTACAATCGGAGTTTTTTTGCTCCCTGGATTGTCTAAGACATGCGGGATGAAAAAATTCGAAGCACTTTATGCACTGCACTTTGGTCACAACTTTTTTGGAACAATGTTTACAGAATGTATCAATTTCACTTGGAATAGGTGACGGAGAACATTCATTCGTCGCCATCTTGGTAGAATATTCCTGTCGAGGCTTGTTTTCCTTCTCAACCTATAAATTGACGTTGCCCAACAATTTCACGCATTTCGCTAGTTGTACACTCGGATATTAGAAACAGATTAGGCACAGAAAAAGGAGAAAAACTCGTGTTTCTGTTCAAATTGTATAACGAAAATGAATAGACTGAAAATATACAGTAATAAAATTTAGGTGTTACGTTTAAGAATTTGGAATTATGTATTTCTTTTTTGTTGTTTTTGCTAAAAGCAGAAAGTCCTTTTGATCTTCGAGAAAACTTTTATATCATGTTGTTATCTGGTTCTGAATAAAAAAAAAACAAAAATTATTTAAATCATGATTTTAATTTTAAAAATCAAGCGATTTAAATCATTATTTCAATCGTGAATTTAATCACTTGATTTTAATCAGCCCAACCCTGATTTTCGGCCATGTTTTAGGTGATTTTACTCCCTGATTTTACGCTCTGTGTGTTGCATAAAATACTATTATTTACGACTAACAGAATGTAAATATTGTACTAATGGCTGCTGCAGCATAATGCCATATATTATTCCCTCAGGGAATAATGGCGAGGTATTAATACTCTCTGCCTTTATTCCCTCCTGTAGCCCTATCACGAAATTTCTCGAATTGAATATTATCATGGAAATGATATAACCAAACTCCAAAGCTGTATTAGACATTATTACACCAATAAACAATGTGGTCTCCTATCACTAGATCTTCGAAAAGCCTTTGATACAGTTAATCACAAATTTTTTTTAAGTATATTGTATCAAATAGGGATTAGAGGAATAGTTAATACCTGGTTTCAAAATTATCTAGCAAGAGAGCAATTCGTCTATATGGGAAAAGGAGTCAGTTCATCAAAAATTGTTATATGTGGCGTTCCTCAAGGATCTATTCTTGGACCGGTTCTTTTCCTCGTATATGTGAATTCTCTTTCTGATTTGAAATTGAAAGGAAAAATTAAAATGTTTGCAGAAGATACGTCTATAATATATAGGGGAAATAATAAACAAGAAATAAAAATTCACATGGTTGAATAGTCACAAATTAACATTGAACTTCAAAATGTCATCTTTTATGTATATTTGTAAAAAATCAAATTCATTCCTATCAGAAGATCCCATTCAATTAAAAAATGGAATTATTGAATATTCCTCTGCTGTCAAATTTTTAGGACTACATGTGGAGGAAAATTTAACTTGGACCAAACATAGGAATGTTGAGGAAACAAATATTTCCAATGATGAAATATCTGAAACTCATTTTTTTTCTCTAGTATATTCCAAACTCCAGTATTTAATTTCAGTATGGGGAGCGGCAACAAAAACCCTAGTAAAACCTGTGAAAACCCCACAAAATGAATAGATTACCAGATGCAATGAAGAAATATGGAAAATTCCGTTTCAAAAAATAGATAATTGGCAATTTTTCATTTATTTTTTTATTGCCAATTTCTTTTTTCATTTTCTACAATGAAACAGTCTGATTTTATTGCTTTTTTTCCTTTAATGTATAATATTCTCAAAGTTAATATTTTTCCCTTCTATAAACTTTGTAGTTTCTTGGGAAAATAAAGTTATCAACAAAGTGTCAGTGTCAAATGTGTAGGTAGTGTTTGTGTATTTATATTGAGATGAAACTGAAGAATCATTTATGATAAATAAATTAGTCGCAAATAAAGTAGAGTATACTACTCGCAATAATGACTCTTATTCTCTAGAAATATCAGTCCCTCGCCGCTTACGAGGCTCGGTTCGAAAAAACTCCTCGAGAATAATAGGTATCATTATTGACTCGTGGTATAATCTACTATTATTACCTGGTCAGATCTCGGAGCGACTCTAGCGAATCCGCTCGCCTCCTTGTCGTGGTTGATCTTCAGCAAGCTGTACGCGTACCGATTCTCGAGCGCGGTTTCGTCTCCCGTTTTCTCCTTGCGCAACCCGCAGCTGGCGTCCTCGAACACGAAGACGCCCTCTTCCTTCGGAATGTCCAACTTGAGCAGCTCGTCGATCGGCTTCGAGCGGCTGTCGATGGAAATCGAGCTGAACTTGGAATCAAGGCCGCAGTCGGTGGGGAGGGCGGCGTCGATCGGCTCGAAGCGAGTCGCAGCAGGGTCGTCGACGGACCAAACGCCGGCGGCCCACGTGGGGCTGCTCGACCAAGTGGAGCTGGTTGACCAGATGGAGCTGAAGGAAATGATCATTTATTTATTTGTTCATTTAATAAACGGAACAACCATATTACGGTTCATATTATTATTATTATTAACACTTTATTATCCCAAGAAACCTTACAGTTTATAACAGGGATACAACAAACATATCTTAATTAAAAACTAAACTTAAAAAAATACGTTATTGAGTTATAATGAATACAAATTCAACTAGTATCAACAAATGATTGAATCAGAAATATCACCTTTTTATTTTTTAAATCAAATTCAATAAATATTTCTTGAATAATATTTTGCTTTTTATTTTCAAGTTTTTTGGAATTGAATTGTAAATATTAATTCCATTATGAAGAATAGACTTCTGCCCAAGACTGGTTTTGGAATTACAGGATCTCAAACAATCAGAAATACAAATAAAAGGTAAACATAGCTCCTAATATCAACGGAAAAAGGGAATAGTTATAAAGAAACAGAAGATTTGAGTAACTAGAAAGCATTAATCAAAAAGTATTATTGATTATGGAATTCTTAAATTGTACTAGATTGATACAGATTACATTAATTTTGTGCTATTTTATAGTGTTCTATCTAGAGGAGTATTTTTACCATAATTGGTACTGCGAACATTTACCAGAAAAGTTTTAGGACCCACATGGGGCAGCTCGACCAGGTGGAGCTGGTTGACCAGATGGAGCTGACGGAAATGTTCATTTATTTATTTGTTTATTAAATAACTGGGAAACCATATCACGGTTCATATTATATTACACAAACAAGCAGAAATACAAATAAAAGGTATACATAGCTCCTAATACCAACGGAAAAAGTTAATGGTTATACAGAGACAGAAGACTTGAGCAACTAGAAAAAAATATTGATCGAACAGTATTATTGATTATGGAATTCTTATACTGTACCAGGCTGATACCAAATACATTAATTTTGTGCTCGTTTATAGTGTTCTACCTAGAGGAGTATTTTTACCATAATTGGTACTGTGAACAATTACCAGAAATGTATTAGGATTTCTTAGTTGTTCATTTGGCACATTCACTAGAAGCTAACTGCACACCATCCATTTATCAACTTAAAGATAAAACACAAATCAGTAGTAGTTCTTTTCTCTAGTTTAGATAAATTAAAATTTAGATTTAGATCTTCGAACGTTTTTATGTAATTTATAGGAACAAAATCCTAAAAATTTATTTTGAATCCTTTCCAGAGCAATTTCATAAGTTGAATAGATAGGAGACTAGACAATATTGGCGTACTCAAGATGCGATTTAACAAGTGCATAGTAAACGGTTTTGACTCTGGGTACAAAAAAGTCATAGCAGTTTCTTAATGCAAATCCCAACATTTTGGATGACTTGGTACAGACTGCACTTATGTGTTCAATGAAGTTGAGTTGATAATCGAATAGAACACCTAGACCTAGATCTTTTATACATTTTGTAAATAATATTCACCAATATTACAAAAACAAGTTGAGATGGGCAACAGCATAATGGTATGAACCAAAAACTATTGCGCCACATTCTTATGCTAACGGTTGTTGACCTCAACCATTGTTTATAAAGATATAGTTAGTCAACCATACGGAAATAGTTGACCTCAAGCATTGTTTATACAAATACAAAATATGTATTTCCATAGACTTTACAGTATTGGATAATGTCAAAATTAAGTACCTCAATTGAACGAAATCAAGGAACTTTGAAAGAGTTGGTATACAGTGAACACTGAACATACATAATCAGTAAAAAACAAACCACGAAAAGTTGCACACACAAAAAAGAGGTAAAGATATCATAGCTATGCACTGGATGCGAGGTCAGAGACATTGCAACTCAAAAAATCATCAATTGAATAAAAGGAATTTATAAATATTTAGTTAGTCAACCATACTGAAATATCATTTGAAAAGATGGATACTACAGGTAGATGGCAGTAGTGATTGCGTTTTCAAGTCATGCCTTTTCTTTAATTTTTTCTTAGGGACTTCGTAGCCTAAATCACACACATTTTCTTGATGACTCATACATAATACCAAAAGATGGCAACCAATTCAAATTTCATATTTTTTGTAATTTTTCTTCAAATCGTTAAATCTATTTTCTCTGCGCCTATTTTTCCCTTCAGAGTAGGAAACTTTGTCGTACTTTGTCGAGTAAATAGACATATCGACATTATACTGTAGATGGCGTTACAAAAACGCTTCAAATCATTTTTACACAGACATCGACTAACTACATCTCTATAAAAAATGACCCGACTATTCAACAAAATTGAATGGATTGGAGAAAACTATAGCAAATACAAATGCAGAATACTGTAATATCGACGAGCTGATGACGGATTTTCCATATTTAAATCATTCAATACAAACCAACCAATAATAAAAATTGATCTTGCCACCAAATTACAACACATATCCTGTGCGAGAAACAGTTTTCTTTGGATAATATTGCCTCACATACTACAAGACGATTTACATTGTAATCTGACACAGTACAAAAAAATACATTATTGAACCTGGAATTTCAAGAGAAATGAGAGCGTTATGTAAGTCTTCTTTCAATAGGAATATCGTGCATTTCGAAGAAAACTGTACAAAACGTGTTCGAAATTTAACTCCAAAGATTTTTATAGTTTGGTGGTTTCATTTACTGGATCCAAGTATAGAAAATCACTGTGTTAATCTTGGAACGAACGATGACTTTTCCGCGCCTTTTTTAGGTACCATGGTCTTCATCTATTATTAGAATGGAAAACTGCTCATAACTCAGGAAAATATTTTGTGGAAATAAATTCAAAAGTTATGCTTCAGAGTATTCAAAATTTCAGATTCAATTGAAATCACAGGGAAGTAGTTGTTTTGGATAAGCATTCTTCCTTTTCTTGTATGCACTCACCGCCTTTGTCGTTTCTTTTTTGGAAGCTTAGGTTATTTTATATACATTTGTAGAAGTGAAAACTTTATCCAAATTGTCATGATTCAGCATATTCAAAAATGTTTTCACATAAACTTCTGATGTCCATACTGCTTTGAAACTTCATCAGTTTTCTGTCAATATTTCAGTCAAATCATTGGCAAGTAAATATCGTCATTATAGGGTAGATAGCATCACAAAAGAGCTTCAAATTCTGTCAGGTATGAGTATAATTATAATATCATAAAGTTTAAGGGTGTCTAGCAGGGGGTTGAAACCGTAGTAAGATGTGATTTATAATATGATTCGAAAGAAAATATGAAAAAACTAAGCTTTAATCTTTGACGAAAGTAAGGTGCTATTTTATACACCTTTATTACCATCATCCTAACTTCATAGTAACTGATCATTCTCACCTGTGTTGGGGAGATGCAAAGAGAAACTTTCAGCTTCCATAAAATAATCAAGGTCTAGCGGTCGCTAGACCTTGGATAGATACAAGATGTGATAGACTACCAGAATACTATGTCGGAGTAGGTTTTATCTCATACTCAACCAACAACCTATTCATAAAAAAAAGAAATTACCTTCTGCTACTCGTGCCGTAAGGTACATACTGCCGTACCCCCACATTCTTCATATTAGCCATACTGATCGTCTCGGTGTTATCTTTGCTCGGGCTAGGCGATTTAAGCAAATTTCTAATATCCATATGAATCTCTTCGTAGAAACCCAAGGCAGTAGGGCTCGACCACGGATCCTCCATCGCCTCTAAGCACTGGTCCCTTTCGGGCGAATCTTCCATTTTTTCAGATGTTGCGATTCTCTTATTCGAAACGGTAACGTCCCAATTGAAAGATGAGGAACGGGGCATTGTGAGCTTATTGCGGGCGAAGCAGGTTAGGCGTTTGTTTTGCGTACGTGCCTTCATTTCGATGTTTTCCTTCAAAGGAAAAAAATATTCTATTATAGTATATCAAGTATTAAGAATGGTAAGCACATTTTACCGACCACAACTATCTGTGGAGGAGCATAGCGACTTCACTCATTGCCTGTGATCGGTAGTGCTAAACGTTCGTGATAGTTATAGCGTTTTTTGCAAGATCCTAGCAGTTTCCCTTGATTCAAATAGATCAATTTCCACCGAATAATAGTAAAATCGAAATTGACATCTTTTAGCTATATTGACAAACATAATCAGTTGTTGAATTCAAAATATCATACCACGAAGAAGTCAAGTAGCACCGGATTTATACAGCATTTTCAAGTAATAAGCTATGAGAAGTATAACCTTCACTTTTCATTATGAATATTTAGGCACTGGTCATAAAAAAGTTGGATAATTTTTATCTCTCATCACTTAAAGCTTATTACTCAAAATACATAAAACCGATGTAATGTATGAGTCGGTAAGTGAATTACTTGCAGACGGCTTTGGTATAGTAAACAGTGAAGAAGGCTTACCCTTTTGACTAGATACCGTATGTAATTAAGAAAGCTGGATCGTGCAAATACGTAATTGTATCATTCGAAAATAAACACTTCAGCGACTAGGACCGGAAAAATGGCATATCAACACTTCATTGGCTACCGCTATGGTATAATACGATTGATTATAGTCTTAATTCAATGTTGAAAAATGCACAAATATTTCCGAATGCAAAACTATAAGAAGTAACTTACAAACTTACTTTGCAATGTTCACCTCTTTTATGATGAAGCTAACCTCAAGTATTAGCTATATGAATAAACTGTAAATTTCAGAAGAAGAATCACACGAGTACCAACATTAAAAATGCTACAATAAGTATCTGGAGCTGTGGTCATTTGACCATATCACTTAAGGGTTGATTCATTGGGACCATAAACATTTTAACTAATGAACTTGTCCTATGACAGTTTTGCATATTAACACTATGAGAGAAGAGAAAGGACATGTACTTTGAAGTGATATTGTGAAGGACAATGATAATTCTATACTTGAATTACTCTATCCTTCATAATCCCTCTTTATCTGCTACATCGAGGAAGGAATTCGCTTAGAGGTTATACTTGAAGTATTCAATCTTGAATAGTCTGCAGCCCTCTCTCTTTTAGGGCCAGTCCCTTAGTTATGTCAATGATTGGGACACAATCATTCTCTTCAAGTTGGCATTTAAATGTATCTGTCATTAGTGACAGTTATCATGGCAAGTAATTTAAATTTAAACCAATCAGAAAGCTATCTGATCGTCGTACGATCGGATTTCGGATCTGTCTGAATCCAGCCTCAATCGTAGCTAACATGCCTAGAAACCCTGGTGTGTTAACTTATACCTGTGAAAGTTTGGGATAAAAGTGGCGAAATCTGGATTACTTGATTTCAGGTGGATGATTGAGCTTTTGGAGGTTTCCGTACAATATGTACAGATGTCGCCCAGCCGCTCTTTTCAGTCTTGTCTGAAGCTGAATTTGCGCTAAGTGATAATGTGCAATCGGGTTTTTACACTTCTATTTGATTGGCTAGTGAGAAGAGATGGCAACCTGAAGGATAATGGGTGGCCAATCAAATACCAATAAATACCTTTCAATATTTAAAAGCAACGAAATCAATAAATAAACACCATAAAAACATCGTACATATCAAAATTTCAAAGTGACATGACAATGTGACAATCAACTTGACACATGACACCAAATTTGAGAAATGGGAATATAACGCCCTCTGCCGAAAACATTGGGAAACCCTCAAAAGCGTCAATTGTTTTTTCGAAACAAAAATCTAAACAAAATCCAATCAATGGAATCACCAGGGTTTCCAGGCATCTCAATCGTAGCGTAATTTTGCGATTTGCGCACAATTATGAAGGTCTTCGCACAATGTTTACATCCTGAAATGAATCGCACAATCATGATAAAGATTTTTCAAGTTTGCGGAACATCAAATTATTGTTAGACTCATCGAATGAAAATAACAAGAGAATGTAGGTGATTAATCGATTTGACGACAATCCTCCTGCTATTTGAAAAAAACTTGTCTACAATTTCAATGGAAACTATTTTAACATAACCCAATTCTCCTAACAATAGAACTTTCACAACAAATTTTTCCTATACCTAATCCGTATGATAGGGCGATGTGATATACTTAACGAGAATTATTATGCTTTTTTGATTGAAGTTTATTTTTGAAGTTATTTGAAATGTGAACAATTTGATTAGGAGCTAGATATTGGAATTTATTTATTTGAATTGATTTATTTATTTAAATCTTAAAATGGAGTTATTTTGTCGGAATGCCTGTTTTGGTGGACCTTTAGCAGACATTTTGAGTTACCTGAATGGAAAGATTAGGTGGAGGGTGAAGCCGTTTTTTGAGCCGACCACATCATGTTGTGTCGGGTGGATGATGTGAACATCAGAAAGATATTGAAATTTCTTCATTCATGACTAGAGTAAATGACACATTTGTTTTACCCCAGTTCTAGGTTATAGTTATGAAAAATAGATATCGCCCACTCCGTGAACACGTCAAATTAATACAATAAACGAGGTGGCGGCATCTTCTAATCAACCAAGTGACATCATGTCAAGTGATAAAAATTTCAATGATGCCAACCATTTATTCCTAAATAGGTGTGCAATCAAAAATATTTGCATATGGTCAATTAACCAGATAAATTCCATGTTTCCTACATGCAAACTTTTGCCAATATTGTGCTGTCACTTAAATTTTGAATCATTTGATAAAATATTGTATATTTGTTAAGAGTGTTTCTGGATCAAACATTCATCAAAAAAATAAATATGTTCAATTGAAAAACTTGCTTTAGATATTCCCAAGACTTCGTTGGCCTTCGGTTCAAAGGGAAACCAGCCATGCAAAAATTCAGATGCCTTAATATTCCGACATATTGACTTTATCAATGATGGAAGACCGCCAAATTTCAATTGGGGAAATTTCATTTATTTTCGTCTACCATTTCCTCACATTACATGATAATGAAATTAATGTAAACGTCGATTTCCTGCATATGAATTATGAGCTCTCTGAAGAGACTGTGAAAGCAAATATGAAGAGTATAGATTGGTTTTAATGATGAGGAATACCACAAGTTCTGTGAGGGAGACATCTAGATCATTTTTGTGATTGATCTTAAACGTTGAAGTTGACGTTTTTCTTCCATCAAATTAAAATCAATATCACTATGGTTGCATTCTAATTTTAATGTTGCCGGCACTGAAAGTACCGCTTCTCTGCCTGGACAGTAAAAGTGATAGCTTTCAAGTTTTATTAATAAAGAATCAAAGATTTGCATTTTTCACGTTTGAAGAAAAAATGGCATGTTCAATTCTGAGAAAAAGTGTCGTTGGCAGATCTTCCATCAACATCCATGATGAGAATCACTTCTGCTAATAACACAACATACTAAGGAAAGAACGAAGAAAAAACAATGCATCTAGAAAATTAGCTCCCCTTATAATATGTTAAATGCTATGATATGTAATACGATGTTTATATATATATATATATATATATATATATATATATATATATATATATATATATATATATATATATATATATATATATATATATATATATAAAGTTTTTGCAGCGCTGCCAAAGATGTGCCAAACTATATCTTTGACTGATCGCTTGCATAAATACTACAGGTAAATCAATAACAGTGGCTATTTGAAGTTTACCTTTGCATGCAACTTGTTTTCGAAACTTGTACGACTCCCTAATTTTCTTGCAGATCTCTTCTTGACAGGCGATGTGTCAGGTTTGTCAGGCGACGCAGCAGGCTTCATGGGCGACGTTTCGGACGATCTAGGTATCATTGGTAGCAGTGGAGGAAAGGCTGCGTAATATTTTTCTGCCAACTCTTGCGGAGTGAGTTTTCGCACTTCCGGTTGGGCTTCAGCTAAATCCGCAGTTGGAGTTGAGGCTTCACTTTCTACTTCCTTTAGTTTGTCGCAAAGCTCGTCGACGAGGGACTCTATTTCGCAATTCTGAACAAAAAATAAGGATATCGAACAAATGAATGTATGTTCTTTTGTAGCTATTAGACGATCTCCTGAATTATCTATCCAACTGAGCTCCAACATGTATGCTAATTTGGTTTTATGCTGTACTTGATTATGAATAGTAAAATGATAATGTCTAAAAGTCTGAAGTCCTGAATATCAGAGATTAAAATCAAATACTTTGATATTTATCTTTTGATTACAATATAGAATAGCATTTTTACAGCGACTTGATCATTATTAAATACCTTCAAAACTTCAATAATATTAATTTGGAGAAATCTTTTAACATTTTCAAAGACACCAAACTTTTGCAATATTAGTTGAAAATTATATTTTCCAGACTCTTATCTCAATAGTTTGCAACCATTTAAATCAAATATCTGTGGTGCCTCAGTGAAATATGTTCATCACCAATTCAGGTAATACATGCAAAAACATCATTGGCGTAGGTATACAAATTCAGCAGTTACTACTTCAATAAGAATAATGTAGTAAACAATCATTGTACATTTCAATTGAAATGTTAGAAAGACATATATCAAGTGATTTACTGACTTTTCGAAAAGTTAGATCTTTTGATAATGGCTTTTACATTCAATAATTAATACAGACGACACTGTTGTCATTTTCATACAAAAGCAATGTATTCAAACAATACCAGAGATACTATTCTGAGACTGTAGATTTGTCAATGGGATAATAATTATTTATCTAAGGAAAGAACCATCTACGCATTGAAAAAAAATATTACGAAACGGAAAGAAGACAGTCTGCAAAAATCATTGTTCTATCAAAAACAATTCCAAGAATAACAGAACAACAGACCAACATACAACTGACTTAAAACTACTTTAGGTACTGAAAAAGCTTGCATTTGACTGTCAACTAAGTTAGAATCTTTAGAACTGGCCAAATTCAAAAGTTTGGTTATTTACCTAACATTAGGATATAAAAAAACAAAGAATTTGAACTTTTCAAAAAACCAATCCTTTTTTTCTACTTAAAAATAGGGATAAAAAACCATCTACCCCAAATTCTTTAAGCTAAATTTACTTTCACTTTAATGATCGGACATTTCATAATTTCCCAACGAATAACTGTTTTCTATTGTGTTGATCTATTCGTTAAAATACGAGTCCATTCAAGTATAGATAAATTGAAATACCCCTCACCAATTCAGATAAGATGGATATTTAATTTTTTGCCACTTAATATCTGCTATACATTCACAAAAACGTATTTATTCATATGTGCATCATAATAAACAGTTGACAGGGAGAGCTTATCGCCATTTACGATGGCTCTAATTGAATTGATAAGTTATGAGTCACGTAATTTAAACAATTCAGTTGAGATAAAATTATCAACTGTACCAGAATATTAGAAATGTATTGACTGATAACCATTCTTTGAATGCGCTTACAAAATGTGTTCTTCCTTAAAACATTAAGTTTAAGTGAATGATGATTTTCTACTTCCTGATGAATGATCCTTCATTAAGGTACATTTTCATACGGAAGCAGTGTATTCAAAGAATATCAGGGATACTATTCTGAGACTGTAGATTTTGTCAATGGGATAATAATCATTCATCTAAGGAAAGATACATCTACGAAAAAGCAGAAAATTACATTATCCCATCAAAAACATCATTACACTTATGGAAATGATGCTCGTAATGATTGTTGAATGAATAAGTAACTAGCCAAGAGATTATCAAAATATTGCGTAAGTTAATTGAGGTTTGGGTAGATCATCATCGAAAAGGTAAGTCAAAATACGTTTTGGATAAAACCATCAACACAAGATTGTCTGGCACGAACCCATATATATTAACAGCTCTTATCTGTGGTTGTCGTTGACAAATGTCAAGGTAACTAACCACAAATTCAAATTCACCCAAATATTACACCACAAACCAAATCGAATCCAAATACACAAAACCTGTTATCCTTATGCTTGGAAGATGTTTGAACAGACATAGAACGAACACATGGTATTAGTTCATGGAGCTTGGTTATTAGCGAAGCGAAAAAAAAAACAAGAGCCCTAAAAAGCAAATGTCGAAGGCCACCAAAATTGCAACTGATGTGGTCGAGGATAAAGAGTAGGATCGAGAGTAAATTTTGAATCTTCTTAATCGTGTTATCCAGATATTTGATTTTTCAAAACGTCTATAAATCAGAATATCACACGAGTTTGTCTAGGTTATATTCTAGCACCTGATATTTTGATTATCACGAGGAAGTGATTTTTAACTCCAAGTCAATGCAAACAATATTTGAAATATTAAAGAAAACGAAACTTCAATAAAAGAAGTAACATTGAATATTTAGCTAACACCGTTGATGCGTGTCTAAACCAGATTGCTCCATATTCAATTACTTCTTTATAGATTTTTTGTATTCTTTTTGCATCGACCAGGAAAAAAAGCAAAAAATCACTTCCCTAAAACTTTCTTCACTCCACAAAAAATTTGTATTTTTTTTTAATTCTTTATTTAACGTCGGCCTATTTCCGCTACCAAGGCCAATCACCGACGCTGGTGAGCACACTTCCCCCAACCGGAAATTTTGCCGAACCCTCTGGTATTCCAACCAGAGGTAGGGATCTTTAACGAGCCCAACATCCATGGACTCGGGACCGACGGCTTTACGTCCCCTCCGAAGGACGGCATATCCTCAATATATCTTGTGCTCATTGATATATTGTCTGCGAGCTATGATATGCTATTCCGCTGCAGCTGTACGGGCTTTCGACACGGTATTTCCCTGTATGGTCACCCATCCAAGTACTAACCGCGCTCGGCGTTGCTTAACTTCAGATATCGAATGACTGTCAGTCAACCAAAAAAAAAAATGTATTCCTCTAAATCTGTCATGAGCAGTTGAGGAAGAAATACATAGCAACTATCTCTTTACATCAATCTTAGACATTCATGTTGGATTTTAACTATCTAGGGTTCAATGTTGAGATTGAACTACACTGAATTTCGGAGTAACCCATACCAAGCACTCAAATATCTATACATTGAGGTTATTTCGTCGTGTCGGACTATTTTACAGAATGGACAACACTCTTATACTGAGCAGAACTACCAAGTGTTTAGGACTCCATCCAATAGAAGGCTTTGTGTTAGAGACCTAGATTTTTTTGTGTGAGCTTGTTTTTTACATAATTTTGTTCAGGTCTCAAAATTTTCTGAAGTGTAAGTACCACTCAAGCATAAAAGACCATTCGTTATTGTAAAGTCTCCATCTAGTAAATGGCCAGAGCATTCTGAAATGGTCTTAGCCAAAATCATACTTTTGATGGCATTTTTTTTAGTTCATGTTCTGATTCCAATTTTTTCTGTCATTGGGCATTTCAAAAATGTTAAATGTCCCGTTTCTCAAAGCTTTGAAATTCTTGAATTTCAATGTTTGGCACATTGTAATGGGTCTAATACAGAAATGAATTCTTAATTAGTCTGTACATATGCCAAATTTTAAATCATCCAACTGTGCAATTTAAGTAAACAATGCCCTGCTGATATGTGAATATAATTCACATACATGTAATTCATTCACAAAAATGAAGAACAGTTACTTCTAGTCACTGGATATCATTTTTTTTGCTGAACAAGCTACTATCAGAAGACTTAAAGGGACTAGTATGAGATAGAGTCTGGGTCTTGTTCCTTTTTTACTCCCTAGTTGAGAGCAGCAAGGTTATTTCCGGTCCTGCTTACCCTAAAGCCGTTCCACAATGAGCCCAAGAAATTCTCGCATACATTTCAGATCCATTAGGAAACCGAAGCCATAATCTTTCTATTTCGAGTCAAGCCCTGCACCACAATGCTATTTTAAAAATCTGTATTTGCCTTGTATAACATTTGCATATACCCTTAGTTTATATAAACACAACGTGAACAAGATAAAAAAATTTAAATGCCGACATGCTTCTGATGAATCTTGTTTGAATGATTTTTAGGAGGAAGAAATGTCCTGGTGATACTGAAAGTATAAAGTCGCGATTACTCAAATGTTTGTTTTCTGTTGTGTGCCTTACTTTGAGCTTATACAGACTAAGGACCTGTTGTACATACTCCAGTCAACTGGTTCAAGTAAACCGGGTTCAGTTGTCAAGCATTAGCCAATGGTGGCAAACAACTGATCTCGTTTCACTTGATCTACAGTCCCCTGGAGAATGTACAACTGGCCCTTGGGGTAACAATTTTATCAAAATGATGTTGCATTTGTATAACATAAATGTGTATAACAAACAAAATGGCGCCACTTTCAATCAAGATATGACTTATAAATAAAACCCAAATCTGCACAGTAGTAATCAAAGTAAACCAACACAAAAACAAACACCAAAAGCATTTGTGTTGCAATTTTTGTGGCCTGTTCGAACGCATAACAAGTGAACAATACCTGATCAGAGGCAGATACGAGACACTGGACAGCAGCCGAACGTTTGATTTGTTCAGCATCAGCCTGTGCATATCTCCACCAATCAGAAGAAGTTTTGCGTGAGCGCTTACGCCCCCCGTTCGACTTTCCGACTTCCTACATAATGATAATAATAATAGTTATATTCATTTCACATTAAAACCACAAATCAGTAACTGAGGCAGGAAAATATGCATTAATATCGAATAATCTTAGAACAATCAACTCAGAAAACAAATGCTCTCCTGGCTAATACCACAAAGGGCATTTAACTATATCCGATAGATATGCCAGTTCAGGGTTCTACACAGAATAAATTCCTGTTCTTGGTAATACAATTGTCATCATCAACTTCCATTCATTGGAATGGCACACTTGAAGACCGGTTTCGGGCTCATTGGCCCCTCCTCAGCGCAAGGTAGTTCCCGCCAAAAATTCGAGAAACTCTTTTCCTGCAGGGCAAAAGTCAATGAAACGCAAAGTAAGCCGTCATCGCGCCTTTTGCCAACAGACGAGGCAACCAGGATCAAATCCATGTGCGTTACATTCCTGGTACAAGAAGTAAAAAAAATCGACACAGTTGGTGAGCAAAGTAAGCCGTCATCGCGCCATTTGCCAACAGAAGAGGCAACCAGGATCAAATCCATGTGCGTTACATTTCTGGTACAAGAAGTAAAAAAAATTCGACACAGTTGGTGAGCAACATTGAAGACTGGCTATAAATCAAATCATCTTAGAACAATTCGTGCAAGCCAATTATACCTTCACAGTAGGTTAATAGACTAAAATCTGTCAGATAACAACTACTTCCTGGCTGGTAACACCAAGGAGGGATCAATATTAATTGTGATTGTTTCCCTGATGAGTAGAAGTAGTTCAAACTTCCATCGTCTAGTTGCTACTCATCCAATTCAACTTGGAGGTGAAATTCGTCCCACTTCCGGTTGCGCAGTGAAACAGTCTGTAGGTTTCAAATAGTTGTTTATCCGCACTGTGCAATACGACATCATTTCTGTTGCCAAGATAAATTGGAAGAGCTTTTACTCCTTAAAACCTTCAGAATGAAGTGGTACAAATAAAATGATGAAGCTTGACAAAACGGAAAAAACAAATTGAAATTGTGCAATTTATTTTTCCCCTTGTCAACACTCTCACGAATACGCCCCAAGGGTAGCCGAAGCACTCTGGGGCGTCTTACTGATTTTACGCTTGCTAACTGCTTGCTTGTCAACTGTATAAAAGTAATATAATAATGAAAATCTGTTGAAATTTTTCATTGGATAAAATTATACACAAACATAAACTAGATAATGAGAAAATATCAAAAAGTAATATCAAATCAAGTAGTAAAATTTGTAGATAGGTCAATCAATCAAAGGATAGTAAGGGACGTCTAATCACAACACATTCAGATGAAAATCTCCACTCAACATTCACAGCTGAGTTTGAAAAAAAAATTGAGTTTTTTCATTCTTTAGCAATCCCTCTCAAGTATCTCAAGTGATTAATAATAACTAAGTGATAATAAGAAAAATAGAAGACTACTGCAGGTACAAGTGTTCAAAACTTTGTGTGATCACACCAAGCTTAAACTTTGTTTGAAGAAAATGAAATCTAGATGTTGATCGGGAAATTGGTGAAAATTAGAAAACTCGAGCTAAAACGCGCGAGCCGATAGCCATAATAATAGTAATAAAAATATTCAAAAATACTCTAAAATGTTTTGATGATACTAAATAAGATGGAAGCAATAATGAAGTACCAGAAGTGTCAGTTCTCAGCTGATTCATTTAATTTTAACTAATTTGCATTATCCATAACTTATGCATAATGTGTTCAAAAAACCCGCCCTAAATAAATCTGTAGTTTGGAGTCCTTCTAAAGTCAGAGGATGACATTTTCTATTTTTTTTGCACCAACAGATTCATATCAATTTTTAGATGCAACGCCGCCACACTGCACAACTCAATTTTGGAGTAATCAATTTTTCTATGATTATTTTCTTTGAAAAAAAAAAGCAAAGATAGGATATTGTTCCTAGCAGTAGTGACAGAGAAAAATTTCACAAAGCTAAGTTTAGAGAACGAGGAGAGTTTAGAATCAGTTCTGATATACAAAAATATCCTTCTCAACTAAACAAATGCCATAAAAACCAATCACTCTATGAAGTCATTTCTATTATTACCAACTCATTTCAATAATGATAATGTTATGTTGTATTCAGAATTTCATTTTTTGTACACAAATAATAATTCCTTCAATCAAAGATGTCAGAAAACAGATTAATAGGCAAAATTTAAAGGTCCTTAGGTGGTACTTCTCTCAAAAAATTCATTAGGGTGATCTACATCTACTGCATCAAATCACTTTGACAACTGACACTTCTCAAAACATGAGAGTATAACATTTATATCTTTTTTTAATTGAAAGTATTTGACTGGAAAAAGTTTTGGAAAACGTGAAATAATTCAAAAATTAGAAAATGGTGGTAGATGTCCTCTTTCTGACCTTAGAAAAGTGGCATCTTCTGAATAAAATAAAGGATTTATGACCTACAGGTTGAAATGTGTTGAATGTTTTTCAAAACTACCTGCTGCATGATGAATAAAACTTTATGAAAAATATCACATAACCAGGAAAAGGCACTCACCTTCTTGAGATGGGGAAGCTGCAAATCGTCTTGGTAAATTAAATCAACTGGATGGGAATGAAGCAAACTAAGGACGTAACGAGTATATAGTACAGCATCAATACCACGAGCCTCTAACTGTCCTACAAGCCAATCTGAAACTGCCGAAGGCATGGACACCATTTGAGCGTACTTCATAGTCTGAAAAGATTTCATATTCACAAAATTGATTGAAGATTTCAAGAGATAATGCTCACATTATAAAAAGAGAGGTTGGCGAGCTTTGTTATTTGGCGGATTTATCAAGATCTTCTCTTTGATAGGTGGCCAAACTGTCAATTGAGAACTATCCTTGTTGAAATACATTATTGACCAAACTGTTGTGTCTGCATTGTTGTTGAAAATAAATAGAATAGATGGTTGGTGTTTTTACTGTATAAATCGTCTTCCGATGATTCCCATTGTGTCTGAAAATGAAAAACAACAAATTTAGTGAAGGTGTAGAGTTCATAGCACTGAAGCTAAAAATAATTTATCAAGGGCAGCATTAAATGAGCCTTTCCTCCTTGGAATCGGCATTTTAAACAGTTGGAACTGAACGCACTATTTTGAATGAGTTCAGGAAATGTTAGTCACCAGGTCTTCTGTTTTCCTATTAACTACTAATAATAAATAATGATAAAGCCCTACATACCTAGCATGCCACAATTTTACTCGATGTACTTTGACCGCTCTTCTCTATTATTTAAACGAAATATTCGTCAGGAAGGTCACAAGACTACTTATCTTTAAAGTACCACAAATGGATTTTTTTTAACATCGATAATGAGCCGAATTTTTTTCCTGTTGTTGAAAGTTTTATTTTGATAGACATCCCAATCCTACTATTGAAGTTGAAATATGTGACCTTGAGCATTTAAAGTAATCACACCGAAAGTGGAACAAGTGATTTTAGCGATTCCATGGATTTCGCCTAGATGCTACTACATACCTTTCAAAATGTGACTACGATAATAGAACGAATGCGCCATTTCTAATTGCACAACAAAAACACTGAAGACATTGCATTCCTTCGTATAAATCGGATAGTTATGAAATTTCCGTAGGAACTGACAAGTTGTTATTGAAATTCTTACCTCTCGCTGCAAGAAAGATGTTGAATCTCTTCAAATTCTTCAACACACCTCCCAATTTAGTAAAACATGGCAGCAGGCGCTACGGCCACTTATTTCTTCTCCAATGAGAAATGATCCCGCTCAAACTGCGCTTGGGCAAAACTAGTGAGAAGAGTGCGCCTGTGCAGGGATTTTTATTGACTTTTCTCCAATTAAAATTTCACTAATTACGGCATTACGAAATTTGAATCGAAAGTAGAGAATCCAAATTCGTTAATTTTCTCCATAAAATAAATGTTTTAAAAAATGTATGGATTTATTGTACCTACACTAGTGCTGAAGTATTTTTTGAACAGGGCCGGCCTAGAAGTGTCGGGTGGTTTGTACGACTTCCGTTAGCTACTTGAATATACCAACCGGTCAAGCCAAATAGGCCACTAAAAAAAGCAATGACTCTTCGAAAATATGTAGCATTACCTGAGTTGGTATTAATATTTTTCTGACCCACATAATTCAAAAATGCAAATGTTACCTAGAGCGTGCTGGAATGCACACACGTTGAAAGATAAGATAAATCCATTGCTCTAACAAATTTCTACAAGAGGCGTCTTTGAATTCAATAGGGTGAATCAGCCAGTAGCCGGACAATTTAGACAAAACCGAATTAAAAACTTCAATAGAATATTCAATTTCGGAGTAATCATTTTAAAACTTTCCCCAGGCAATATATCGAGTATTTGGCTCTATGTTCAATGACAAAACACATTTTTTTCATCTTCATATTATTTTTCATCAAAGAAAAAATAAAAAAGTGCATTTTTGCTAGTAGTCGGACACGAAATGCCGGTAGTCGACCAGGCAGTTGCTAGTGGTCGGACAGCTTGTGATTGGTTAGTTTTGAACAGGTCAGTACGAAGGCGTAGAAGGGCCAACAACAAAATATTTTTCAAAAGTTTTGGAATTGACACTTCAAAGTGACAATTGTCAGTTCAAAGTGACATTTGTCAGTTCGAAGTGACAATTCCAAATGTTTTGAAAAATATTTTGGTGTTGGCCCTTCTACGCCTTCGTAGGTCAGGCATTCAATGAAAATTTTCAGATTTTGTTGAATATTGATGTGAATTTATAACCAGGTTATATAATTATGCTTTGCATTATTGGATCGTCCGATACGTCAGTAGCATTCAAGTCCATCAAATAAGATTCTAAGTCTTTAAACCAGGAACGAATATACTCTTCGGTTATTTGAGACCTGTATTTTTCTAACGCTTCTGCATTTTTTAAAGACAGTTGGAAATTTCTTCGCATGAAACACTTATACCACTTGTCACCAGGCCTGTCATTTTTAAAGGGTGTTCTGATATTTTCTGCCCGAACAATTTTTTGAACGGTATTAAATAATTCCTGCTTATTTATGGGAAAACCACACTTTGCTAGGTCTTCGACCCATTTAACAATTTTATTCTCATATTGAATAGTCAAAACCGGATCTGGTCCCATGGTCTTGGAAACATCAGCAACTTTGCCTTTAATACGGTCCTGTACCGTCGACTTAGGTACCCCATACTGCCGGCAAATTTCTCCTAATTTCCCGCCGTTTCTTACCGCTTGCACCGCTTCTTGTAATTTATTCTCATCATAGGTTCGAAATTTACCAATTTTTCCTTTGGGTTTCATGTCTGAAATGAAATAAGACAAAAAATCTTGACGATGTTTGTCATGAAATGCCGAAAAAACTACTAGTGTCCGAGTTTTGGAACTCAAAGGAATTTTATAAAGCCCAGTAGTCGGACAAATTGTTATTGGTCATAATCTATATTTGCCATTTTATTTCTCTGTCCGACCACTGGCTAGTGCTTAAAACAAGTATGATGCTATTTGATGTAAGAAAGAAATGTTAAATAGGCCATATCAACACGTCAAAAAGAAACAAACGAATCAGGCTTTCATCTACTAGTAGTCGGACACTTGTCCGGCTTTTGGAATTTCACCAAAAAGTTTTTCCAGTAACCGGCCACCTAATTATGACTACAAAATTGAAAATAAAATGAGTTTTATGTAATTATAATACAAGTTTAGACTATTTATAACATATATAATATGTTTATAAATTCGAAAATAGTAAAATAATAAATTTTGCTCACCTTTGAAATCTTCTCCACCTATTTTCAATGCAGAACAACAAACGACCCTGTGCACATCACTAAATTGGCGCGCTTTTAACATTTCAGTGGTAGCAACTGCTAAATCAAAAAGTATCTGGAACGATGTAGGAATAATGGCGCGACATATTTCTTTTTATTCAAGGAAATTTGATTTGTTATTTTGAAGTTATTTCAAATTTTGTCTGTTTTGTCCGACTACTGGTAGTGTCCGGCTTACTGGCGAATTCACCCTATTTTGTTTGAAAAATTCTCGACTAGTGGAGAGCTTTCTCGCAGAGGCGTAATCGATTAATAATAGGATACAAAAGTATTATCGTATCATTTTATGGAGTGTATAATGGTCTCTTAATTATAAAAATATTTGCAGAATTTGGCAACGAAGGATAAAGGTATGTATTGTATCTATCACTTCAAATGTCAATTATCTCGAATATTTCCAAAATATTCGAAAAAGTATCCATTGTGGCAAATAACTTTTCCTTTTAGTAAACAATTCCCAAAAAATAAGTCCATTTGAGTTTTTATTGCTTATATGCAACCGGGAGTGACAAAAAGTAACTGGACAGCGGCAAAAATCTGTTTTCGTACAACCCGACCCAAAACAATTAACCTGTTGCCGCAAAGTAATATTTTGTGGCTGTTACTATCAGGGTCCGCAATATTTTTTCGGCCTTTGCCCAGAGAGTAACTGCCGGAAAACTAAACATCACTACAGCATTTGACATTCCTGAAAATAAAAATGTATTGCTAAATATTTCATCTCCATAGAAACACTGTGATATCGAGTCCATCAGTTTTCAAAACGACATGATTTTCATTAGAATTGTGAAATTTTCACGTCTGCACTAATAGTTATTTATGATATATATAAGTGCTAGAAGTGATATTTTATTTTGTGAGAAGGAGAGTTTGGGACACGACGCCGAAGGCGGAGTGTTCCATTCCTTCAAACAAAATAAAATCACTTTCAGTAGGTATATCATACACTATTTTTTCTACAAACACCATTCAAAGTCCAAATTTACGCATACCGATATTACATTTATTAATTGATAAAATAATAGCCTCGAGATTATCAGTTCTGAATCCAATTTCATCTAATCTATTCATGAAACAAGTTGCCAAGGTAATCAAAAACAGAATTTGTTGATATGTCTTTGTTGACAACTAACGTCAATAAATCATGAATTATTCTTTCTCGTTTCTTCGTTCCTCGATGGAGAGTGATCCAGAAAATGAATTTCTACCGCCGGAAATTGAAGAAGCTGCCAATAAAGCTGCTCATGAATTATTATAATAAGTCAAAGCGACAGTACGAGTTTTCATATGATCGTTTCTTGAAATGGTGTGATCAGAAAAATGTCAGTGGCAAGGAGGCCAGCGGAAAAGTGCTTCTTGCATACTTTGAAGAAAAGTCTAAAGTATGGAAATCGTCAACGCTTTGGTCGAATTACTAGCCAAAGGGTGAAGGATATCGACCGAAAATCACTTTTAGCACCAGTGCTAAAAATGATTTACTTTCAACACCAGTGCCATAAAACGGCATTTTAGACACTGACAGCATGAGTCAAAAATTATACTTTTACTGACGTTTGTAGAAAAAAATAATTTATGTGCAGCATTTCGCATGCAGCTGCAACAGAAGACGCAAAATAATATTATACGGCCGTTATTCACAGTAACTGCCGGCAAACTGAACGTCACAACAGCTTTTGACATTTCTGAGAATTTCATTTCCGTAGAAACACTGTGATATTGGGGCCATCACTTTACGTTTTTTTTTCGCGTTGAAACGCTGTCACATAATGTTTTCATTGGAAATATATAATTTTTCACGGTTGCACGAAAAGTATTGTGTATACTTGTATACTATGGCCGCTTAATGTTTTCGCGAACTCCTTATTATCTTGAATTCCTAGACTTGGCTAAACGTTATAGACAGGGTGAGTCATTCTGACGGGTTGGAAACAGCGTTGAAATAACTGTAGAATTTGCAGTAGCACTCAAATCTTCTTGAGCGAAAGATATAAACATGGGAATTTCCAAGTTAACCTAAGAACTTGTCTGAATGCCCTCACTCAATGCTGGTGATTTATTTTTCTGAGTTGATAAGTTATTCATAAGTTGAGTTGGCTTGCTTGAATCCGCCTTTTGGGGCTCTTATTTTTTATATGTCAATGATATGGAAGTTTTGCAGACTGAAGAAAGATATGGTGGTTCTATAAAGATATATCGTTTCAATACAAAGTTTTGGCTATTAATTTTGAAAAAAAAAAAAACTTACCTTTCTCGTGTGTTATGAAAATATACAATATATATATATATATATATATATATATATATATATATATATATATATATATATATATATATATATATATATATATATATATATATATATATATATAAAGCCTATTAGCTTCAATCGGCTTAAGGGTGAACATTCTCCACAACAGACTCAATATTCTCTGGAGCAGTACCGATATCATGCGAGTGCCGACACAACTCGCAAAACTCATTCTTTGTATAAATCATAGACATTATAAGTAATGGACTGGCCTTTATGACAGAGAGAGAAAGGATATGCGCATTGAAGTGATATTGTGAAGGACAGAATGATAATTCTATACTTGAATTACTCTATCCTTCTTAAACTCTCTACATTGAGGAAGGAATTCGCTTAGTGTTCCGTCCACGTCTCACTTTTGCATATTTAATTTACTCATTCAATTATTCATATCAATTATTATTATTCGAAATTAGTTATAGTTTTATTCTTTCGTATTATTGACTCACCCGGTATTAGGAATCTTTTCGCGTGTAAGAGAGTTTTTCAATTTCGTCTAAAACCAGGGACCATGGCAGTGCGCAATCGCGAAATGACATATATGAGCAGACAAAACGTACGCATCGTGAACTCAACAAGTTATTGCTACCATTTTTTACTTTCGATAGTTTACCCCCATTTTCTGAAAAACAAACTAAATCTCACCTAGTACGGATTACAGTGCCCTCTCAAGTCTTTTGGACTACCAGTGTCACAATTACCAAAGTGGTTCCTGTTCTTTGGGATACAATCCGGCCGGCTAGGATACAAACCCATCTCCATTACCGGGAATCCATGTTACCTGTTCGTCTACCCAAGGTGAGAACATGAAACTCTCCCGAAACAGAATACAGTCCACTTGAAATTCGTATTTTGGTGTATTAACACTGGACCTCTTGGTTTCCACCATAACATTTTGGTCCTTCGAGCCGGATTTTGTTCATTCACATAGATACCTATTAATTTATAAAATAGGTAATCATAGTCTCATTTTGTTTCATTAATATTGCAAAAAGTAAATCCAGTCTTCTTTCAGTGGCCGCCGTTTTTATCGTTGTTTTACGCGGAATCTGGTGTGTACCTATATCGCGCTGACAACTCTTTCTTTGTGTTTTATTGAAGTAAATTGAAAATGCATTCAGAAAACCATTAAAACCATTACACCTGCTGTCCTATTGAAAGCTCAGGTCATTTTAGTTCCAGAAATTTGTAAACAATTGCGAAGGTGAAGGTATAACTTGATTGAAAGTTCAACATGAGAAAAAGTATCCCTACGTTTTTGATTGCAGTAGTTTAATTTTGAAATAGTTTATCCATGCTATTGTTAATATTTTGATTGCATTTTTCTTTCTCATTATTGTTCAACGATGGCTGATAAATTTGAAAAACTCACAGCTTTGTAATTAACCGAGATTCATCGAATGAATGAGATGATGGATTGGGCGGTAAAACCCAAAACTGATGAAATCTCACATCCCATTTTCAAAATGAGATATCAGTCTGTGGACCAAATTATTCAAAGATGAATTTTTCAAACATTATAATGGAATAATTCCTTTGATTTCTACCGACCCAACTGAGTCCTTTGAAGGCGAGGATAACATTGGGAAAGACTTTGAAAATATTTATTATGGTGTTAAGGCGATCCATTTTAGTTCATTTGAAGACGACAAAAATATCACTTCTCAGTCCAATCCACCCCAATCAAAATCGAATATATGTTTACCCGACCTTCATTTGCGTACATTTAGTGGAGATATTACTGAATTCATAACTTTGATTGATATGTTCAATCCGACGATTCATAATAATAGTAACGTTGAGAAACTCAATTATGACAACGTCATTGAAAGGTCCGGCTTTGTCGCTTAATCAAAAAGTACCTGTTGGTGTCACTGAAGCTAATTATCTTATAGCTTATGACAAGCTTATCAAGAGGTATAAGAATGATAGACTTATAGCTGCCACTCATTGGATAGCCATTGAAAACACTCCAAAAATGAGTTCTGATAATTCCGGACAGCTGAGAGTTTTATAAGATACTTCTGAAGATAATTTGGCTGCTCTCCAGATACTTAAACTACCCAGTGCAAGTAGAGCATCTCATTCTTCATTGGCTAAATCCCCCTCTCCTACTTGTATTCTATGCAAAGGTAATCATTTTATTTACTTTATTTATTTAAGTGTCGTAGTTTTTTGGGAAAAGTCACCCGCTGACCGTTATAAGGTATTGTTACGATTTTTCTTTGGGTTCGTTGATTGAAAGTCCAAACAACACTTCACTACTATTACAACTCTTTATCACAATACAATACAATCACTTGAACTGCTCCGCTAACTATTCAACGCTCTGTACTAATCGGTCTGATAAACTCGCTCTCTAATACAAACTCTACACTTCGACTTCTTGCACTTAGCAATAACAAAGCTCTCCCCGTTTAGCTCTGAATAACTCTGCTGAATAACTGTAGTAGTGAAAGATAAACATTTCTGTTTGAATTGCTTGACCAGCTCATACTATCAAACAAGGTGCATCCACCTTTTCATGCCATAAATGTCAACAAAAACATCACACATTATTACATTTCGAAAGAAATTCTAGATCCATCAAGAACCCCCTACCTCTTTCAGATATTTCTGACCATAATCCCCCCTCCACTGTTGATTTTCAGCCACCATCGACCCATCGCGATATATCGCAGTCCCTCACTAAACTTCCTTCTCATTTCAGTACAATTTCGTTAGCTACTGCAATGGTTGAGGTAGAGGGAATTTTCAGGAAGTTCGTATTTTATTAGACTCTGGGTCACAGAGTAATTTCATGACTCAAAAATGTGCTCAACGATAAGGATTACCAAGCTCTCATCTAACAGTTCAGTTAGTGGCATATGCCATTCTCTCTCCCTCTCGAGTACGCGGAGTATCTTATGTCAAATAAGACTTATAGGAAAATCGTTTCCCACATATTTCACTTAGACACAGTAGTTATCTCCTGTGTTTGTGGTACTTTACTATCTTCTTATTTGAAGTCCGATTCGTGGTCTCACTTGAGTAATTTTCCATTGGTCGAGCCACATTTTGAATCTCCTGGACCAATAGATCTATTATTGGGTGCTTACCTATTTCCTCATATCTTACAGTCAGGTAGAGTGATCGGTAACCCTGACCAACCATGCAGTCGCTTTGAATACTGTTTTTGGTTTTGTTTTAATGGGCAGAACCAGTTGCTCGAATTCTCCTTCCCACTCCATTTATCTTTTATCTTGTGAATCGTCTCTCCAAGATACCATTCAGAGATTCTGGGAAGTTGAAGAAGTCCCTCACGTGATATGCTTTTCTCCCGAAGAACAATAATGTGAAACAATATTCAAAGATACTTTTTACAGAAATTCATCAGGAAGATTTATAGTTTCTTAGCCATCCAGACATGCTGAACCGCAGTTTTTTGATACTAGACTTCTTGCTCTCAATCGTTTCTTGTCCATAGAACATCGACTGCAAAAACCCCCTGAATTACTTCAACGGTATTCCGCATTCATTAAAGAATACCTGGATTTGGGTCATATGGAGCTAGCTCCACTGCCTCCCCCACTGGTAGAATGCCTTATATCCCGCATCATCCTGTTGCTGATATTTGCTTGGTCAGATTCTACCGTAGTAAAAATGGCTAAATTCTTCCCCATATCGATGGAAAACGTTCGTCAGCAATCGAGTTTCATATATACAAGAAAAATTTTCCTCTTCTAATTGGTTTCATGTCTCATCCACGCCGAATCCTGCTGATGTGGGTTCACGTGGTCTTTTACTCTCCTATTTATAGAATATGTCGTGACAACTTGTCAATTCAGGATAGACTAGATATTTTTCATTGCAAGCAAACAGACATTAGGAGAGCTATTTTATCATAATATCTGTCTATTTGGTATTTTTCTGTACTGTTGTAAAGACATGCATGAGCTTTTTTCTCAGTGAGTTTTTTTCAGCTCATGCACGTCTCTACGCTGTGTTAATCATCTTCGTTTACACTTTTTTGTCTTTTTCTGTGTTTTTAGTAATTTACCTATTTTATACCTTGATATATAGGTACATATTGCATGTACTGTATTTATTGCTTCTTCCCATTCTGTAAAAGGCTTCGGCTGTTGAATGGTGTATCAAATAAATAAATAAAAATAAATAAATAAATTACTAGGCTGCAGTTCTTGGTAGACAGAGGTCCCCCTTTTCTGTATGGTGCTAATCGAAATTGGAGCACCTTTACATCCCAAATTTCTTCCCAGACGTTGGAAAAGAAACGTACGCTATCTTTGACATCGACCATGAATCCAACCTTCGTAGATCCTTTATTAGAGAATCAGTCATCTCTTAGTCGTATAAAACTCATTTTGGCGTATGTTCGCAACGCTTGTTTCACTCATGACATTAACCTCTCAACCAACAATAAAGCACCCTCCAAATCTTTTCGGAAATTGACGCCATTTTTAGATGAGCAAGGAATTCAACAAAAACCTCTTCTCTTCAGCCACAGATGGGTAATCTTCCCCTATCGAGTATAAACCAAATGAAACCGTTTCTCCATGTTGGCGTGGATTATGCTGGACCTATTCCTATAACCCTATTCCACTTAGTACGGATTACAGTGCCCTCTCAAGTCTTTTGGATCACCACTGTTACAATTCTTTGGGATACAAGCCGGCCGGCTGGAATACAAACCCATCTCCATTACCGGGAATCCATGTTACCTGTTCGTCTACCCAAGGTAAGAACATGAAACTCTCCCGAAACTGAATACAGTCCACTAAAAATTCCCTTATTGGTGTGATAACACTGGACCTCTTGGTTTCCACTTATTTACCACATAATACTTAAAGTTTACACTTGAAGTATTATTCTAGCTTACTCTGCAGTCTTCTTAGGGTCAGTCCATTAGTTAGTTAGTCTATGGTCTAAATCTACCTAGTCAGGTCCGTACTTCCCACTGCTTAGAATTACTTTTCATCTTTGTTTAAATTTGGGTCCGTTCTCCTCATTGCTCCGACCCAGTGAACAAACGCGCTGCTTAGTTATAATTGGTTCCCAATATGGTGAGTCTTAAGTGAATGCAATGAATCAAGCATGACTGTGTTCTGTACAGCTGAGATATCTACCAAATTCTGGCATACCGGTATGTTTTTATTACAGAGAGTAACGACGGTCTGGAACCACCTAGGACATTTATGATTAGAACTACCAGTTCAAAAAAATATTATATGTGCAGTCGGCGGAGTTCGTAAAGTAAATTCTTGTATTTCGTACGTTTTTTGTATTGTTTTCGGACAATATTCGTTTCGGCCGGGACCGAAAACTCTATGATGACTATCGTCCTATGGTGGTAGAAGAGAACTTAGTCAAGTTTACTGGTCTTCATTGGTGTGGAATGAAAAGTTTCAAAAATGCAACACTCATATCATTCTCCACAATATAAGCTTTGATTAGATTGCTGGGGAGCTAGCCCACTACCTTCTGCCTGTTTAGTTCCCCTATAGAGTATTCGATGGCAGCTATTTCTGCCTGGAAGACAGTTGCATTATGTCTGAGGCTGAGTGCGATTCTCGTTTTTGCTCTGCCTCCGTATAGTATACCTGCTCCCACTCCTTCCTGGGTCTTTGAACCATCTGTATATACCAAGTTTCCTCCGCTTTTACCGGTCGGTCGTTTTGCCTGTCCTCTCTACTTGGTGTGATGCTTTTGAAATCTTTTTGCAAGTTGTACTGCGGAACTATGTTATCCTCGGGCATTCCTAGTATTGGGTCTGCCTTCAGTTCATTGTACAGTTTTAAGTGTTCTGCCCCGTGTGACTGGCTGATCGGGGTTTGCCCCTGCATAAGCTTGTGTGTCACCAGTCGAAGTTCTTTTTGCATGTAGATGTGCAATGGTGGGAGTCTAAGTAGGACCTCAGTTGCTTCGGTTGGGGTCGTTCTCATGGCTCCCGGGGCACTCAGACACGCCACTTGAATGCAATCAATTCGAACATGGAAATTCTGATTTCTGTAAAGGGTTGCAGCTTTCTGCAAGTTGGCCGATGTCGATTCTCGATCTCGATAGCGGCGGGCTATTCCTCTCCCAGAGTAATGCATATATCATCCTCCTTTCTAAGCTGGTTTTTATCATCGACACAAAACAGCTGGTACTCACTCATCTTTTTCTCAGAGCGTCTGTAAGTGACTTCGTGAAGACATTATTGAATGTACCTTCGATGTCTAGAAAGGTAGCTGGTGGGTCGCGAGCGAATTTTTACTGGGCTCTAAATACCGAAATAAATAGACATATCAAATATACTAAGACTAACTCGAGTTGAAGTTGATAATATCAAAACTGTGATGGTGAAAACATAGGAAACAATTTCATCCTTCCTATTGGAATAACTTTTTGTTATTCGATTGAGTATTCAAAATCGTATTAAAACTTTGTTTTTATTTGAAAAATCTCTTTATTCATATTGGTAACGGTTAAATTTCCTAGAGGAGGGTCTCAAGTTTGGTAACTTTGTTTCAGATGGGTCGTAGTCCAGACAACTTTGGGAACCACTGACTTTGAAAGTAGCCTGTTTAAGTCGCCCAGCGGTAAATCTGTCGATTTCTCAGGCTGGTACGCCTAGTTTCTTTCAGCGTTTCGTCTCTTATGTATCGGTCCAGCAACCTTTCAACGGCTTTCATTCGAAAGGACATAGACCGATAGGTCTGTATGACTTGGGTGTTTGGTCTAATACTTTGCCTATTTTGAGCATCTTTTTCTATGCTTTTGGAATATTACCCAGCACTCCTCCAAAAGCTCGAGTTGAGATGTCACTGGGAGATACAATATAACACCTGGAGCATAAGGGAGTACTGGTGTCTATTCCGTACGAGTGACTAAGAAAATAGTATGTATAGAATTTGTAAAGCGGCATTATGGCAATGGATATACCGTGTGTCACAGACTCTGGGTACACCCCCGTTTTCTCCTTTGCTTCTTTAGCTATATTTCTGAAATTTGGAACATTGAATATGCTCACTGAGCAGCATTTCTCGACATATCTGAAAGAAAAAAACAACTTCCAATTTTTCCGGAAATGGCATCAACTTTCGATTCTTGAATGGGACACCCTGTATATTGTTACATGATCGTTTAGGGATGATCATGAGGAAACCTGGTATCGTTGGATTCCTCATGATCATCCCTAGCCGATCATGTAACAATATACAGGGTGTCCCATTCAAGAATCGAAAGTTGATGTCATTTCCGGAAAAATTGGAAGTTATTTTTTTCTTTCAGATATGTCGAGAAATGCTGTTCAGTGAGCATATTCAATGTTCCGAATTTCAAAAATATATCTAGAAAAACAAAGGAGAAAACGGGGGTGTACTATGAGTCTGTGACACACGGTATAGGCTAGGAAGGCATAAACTGTATAATATGACAGGAAATAGATAGTGGTCTCTGGCGCCTGCAGGCAGGCTCTACATCAAATTCCAGGAATATATCCTTCTCCCGGCTTCGGTAGACGAGAGTATTGAAGACACTATCTCGGCACGATATGATGAACCCTTTAGTTTCCGACTTGAGCTCACCCTACCTGATGAAAGCAGATTTCAGATTAACAGGAAAGTTGTGATCCTCAAATTTTTTTTTCCATGCATGGGCTTGTCTGTATGCAACTGCAGCATTTTAGCAATATCTGTGTGGCGTGTTCCCGCACCCAAATAGGTATCTCTCCGGCATTCAGATAATGTGGATGAATGCTTCTGCCTATGAGTTGAAAATTCTCATAAAACTTCTCGATTCTTCCTCTTCTGAGATGAACCGCAGCGCACATATTTCATTACCGAATTCAATACCTTCAGCATGCGTGAATTCCTGCACCACCCTATATAAGAGATTACAGTAAGCCCCAAACATGAAGTTTGAGGTCACCCATATAATGGGTAACCTTGTGCTTTGGGCTTCCGAGGGTGCGGTATATTTATATCCTCAGGTTTTCCTGATCGCAATATTACAGAAAAGAAGAGGGCTATTTTTTCTGAAAATCACCTCTTCTTATGCTTTCACTCGATGTCATGGTCTTAAGTGAAAAATGAGTTGTTATCCTTCGTCTAAACATACCTAGTTATGCCCGTTCTTCCTACTGATCCTACCTAGTAAGCATACGCGCTGGTTCATCAATCATTGGCAACTTCTAACAACTTACAGCGCAGCGCTTAAAACAAAAAGTACCCCCAACCAAAAATTACCCCAACTAACAAGAGACGAATGCTTTGTCAGAACCTTTAATGACTTTTATTTCTGACCGGGATATTATAAGCTTATATCGTCATAGTTACGCTATCAATAAAGAGGGTCATAACTCCCTTGGGACATTATAGATTTTATAATTCCCTCTACCTTTCACAAGTAAAAATAAAATTATATATATATATATATATATATATATATATATATATATATATATATATATATATATATATATATATAGTGAGTAGTAACATTTTTCCGTGTCAGCCAGTCCAGATATATCTTGTATTCTTTTTGGTATACGGCTTCACTTTTCGATGGAATTAATGATTCTCTTGCTTGTTCAGCTTTTTTCAAAATATCCTCCATTATATTTGGGGTAGAAAACACGTTTTTACCGCAAACACAGCTTGATAACAAAGTTCTGTTTATAAACAAGTAACATAGCAACAACCTAGCAACAAGAAAACTCTACTATAATCAACGGTACCTGATTCAAATATACCGGGAAGGTAATGAATTGGTACATTTTTCCGTTTCAAAAATGAACAAAATTTTATTGAAATCGGTCAGAAATAAAATTATCTATGTACCACGGGAATTAATGAGCCTTAATAACCTCAGGCAATTGCTGTCCCTTGGGCCAGAGGCCCTCGGGACGCAAACTTTGCCATCGGTAATTAAGGCCCTCCTAATTCCCTTGATACATAAATAACTATAATGTATAGTTATTTATACATGATATTGAGAGGAAGTGTCACCGCATTGACAGATATACTAATTGATACACTGAGAAAAATAACACAGGTAATGATTCAAATTTGTACAAAACCGCACTACACTAAGAAATATATCATTGTTGATTAACATCCGTTTTCGTTACGATACGGCGGGTACATTACGACCTGATTAACAATCGGTTAATAACTGGTGCTTAGGCTGGGCCTTTGTGCAATTAAAAGTATGTGATGCCTATTTTCAGCACCGATAATTATATTATATATTGAAGGGACTGTTAATCGGGTCGTAAAGTACCCGCCCATTAATATACTTTTGGTGGACTGATAAAAAAAAATTACTGTTGAATTTTATAGCTGTAACTTTTATTCAAGTTCACTAATATTTCATCAGAAAACTTTCACTTTGACAAAAAATCTTGTTTTTTTAATTTGTAGCATTCAAGTCTCTGAATTATAACACGAAGTTAATGGATTCAGACGCAAATATTCTTTTGAAGTTATGATTTATTGTTTTGATCAGTTTTCCTGAAAACACATCAGAAATGCTACGAATTGGGTTGAAATGGCTACTATTATTATTTGATGAACAAAATATAGAACAACAAATGAAATTTAATTAAACTAAAAATTTTACTCAATTGTAGTTTTTCAAAAAAAGAACATATTATTATTCATTTATTGCTTAAAAAAACATACATGCAAGGGTTTGGTTTGCGATACAATTGTTAATCAATACAAAGTAAGTTGTGTCCTCAGAATACAGAGAAATGCTTAGTGATTATGAGTAATTAGGTAGAATATTCACATAAACATATATACATACATATATACACATATATATGCACACACATATAATGGGCAATTCGCATACAGTTATTCATTGAAAATGAAAGACCTCAGTTTCAAAATATTCCAAATATATCCAGATATTATTTTTGCTTTGGCAAATGTCAGATTATCGAGAACAGAAATGAAAGATTCTAGATCGACTAAACAGTCAACTTCTGGTCTCATTACAGTGTATATTGGGCATTCAAAAATCATGTGAACAATACTTTCAGGTTGAAACGAGTTACATATCGTACACATCATGCCCGGATCAATGCTATAATATGTTCCATTCAGCGTGAATTTCAATATCAAAGAAACTCAAGTATTATATGAAGTTTGATGAAATTTAATATATTTTATTTTGATTAGTAAAACTGGAGCAATTCGTCAAGTGTAATTATTTATTATTGCCAAGTAGTCTAGCCTCATTGTCGGTTAGGCTGAAAACACTTGAATGATGCTTCACGATTCCATTAGTTATGATTAATAAAGTCGCTTAATATTTATAAGGTGATTGCCGACCAACACTAAAGAATGAAGCTGAACTTCGTTAAAAGTCGGCCGGTGGTCTAGCGGTCGACGGCGTTGTCGTATGTCCGATGAGGCTATTTCATTGCTGGTTGGAACCGCGGTCAGAGCAATTTTTCTGGCTGGTTCGTTGCGACAGGCAATTGTTGGTTCCCTAGATACCAATCCTAGTAGGTGGAATATCTTGATCAAATACACCGACCGACCTGCACGGGGACTCTGATAAATAGAAACTAATATTAGAATCGAAATGTGACGTCAAATTCGTCATCACGGTCCTATACTTACATTGCCGAGATGTCAAATTTGACGTCAATTTGACGTCACATTTCGATTCTAATATACGTTTCTATTTATCAGAGTCCCTGTGCTGGTAACCACTTCGAAGCCACGAGTGAAAATTCACTTTTTCATTACAAAAATCAAGTAGCAAATCGTCTTTATTTTGTAAATAATTATTCAATTTCCACAAACTCTAGGCTATATACGTGTTAATCAGGTCTATTCTGGTGAATATTGGTTATTGAAAATAATCTACAACTGTTATAAAATATATTATGATGCACCACCGAGATTTCTGAAATATCTTGTGGGTACTGGTTTACTGATATGATATTTTACCCAATAATTGAAAATGTTTTGAAGAATAATAACTATAAAAAAAGTTCAATGTGCACAATAATTGCATTTGAATATTTTTCAATAATCTAGTGAATATTCAAGAATCAATAGACCACCATAATGGAACTGAATAAATGTTTTTACCTAATAGGAATAGAAAAAATTACGTGCTTTTGCATGGGTATCATACCTCAGCTCTCAGCCCATTATTCTATCGAGTAGGTACAATTAATACCGGCCTGAACGAATTGTTGTTTGAGATCATATATCGTCGTGACTAAGGCCGCGCTCAGTTTGGACGCGTTTTCGTACGAATTTCACTCGTGCGTATACGTACCAATACGTACGAACGATCCGAACCTTCTGAGTAATAAGGAAGCGCACATACTTGATGCGAGTTTGTCGTACGTATACGTACGTGTAGTTCCGACGTCCGAAATCAATCCGAACTTGTTGGGATTTGTAAACACGTTCGTGCGTAAACATGGAAGTTGAAAAATGTATTAACTTAATTTACGGACATAAATGTTTGTGGGATCAGAGTGATTCGAGTTACCACTTACGGGATGGTCGCGCTCAGTTTGGATACGAATTTCTATCGTACGTATACGTACGATCGTGTTCGTACGAATTGAGTGCGCACACTGAATGCGTTTCATTCCGTCAAAAAGGTACTGATCTCTCATTCGTAGAGTCATCTGTCGAAGTGCAATGAATAATATGTATGAGCCCACGATATTAGGGATACACTTAAAAACTATTTTTCACGAAATAACTTGTAATGTTCTATGTGTTTGCCAGAAATAAATGTAATAAACTTACCAGACATATTCATTTCCACGGATATTTCTCGCCATGCCTTGCGTTGAACATCCCGTAAGTGGTAACTCGAATCACTCTGATCCCACAAACATTTATGTCCGTAAATTAAGTTAATACATTTTCCAATTTCCATGTTTACGCACGAACGTGTTTACAAATCCCAACAAGTTCGGATTGATTTCGGACGTCGGAACTACACGTACGTATACGTACGACAAACTCGCATCCAGTATGTGCGCTTCCATAGTACTCAGAAGGTTCGGATCGTTCGTACGTATTGGTACGTACACGCACGAGTGAAATTCGTACGAAAACGCGTCCAAACTGAGCGCGGCCTAAGATGCCTAGGTCGTGACATCAAGACATAAATATCGCAGTAACATAATAACATAGAAATCACATATCGCAGAGATATCGAAGAACTTGTACCCTGTGACCAAGATCATGTGACAAAATAAAATCACTGCGATGTATCTGACACACACTTGCGATTGAAAATGTGACAACTGACAAGACAACTCACTTTCGTGACGTGTGACGTGTGACATCATCGAGATCGAAGCAGTGTGTTTGTGTTTGCTGGGTTTCTTAAAGTTCTATGTAAGATGTCTAGAAGGATATGGTGCTGGGACTGATGCGATATTGTTTAGAATTTTATGGCGACACTTATCTGTCATTAGTGTCATTTTTACGTATCGTGGTGTGTTTCTCAAATTCATCGCTAGTTGACGCTAATTGGAAGTGCATAGTCAACCGATCGATCGACAAACTATATTCTTCGATTCGAGCAGTCAACAAAATGAGCAAAATCTAATGACATACTCATAAAATCGAATGAAAGGAACACAATTATAGGGAATTTGGCCAGTATTCTGAACAAATAATATAGGTTGTTGATCAGTCAGCGTCCAAAAGTAAAAGTATAGCCAGCCGTCAGGTCGGCCGTTTATACATTTCCTAGGAAATTTGTAACTCTTTTCGTTGCAAACGCCATCTGAACTGATTTGATGTCAAGGGGTCATGATGCTTATTATCATAGTAGGCATGTGTCGCCAAGTTTACCCCAAACATGCCCAGGTATAACTCGGTACACCATCCTTCTAGACATCTTAGTTCTATGTTATTGCGTGTTTTCAACCAAGAGAAAACGACGAATATGACGTAATGATTACTCACTCAATCGTTCTGAATTCAATCTTCTCTTAGTTCTAATTATGCATAGAACGCTTCTTCATTCCTAACGTCTAATGATCAAAAAAACTCCTGAAATGTTTCGTATTCCTTTGATGCAAAAACTATAGCGAATTCTCTTGGCAGAACCCGTGCAGAGCAGTGTATTACTCTCTTTTTTCAACTCTTTACATTTCAAAGGATGAAGATACACGAGTTCTGTCAAAAATTGCACGAGTTCTTGCAAGATAAATCGGTACTAGTGATATTAATTTTTTTGAATATGGTACCGAAACGTCACAAAATGATGTCATCTTTTCGTTCTCCTTTATGTATAGGAAAATTTTCAAGTCATTAAAAACACGTACCATGTATTGCTGAAACTACCAAGAAATTTAATACAAGTCTTCAAACTACATCAAGATCACCAAGTAAAAGTTGAACAAAGAAGTAATTAAATAAAATGTATGTAGTTCTGAGGTCCCCTCATATCAAATACACACGTTCTAGACTGTTAAAAAGTGAGTTTGTTATGATTTTTAGGTTAGAAAAATTGGTTCTCAGTTATTATATAATTTGATTACTTGTTTAATGATTATTTGTAAACTAAAACCTTTTTAATTTTTAGATTGTCGACCGTTCCATCTTCAAACGCATTGCACCTGTAATATAAATATTAGCGTATTGAACCCCAGTTTGACCGAATCAAAACGATTTTATTCAATAAACCCCAACTATTCATCAACAAGAGGGGACCATAGATTATTGAACATTTTAAGTCCTAGTTACAATAATGATTTCGTGCGATATATCTCTCTGTCAAGTGTAACTTTTGACAAAGATCCTTCAAAACCATCCTCGAAAGTAGAAGAAACAGTACAGGAAATCAAAAAGAAGCAGGAAGAAGAACTGAAAACGAAAGCAACTACTACGCAGGAAGTCACCAAGGCAGTTGTCAAGAAACCTATAACACAACGGATTTGGGATGAACTTGTTCATTACTACCATGGATTTAGGTTACTTTTCATTGATGTCAAAATTTCATCAGGCCTTGTATGGCGTATTCTCAATGGGAAAACGCTCTCAAGAAGAGAGTACAGGCTTCTCACCCGCACAGTGGGGGACTTATTTCGATTGGTGCCGTTTTCAGTATTCATCATTGTACCATTCATGGAATTACTCTTACCAGTTTTCATTAAATTTTTTCCTGGAATGCTTCCCTCAACATTCCAATCAAGTACTGATAAAGAAGACAAGATAAAAAAGGGATTGAAGGTGAAGTTGGAAATGGCAAAATTCTTACAGGGAACACTTGATGAAATGTCTGTTCAGCACAAGGATCGATATTCTGATAGTGCCAAGGAATTTTTAGACTGGTTCCACAAGGTTAGAACTTCAGGTGAGTTGAACAAGAATTGAAAATTTGTGATATGATATGAATCTTGCAGTTCAGTCAAAATTTCTGAAGCAAGTCAGTTTTATCTGGTTATTTTGAGGCACCATTGCCAATCATATATCACTCATAAATTTATACATCATTTTTGAGTGGTGTAACTTGATGAAAAGAGTATAAGCAATTCTAGATCATGTGATATCTGAAGACAAACACCAGTTTTACCATGAAAATCACACTCTTTTGAGAAAAACATACGAAGGTTTCTGTGGGGCAGATGCCAGAATATTGATTCATTTGAAACTTTTGACAAGTATCTGGAATGTCTAATTGTGATATTATATGAAAAATATTGGCTGCTTCTAACAGCTTACAGCTCTTTAGGCTGCTGCACAAAATTTGACAGTTTTCCATGGTTGAATGTCAAATTTTGTGAAGCGGCTTCAAGCGCTCTGAGCTGTTATACGCGGATAATCTAACATTGTGAAACAATGGAATATCACTAAATTGTTGATTTTTCATAACTAGGTATTGCAGGTGCCTATATAACTTTATATGGTCACAGTTTAGCATTGCACAATATGAAATTGAAATTGCACTAGTTTTAAATAAATTTTATGCATCATTATTGTTGGGCAAATATTAAAACCATTCCAACTTTGTGCAGCTTACCGTTGCTGACTAGTGTTTTTCACCTTTTTTTGAAATTAGGTTAGGAAATTGAAAACAAACAACCACAGTTCTGTTGTATAATAATATAATTTGGTTTTGTATGTTTGCCATTGCATTGAATATTCTTTTAAATATGAATAATTATGATTTGCTTTTTAATAAAAACTGATTATTTTTAGGTGAACAAGTCTCCAATGAGGAGATAATGAAGTTCTCGAAACTCTTCCAGGATGAAATTACTCTCGATTCTCTCTCTAGGAGTCAACTCATTGCTCTTTGTCGAGTCTTAGAAGTGCACACCTTGGGAACAAACAACTTCCTTCGTTTCCAGCTGAGAATGAAACTGCGTTCCCTAGCCGCTGATGACAAAATGATTCAGAAAGAGGGTGTTGACAGCCTCACATTAGCAGAAGTGCAACAGGCCTGCAGGTAGGATGATTAATACAAACATTCTTCAAAAGAAAATTCTATTTCTCATTGATTCTCCATTTTAGGGCGAGAGGTATGAGAGCATACGGTTTGAGTGAACAGAGGCTCAGAAACCAGTTGAGTCAGTGGTTGGATTTGAGCTTGAATGAAAAAGTGCCTCCATCCTTGTTACTTCTGTCCAGAGCTCTTATGCTACCTGAAACCATTCCAACTAGTGATAAGCTCAAAGCAACCATATCTGCCTTGCCAGAGACGATTGTCAAGCAGACACAAGCTGCCATTGGTGAAAAAGAAGGTAATGAAGAAATATTCTATACTAGCGACAAAAACTATTTTTTGTCTTCTCTAAATCAGTAAAAAATAAAAGAAAGTGGTTATAAAAGTATGTATTATCAAAAACAAATTATCAAACACTCTGTTGATAGGTGTTGATCACAGACCTCTGATTCATTAAAAAAAAGTGAAAACAGTATCTATGATAATTTCCTGCCTACATAGCATTGACCACATAGATGTCACTTTTTATGTTGAATTTGTATAACAAGCACACGAAACATGAATAAAATTTAAAGCATTTATGGGATACTTCTACGCAATGTGAAGGAAACTGGAGAATTATTTCTTATAAAATTCACTCAATAGGACCACATTTCTTTCTCAAAGTCAGCCTAGATTGTTTCGCTCAAACAAAACTATCCCTCGAGCTCCTCAATGAAGTTGTCTATGGTGCTGGCCGTAATCCATCAAGATCCTGATTCAATTCGCGGTCAAGGCAGGATTTTTCTGGCTGACGCGGTGCGGTGGGTAATTGTTAGTTGCCTAAGTACCAGTCTTGGTTGGTAGGATTTCTCCAACTAATACACCAACTGATTTGGATTTTCCTACAGTGGAAATATCAAATGCGCTAAAGTAATCCAGAAGGACTCCCCAGGATATTCAGCTGACCCTCGTCCTTACAAGGCTTTGCCTTCTGGATGCACTTGTTAGAGTGTTTGACGAGGGAAATTTAAAACAAAATAAATCCCAATAAAAAGAGGCTTATCAAAGGGTGAAATGGGGAAATAATCTCCTTCGACATTTAGCTCAGATGAAACAACCACTCAAATATATTCACTCCAGAAATATACTACTCAGGGGCGCCGGAACCATGGGGGCAATGGGGGCTCGATCCCCCATAGAGAATTTGCTATGGGGGCGGAGCCCCCATAGTGAAGTTCTGGTTTGCGAAACTGTTACCATGCTCTCATAGCAAAAATTTTTCGTTCAGAACCAATTATGTATCGGTCTCATTGGTGTCGGGTTATAAAGATTTTTATTATCACGCTGGCAACGATGTCAGTGACAAAACCGCCGCAGTTACTCAAAGCCGTAGTCACTATTAACAAAGGTGCGTACGTATATCGTATATATTGTAATAAAAAATAAAAAGATGTGATATCTGATATATCAATTCAAAAACGTATTCACGGTCCACGATGACAAAGCAAAGACTAAACGATTGTGCTATTTTGAACTTCTACAGAGCTCCTTTTTAAAGAGTAATCACGAGATAGCAAATATTTTCATTTTAAAAAATAACCAAAGACGGCAGACCTTCTAACATGAGTAAAATTATAATTTTAATCATATTTGTTACATATATATTATATAGTTCATGCAGAAATTGGATATTTGTTTTTTCAACAATTTTAAACAACAACAACAATTTTGTAGTACCCAGACTCGCCATTTGGCATTTGAGGTTTAAAACTGGCTGTGATTATCAGTTTTTTTTTGTTTTTATATTTTATTGTTTTTATTTTATATATATATATATATATATATATATATATATATATATATATATATATATATATATTATTCTTATATGTTTATTTTTGGAGACCGAGCCCCCATAGTAATTTTGAAGTTCCGGCGCCTATGTATACTACTACTATAATTCATCAACTTTTCCAAAGACCCATAGAAATCATTATACAGTGCAGATGTAAAAAGCCCCCCTCTAAACTTTTTGAACGGGTTTAGATATTGAGTTAAAAGTTACGTAATTTGGCATTAGGACCTGACTCACTACCCTGAGGTTTGCCACTCTCAATTATAAATTCATCTTACAATTCATTTCCAAATTTAGTTTTTTGCCTTCTGTTGAATAGGTTACTTTGAATCCAATAATTTTTTTAGGTAAATGAGTTGAAATGACCCATGACTTTCCTTTTTTACAGGCAAAATCGACAACAGGGTACGCGCCGAAATCATCAAAGAAGAACAAAAGAAGATCGTCGAAGAGCGCGCGGAGCGCAGAGAAGAGCAAAAGAAGCTGGAAAAGGACAAAGAAATACTGGTGGACAAAGCGCCGGTCGTATCCGCCGCTACCACGCCCATTTTGGAAGATACGGCTTTGAGGATAAGCGCCGAAAAACTGGAGAAGGCCGAGAGGAAGGAAGAAGCGCTGCAGTCGAAGGACTTCGAGATTATCGAACACGCCATCGATACCGTATCGAAGGAGAAGAATCTCGTCGTCGAGAAGGAGGAGATCCAAGAGCTGAAAGCCGAAATGGCGGACTACAAGGAAGACGTCGAGGACTTGGCCAAGGCCGTCGCCTCCCAACCCAAGCCCGAGATCAAGGAAACCAAGGCCGCCAAACGTCTGTTCAAGAGCGTCAACAAGATGATCAATAAACTTGACAACGTGCTGGTGGAATTGGAGAAGAAGGAGAAGCAGTTGAAGAAGGATCTGGAGGTCGAAGCGACCGATAAGAAGAAGGAGGAGCTGTTGAAAATCGACGATATAATGGCCGCCATCAACAAGTTGAAGGGGGTGCAAGATCAGAGCAAGATTGAGCAGATTACGAACGTTTTGAAGAAAATGGACGACGATCACGATGGGTCGCTGAAAATCGAAGATGTTCTTAAGGTAATCGAATAATAATATTGGCGTTCTGCACTGAAAGTTACACGCGAACTACACTTAACCCTGAAGCTGGATTCAAACCGATCCAAAATCCAATTGTACAACGATCCGACACCTTTCTGATTGGTCTAAATTTAGACCAATCAGAAAGCTGTCGGATCGTCTAAATTCAAATTTAGATCAATCAGAAAGCTTTCGGGCCGTCTAAATTCAAATTTAGACCAATCAGAAAGCTGTCGGACCGTCTAAATTCAAATTTAGACCAATCAGAAAGCTGTCGGATCGTCTGAATTCAAATTCAGACCAATCAGAAAGCTGTCGGACCGTCTTAATTCAAATTTAGACCAATCAAAAAGCTGTCGGATCGTCTAAATTCAAATTTAGACCAATCAGAAAGCGGTCGGATCGTCTGAATTCAAATTTAGACCGATCAGAAACCTGTCGGATCGTCGTACCATCAGATTTCGGATCTGTCTGAATCCACCTTGAGTTCTCATTATTTAATAAGATGTATGTAGGCGGATGCTCTACCATTGAGCTATCGAAGACCCTGAGTTCTCCATCGCAAATTTTGGAAGGTCGTGGGTTCGAATCCCGCTCGAAGAAGTTTATTTTTCTCAAATTCTTATGATTTGTGAATGCCGTTATAATTTCATTCAATTGTTAATCATACAGACACTAATACATCTATCGTTTATATATATATATATATATATATATATATATATATATATATATATATATATATATATATATACATATATATATATATGTGTGTGTCGTTCATTGTAAAAGTGGTGTAACTCCATATTTTTAAAATACTTAATTTTTTGCATAATGGTATCACATTTTGTAATATCTTTCATTATAAAAGTGAAGCAACTCCAATAGTTGCATAAAAATTCCATAGATGGCGTTACTTGTTTGTACAAGACACTAAAATTTTTAAATATTCATTATAAAAGTGAAGTAAGTCGCCATTTCAAAATTCAGTTACAAGTAGATAATCACTATTACAATGAATGACACATATATATATATATATATATATATATATATATATATATTATATGAGCTCACATTAAACCACAGCTTCAGGAGAATCTCTGATAGGAAATAACATGTACCTTCCGAAAAAAACAAGTCGTATTCTTTGGAAAATCACCTCTGAAATAGTGAAAATTCATCAAAATTTTAATTTTGTTGAGCTCGGTTTACCCCCCAAACCAAATTCCATGGGTGCGCCACTAATGATGAGTGTTTCGACCATGAATGTTTGAATTCATAGTAAATGTATTGAGGATAGATACAAGAGGCCATCTTATTGAAGCATTTTCAAAGAATAATAATAAGGGCCCAAAGTATCTCCTAAAACTAATTTTGAGAACTCAAGAAAACAATGTGAGGTAGTAATGATAATAATAATATTTATTCACCATTTCGAAACTTATGTACATATGGTAAGTCAATACAGGTACTACACAATATAAAGAAAATTGAGTTCATAATTTGTCATATATAAATAAAACCATAACAGCACATGACAGCACATCACAGTTAGATAAGGCACAGATATTTAATTAGTATCTTAAAATTAGGATTTTTATCCTAAATAATCCTGGACGCTATAAAAACAATTTTCAATTAAGAATCTTTTGGTGCTATTCTTAAATATTACATAAGATTTAGACTCCTTAATTGATTTAGGCAGTTTATTATAAAGTGTGACCGAATTATATAGTGGAGAATTTTTAAATTTTGTCGTTTTGTGAGAGGGTATTCTCAACATATCACCATGACGTGTACTATAATTATGAGTAGCCGCATTCACTTCAAACGATGCAAGATTGTTTCTTGTATAGGTTACACATTTCAATGTATATATGCATGGAACTGATAACAAGTTTTCCCTTATGAGTATAGGTTTGCAGCTATCACGATATTCCATATCAAAAACTAATCTTATGATACGCTTTTGGGCAACAAATATTCTATTGAAATCTCTACCGCATCCCCATGACATAATATTCAAAGAAATATGTGGATATGCCATTGAGAAGTATATTGTTAACAGGCTTTATGTGTCTACGCACAGTTTCATCTGTTTTATAGCAAAAAAAGCTGAGTTGAGTTTCTTGCAGACACCATCAATGTGTAGATCCCAATTTAGAGATTCATCCAATATAGTTCCCAGAAATTTTACGTCATGTGACAGCATTATTTCATCAGTAAGGTCAATTTTCACTGGAATATTATTTTTCCCATTATAAAATTTCATTGAGACAGATTTAGATGTATTCAACATTAAATGATTGCGTTGGCACCATGAAGTGAATCTATTAATAACCTCTTTGACCCTTGTAAGTGTATCTTCTAGAGTGGCCCCAGTAATTGTCATTGCGGTATCATCTGCAAACATGGTTATATAACAATTATCAATATATTGCGGGAGATCATTAACAAAAATCGCAAAGAGTAAGGGTCCCAAGTCCCAATACTGATCCCTGGGGAACTCCTAATGTTAGGTCATGTTCGTTGGACATGATATTGTTATATTTGACGCTCATACGACGCCCACTCATATAGGATTTTAACCAATAAGACGTTACGTTATGCAGAAACCCAAGCCTAGTCAACTTCATATATAGAAAATCTGGTGATTGACAGATCAAAAAATATACTTATTACAAAATAATTCGCATCAATTTCAGAGTATATGTTATTGAGAAAGTTATAGGTCGCTGTTTCTATAGAACGACATTTTCGAAATCCATTTTGATTATTACATATCAAATCATTTGACTCTAAGTAATTCACTATTCTAGTAGCCACCACTTTTTCATACAGTTTTGAGAGTGAACAAAGTAAAGAAATTTGTCGATAGTTATCTATTTCATTTTTATCTCCTTTTTTAAACAGTGGAATAAATATGGCTTTTTTGAACTCTTCTGGAAAGTATCCTAGTATGTATGACTGATTCATTGAATAAATAAAAGGACTTGCAATAAGATCGAATATTTCTTTAACATCGAATAGACCAAATACTTCAAGAATACATCATGAAGCACTCCATTTCGCCGTTCACACTAGATACATATTTTGTTAATCGCGTTATTTTCACCAGGAAAATTTTCAAGGTCGTCGACTGTTGACTTTTTGAATCAGCTGAGTACTTCGTGTTCATTGTAGATAAAAATAAATGAAGGTGCCTGGGCCAAGATAAATATGTCTATTTGATTTATTTTTATCGTTCAATGGTGTTTTTGAGGAAGTGACTGTATATTTAACCTCCAAAGACATTGCACTCAAGTTTTGTTTTGCAATAAACCATTGCAATTATAGAACATACGAATGCATACCATAGTGCCTCTACATTAATAATTGGTATTCTTCATCTCTAAACCAATTAGTAATAATTTATCAGAAAGCATTATCATATTTTTCATCTCAAGATAATTTAATTCATTCGATTAAGGTGAAAATTCATCCATATTAACTGGCGTATACATCATACAAACATAGTAGGGTTCTGGTATAAAGTAGTCAAAATTTCAACATGATAAAATCAGTCCAATAATATGATCACAGTGTCATATTCAAGAAAACCCCAACTAATCTAAGCCATTTTGCCAACTATTGCTAATTAATTTAATATATAAATTGGTAAAAAATGGCATCGTCTTTCAAAAATATCAAATTCTATATAAAAATACTTGAAAATGTTGTGTATTGATAGGAGTTCAACAGTTTAGAGTAAGATATCTTTCAATTTTGAATACTTTCTATGTTTTTTTACACGAGTGTTGAATGATCTTCCCGTTTGACCTATATATCAAACATCCGACATGATCCGCATGTTAGTCTTTATTAATTTCACTATATATACTCAACTTGTTATTCGTTCTGAGTGCCTTGTTAATCAATTTATTTTTCAAGAATCTTGAAATATTTATGGTTGATTGGACAGTGGACGTCGAACCTACGATGGTTTAAATATTGTATTTTACGATAGTAATTAATTTATCCTGCTTGAGGAAACTACTGTATTGCGAAACACGTGTCACGTATGTAGAAAAAGTCTAAAATTATTTCCTCAACCTCCTCTCCACAAAAATAAATATGTTCATGTTCCTTCATATTTATTAGTTTCTATCTAACATGACTAGAAAACAGAGAATTAACTGATTCCTTTTCAAATTTCAGGTTATTGAGATAATCGGTAAGGAAAACGTCAAACTGAACGCCAAACAAATCGACGAGTTGATCGATCTTCTGGACAAGGAAGAAATCCTCGAAGTGGAGGACAAGATCGAAAAAGCCTTGCAGAAGGATAAGGAAGAGAAAGACGCCCAGCAACAGGCTAGCGATCGGTTGAACGAAGGTGCTAAGAAAACCCCGCTAGATAGTAAGGAAAAGCCGAAAGAAAAGAGGGAATCATCGGAAAAGTCTCCAGGTTCAAATCCGCCCCCCGCATCCAAGCCGAAAATGGACTCCCAGGCCGTTATCCCACCGCCGCCGCCTCCCAGTATTGAAAAAAAGAAAGATAACTCCAAAATGCTCTAGGAGAAACTAGTTGATGTAGTTAATTTCTGTTTCTGAATTTTATAACGGTGAATTTAAATTATTTTTATTTGTAATAAAGTTGTAAATATCATTCTGAAAGCTGCGAATGAAATGCCCAGTACAAGATTTGTTCTGTTATTGTAGTAGTGGTGATGGACGCGTTCGTAGTGGTTTTGAGGGATGAGTTTATATTTTTTTATAAATCATTTTGAAACCAGTGAATTCAGTGATAAAGTTACCGGTGTCCGAGTTTATAATTAATCAAAAAATATTAAGCGTTCCAATCGATGCGATGGCAAATGATTACGAGAAATCAGTCGGGAAAGTTTTGAAAACTACCAGATTCCATCTGCTCACTCGTATCGAATTTATAAGAAAAGTTATTTAATTGCAATTGTTTTTTTGAGTAGTGTACACACTAAACATTGTATTATTCTTGTAGATTGCTACTCTAATACATAGAGAAATATTTTTTAATATTAATCTTTGAACTGGCTCTATGAAAAATTGCGTAAAAACATTTGATGTTCAATTGTTTGTTTTATTTTTTTTTAAGAAAAAATTGTTTTCATTTGATTTTGTTTTTGAATAAATTGTTGCCATAAAAATACCTCGAGTAATATTATTCATTTTAAACCTCAACCTTACGGGAATAAATAATGCATTGACAGCCAACAGCTTTTTCTGTTTTTTTTTCATTGAATTATTCATTTATTTCATTTCATTACATTTCAAATCATATACAATCAATATAATATATTTGGTAGCACTTCATTGGTATAGCATGAACAATCAAACAGTATTTTTGTACTGGTATAAGATTGCTCACAAATCATCAAATATTTTCTCTTTCTTAATTTAATGAATAAATGAAAGAAAAAATATACAAATCAACGCAAGAAAATTATTTCATAAGGAAAAGGATAAGTGAAAGAATTATCAAATAGATAAACACCAAATTCAATTTGAAATTCTTTTGGGGAAAATGAATTTTTTCAATCGAAATTTGAATTGATTTATATAACTAATATTTTTTAAATCCTCGGGTAAAAATTGTGTAGCAGTGTGAGAGTAAACACTGTTTTTGAAGCTTCCTGAATATTGTCGTTGAAAGTAAAACTCTGTACACAAAAATCTATAATTCTGTGTCAGACATATCCTAGATACTTATATGAAAGTGCGAATACGTGTTTTGGAAGTTTGTGCCGTTCATAACAACTGAGTAATTGAAAAAGAAGTTCTTTGGATAGTCATATTTGTGCCGAATTCCAGCAGTCCAGCGTATAAGAAATCTCTAACTTTTTTCCTACAAAACATAAAAACAACCAACTGATTCGCTTCGTTTATATTGTGCAGTGGCGTAGGTCAACTTAAATTAACTTATACCAAAATCATGGAATGTTTCAAATGTGACTCTGTTATTGATGATGACCAATATTGTGTATGCGATGGATGTCATCAAAAAATCCACTACACTTGTGCGGATCTCACCGCATCAGAAATTAGACCAAAAAAGTCCTCAAATTCTTTTGCAAGTCCTGCTTGGAAGGTATCAGGCTTCTTCCTATCATGAAAAAGCAAATCGAGACATTGGAACTCAAGGTCAACGAACTAGTAGAAAAACTGGACTCGTCTATAGCTGCAGCTACTACCCAGCATTCCCCCATCAATTATGAAACAATTATTGTGGAGCTTGAGGAACGTCGCAGAAGAGCTAGGAACCTAATGGTGTATAATATCTCAGAATCCTCTGCAACCAACACCAAGGACAAAATAGCTCACGACACTACCAAAGTAAAAGAGGTCATCGATGGACTGAATCTGAACATTGAGGTAAATAAGGTGATCCGGGTCGGAAAGCCGAGTGATAGAATCAGACCAATTAAGGTTATTCTGGATAGCAGCGAAGATGTTTTGAATATCTTCAGAAACAAAAATAAAATTCGTGCCCCTGGAATTAAAGTTAGTTCTGTCTCAACAGTAACCCAACACAATAACCTCAGAGTGTTGAGAGAACAACTAAGTGCAAGAATTGCTAATGGTGAGGTTGATCTAACTATTAGATATATACATGGGATTCCCAAAATTGTAATAATTCTACAGCACAGCAAAAAAACTAAATAAGGGTAACACAAAAACTGTTAACTTGAAACGTATCGAAATTTACTATCAAAATGTTCGTGGTATGAGAACAAAACTAAAGGAACTTGAACTTAACATAGCCACCAGTGATTATGACATTCTGGTTTTTACAGAGAGTTGGCTTCACGATGATATAAACAATGAAGAACTTGGCCTTTCTAATTATACCATATTTAGGAAAGATCGTTCACATTTGACCAGTAATAAGCTCAGGGGTGGCGGCGTACTTATCGCAGTTAAGAAATGTTACACTTCAAGACCTATTACCATAGAAAATGAAAATGTTGAACAAGTGTTTGTGTCTACAACGATATATGGAAAAGAAATATTAATGGGTTCCGTCTACTTGCCCCCAGCTTCAAATATTGATCTGTACATTGATCACTGTGCATGTATTGATAGTGTATTGGAACGGTATCCTCAACATACATTTTTTCTCATTGGCGACTACAACTTAGCTAACATTGAATGGTCAAACGATGACTATGGTGTAAGACCCATTGATAATAACAACATTGCAGCTCAAGCGATAGTTAACAGTTTTGCATTTCATAATCTTTTTCAGTTAAATAATATAAGTAATTGTTATGGGGTTATGTTGGACCTGATATTTTCAAATGAGATGAATAACTGTGTAGTAGAAGTTTCTAGTGACTGTATATTGGCATGTGATGCCCATCATCCAGCAATAACACTATCAGTATCTACAGGGGATAATTACAACGAATTGGAGTATGAAAGTTATTACTACAATTTCAAGAGGGCCAACTATATAGGATTAAATTATTATCTAGCGGGCATTGATTGGGATTATCATTTGAGTAATGTATTGAACATTGATTTCGCAACTGAAATATTCTATGATATTTTATATATAGGAATTCAAAGCTTTGTTCCATACGAACGTTTCACAAAGCCAAAATTTCCTCGGTGGTTTGATAATAATCAAAATTACAATGGAAAAGAAAAAAGCTCATAGGGCGTATAAACAAAACAAAAGTTGGGACGATTATGTAATATTTACTGAATTGAGGGCGCGATGTAAATTAGCTAGTAAAACTTGTTATGAAACTTATATAAAGGAAGTCGAGAACAATATTACATCAAATGTAAAACACTTTTGGACCTATGTTAATAACTGTTTAATAACAAACGGAGAAATTATGGCCTACCTGATACTATGTACTACGACGATGCAACTTTTCTTTCATTTTTATTTCTTCAGTGGCATGACATCACCATAAAAATGGGCTGCGTGATCGGAGCGTTCCACATAATGAGTGAAAAATTAAAAAAAAAAGTTGATGTCATGCCATCGAAAAAAAATATTTCCATAAGGTCTTCAGAATAATATTGCGTTGATCCGTGCAGAGAACCGTAGTGAATCTCATATAGTTACACGAATATTATAAAGACAAAACGAATGAGCCTACACTCAAAGGTGGCACTTCGAAAATAAAATTTTAACGGAGCAAGACATCAAGTTCGAAATGCGCGAAAGGATATCCATCAGATAGGAAACGATACTCAGATACTTGTAACTTGATGTCTTTCCTCAACTTTTTTTTCATTTTTTTTCTTCAATGGCATGACATCACCATAAAAATGGGCTGCGTGATCGGAGCGTTCCACATAATGAGTGAAAAATTTAAAAAAAAAGTTGATGTCATGCCATCGAAAAAAAAAATTTCCATAAGGTCTTCAGAATAATATTGCGTTGATCCGTGCAGAGAACCGTAGTGAATCTCATATAGTTACACGAATATTATAAAGACAAAACGAATGAGCCTACACTCAAAGGTGGCACTTCGAAAATAAAATTTTAACGGAGCAAGACATCAAGTTCGAAATGCGCGAAAGGATATCCATCAGATAGGAAACGATACTCAGATACTTGTAACTTGATGTCTTTCCTCAACTTTTTTTTCATTTTTTTTCTTCAATGGCATGACATCACCATAAAAATGGGCTGCGTGATCGGAGCGTTCCACATAATGAGTGAAAAATTAAAAAAAAGTTGATGTCATGCCATCGAAAAAAAATATTTCCATAAGGTCTTCAGAATAATATTGCGTTGATCCGTGCAGAGAACCGTAGTGAATCTCATATAGTTACACGAATATTATGAAGACAAAACGAATGAGCCTACACTCAAAGGTGGCACTTCGAAAATAAAATTTTAACGGAGCAAGACATCAAGTTCGAAATGCGCGAAAGGATATCCATCAGATAGGAAACGATACTCAGATACTTGTAACTTGATGTCTTCCCTCAACTTTTTTTTCATTTTTTTTCTTCAATGGCATGACATCACCATAAAAATGGGCTGCGTGATCGGAGCGTTCCACATAATGAGTGAAAAATTAAAAAAAAAGTTGATGTCATGCCATCGAAAAAAAATATTTCCATAAGGTCTTCAGAATAATATTGCGTTGATCCGTGCAGAGAACCGTAGTGAATCTCATATAGTTACACGAATATTATAAAGACAAAACGAATGAGCCTACACTCAAAGGTGGCACTTCGAAAATAAAATTTTAACGGAGCAAGACATCAAGTTCGAAATGCGCGAAAGGATATCCATCAGATAGGAAACGATACTCAGATACTTGTAACTTGATGTCTTTCCTCAACTTTTTTTTCATTTTTTTTTCTTCAATGGCATGACATCACCATAAAAATGGGCTGCGTGATCGGAGCGTTCCACATAATGAGTGAAAAATTAAAAAAAAAGTTGATGTCATGCCATCGAAAAAAAATATTTCCATAAGGTCTTCAGAATAATATTGCGTTGATCCGTGCAGAGAACCGTAGTGAATCTCATATAGTTACACGAATATTATAAAGACAAAACGAATGAGCCTACACTCAAAGGTGGCACTTCGAAAATAAAATTATTTGCAAGACAATTTCAATCAGTTTACAAACCAGTTACCATTGAGGATCAAATACCAACTTTTAATTATGACAAAACCATTGATATCAATAACTGCAAAATCAGTTTGGAAATTATTTTTGACAAATTATCACAGTTGGATCCAAACAAATGTCCAGGACCCGATGGAGTTTCTCCTATGTTGCTAAAAACTTGTAGATTTACACTAGCGAAACCACTTTTCCTCCTTTTCTCTGCATCACTCGATTTAGGGGAATTTCCTCAATTATGGAAATCTAGTTTCATTACACCAATTCTCAAATCCGGTGACCAAGCTAATATAACAAATTTTCGTCCTATTAGTATATTGAGTTCAATACCAAAAGTTTTTGAACACATCGTATGTGATAGTATAAGAGCTCCCCTAAGTCAGGTGATAATTGATCAACAGCATGGTTTTTGTCAAGGTAAATCCACATGTTCCAATCTGCTACTATATTCTCAGTTTATCTTGAATGCCTTGGAAAATAAACACCAAGTGTATGTAATATACACAGATTTTTCCAAGGCATTCGATACGGTCAATCATAGCTAGGGTTCTATATGAGGAATTGAAAGCTATTGGTTTCTTTGGAAATATGTTAAATTGGCTCGCAAGTTACCTTCGCGACAGAACACAGCTTGTAAAAATCAAAGGTTACACATCTCATGAAATTTCTCTCAGCTCAGGTGTTCCACAGGGAAGTCACTTGGGACCGTTTTCGTTCAATATTTACATAAATGATATCAACAAAAAAATCAAACACTCCGACATATTAGTCTTTGCAGATGATCTTAAAATATTTAGGACCGTTACATCTCTCACTGATTGTGAGAAAATTCAGATGGATCTCTTGGCCTTCTCTGAATGGTGTTCTGAAAACCTCATGGAAGTTAATGTCAGTAAGTGTAAAAGTATGTCTTTTCATCGAACCTTGGATAAATATGACGTGATCTATAATATATCTAGTGAGCCTCTCGAATGTGTTGTCTTTTCGTGATCTGGGTGTTGTGATGGACGTCAAAATGGACTTTCACCTTCACTTTGAGCAAATAATTGACAGAGCAACAGAAATTTTAGGTTTTATGAGCAGGACTACAAGAGATGTTACGAATGTATATTCTATAAAAACTCTTTATTTTGTAATGGTAAGGTCAATCTTAGAATACTGTACTTGTGTTTGGTCACCAACATACGAGCTGCATATAAACAACTTCGAAAAAGTTCAGAATAAGTTTCTGAAGTATTTAGCTTTCAAATTAAACATGCCAGTTACCGACCATTCACCATCTGAAATACGTATGACAGCTGGATTACAAACACTTAGAACGCGTAGAGTACACGCAGATATAAAATTTCTCCATAAAATAATCCATTCCAAAATCAATTGTCCTTCTCTTCTTTCTCAAGTAAATTTTCATGTCCCCTCACGTAACACACGGAATACGCAAACTTTCTCACCTGATTTTCACAGGTGTAATTATGGCAAGCATTCAGCCTTATCAAGAATTATCTCAAATGGTAACAGTGTGAAGTTTGATCTGTTCAATGAGACTGAAGGTACGCTTCGAAATAGATTGAGGCTCATTGATTGATTTTTTGAATTGCAAATCGTTTCTTTATATACTCATTACTTAATAATGTTGCCAAATTGTGAGTCTTAGCAAAATCTTATCTTCTTTACAATTTTTGTTATTTCTTCACTAATATTAGTAATTATTGTTAAGTTTACAAATTTAGGTTAATATTAGTGTTAACAATCTCACGATGTGTAAACTTGTATTATACAAATTGGGTGTTACCCGTTAATAAATGAATAAATAAATAAATAAGTAATTTATTATACTTAGATAATGATTCATAAACAAATCTTTTTTGTCCAACTACAGAGCTAGCAGTATCAAGATGAAACAAGTTATGTTGCCTAGTATGATAGTTATGAATTTCTGAATTTCTGGTTAATATAAAGTTTGACTTTGATAATTTTTTAACAATGGAATGAGTAATTTTCAAACTATCCATCGAGAAACGTTCCTCCAAAGAAAATGTGCCCGTTATTGAATAAAGTTCATTTGTTGGAGTATCATATGGGAGACGATATGTAGTACTTTCAAAGATTTTCTATATAAAGCAGATATTTTTTTGAAGTTGTTCTTTGAACATGAACCCCATATATTTATGAGATATTTGATCCGACTGAGAATATGTGAGTGAAGAAACATATTGGCTATTTTATAATTTAATTTGGGACATCTTCGTAATGCTCCAATAATAGGAGAAATTTTTTCAACATGGGAGTCAATATGTTTATCCCATTTCAATCTATCATCGATCCAAATGCCAAGATACTTCATTTCAGTTTTTTGTTCAAGTAGTTCATTCTTTATTTTGATATTTAACTAAATATTTTGTTTATTTTTTTGTTGAAAAATCATGAATTTTGTCTTTTTGGAGTTACTAGAAAGGAGATTGGCGTGAAGCCAGTCCTCAATTTTTTAAGTCTTCATTTATAATATCTTCCAAAGCTAACAAAATCTGAGACTTTATGTGTTTCATGCACAGTTTTTTACAAAGTTCTGTGGTTTGACCTCAACTTTCAATAGCGCTGCTTGGATCGAGCAATATCGGGCATCGTTGCCGTTGTCGCCAATTCTCTAGCCAGAAAAGCTGCCGGTCTCAGACAGGACTCGTGTCATATTGAAATCCACTCATCAACTGAATTCCACATGACTTGTACGCCTTGATGAGAATTATTGCTTGAATTAGACTTTAACGGTAGCCAGACGTCGTGACATGTTTACAGATACATTCATTCATCACTGAAGTTTCACACAATACAATATATAACAGCACAATATAAAACTTAGCAGACTTGCAAAATAGATACAGAAAAGTGCATAAATCGCACAATATAAACATACACATGATACACATAAATCAAATATGGATAAATATAGTATTATATGGTTTAGTCCTAAAATATATAAAATTCTGGATAAAAAGTGCAAGTAGTCATTGTTAAAATTTCAGAAACTCTTCTAATGATTAAAATGCGTGATTACTCAGGAAATCAAATAGTTTTGCTTTAAACATACTGAAAACTTTCGATTTCCCCAAACAGTTCCAAAGTATTGTTGTAACATAGAATGCCCTGGTAAGTATGAGAATTCTGAGCTATGCCCAGACGTGCATATGGTAAACGAAGATGATTAGCATTGCGAGTGGTGTACTCATGTATCATACTTCCTCTCATATGTATAACATGATAACGGATCTTCAGACAATATTATTCTGGTTGAATGGTCACAAATTAACATTGAACTTCAAAAAGTCATCTTTTATGTATATTTGTGAAAAATCAAATTCATTCCTATCAGAAGATCCCATTCAATTGAAAAATGGAATTATTGAATATTGCTCTGCTGTCAAATTTTTAGGACTACATGTGGATGAAAATTTAACGTGGACCAAACATATAGGAACGTTGAGAAAACAAATATCTCCAATGATTGGTGTACTTTTCAAATTGAGAAATTTTATACCTATGAAATATCTGAAACTCATTTATTTTTCTCTAGTATATTCCAAACTCCAGTATTTAATTTCAGTTTGGGGAGCGACAACAAAAACCCTAGCAAAACCTGTGAAAACCCTACAAAATGAATTGATTAAATGTATATATAAACTTGATTATCAGGAACCAACAAAAAATTTATATAAACCGAATAATCTTTTGGATATATCATCATTATATACACTCAAACTGTACCTTCATACATTTGGTTAAAAACAAACTAAAACATTCAAATCTTATCTTCAAAATTAATAGTGATCAGCACGGTCATTCAACCAGATCTTCCAAAAATTTATCAACCATGAAATTCAAATCTAACATAGGACGACAGTCAATTTTTCACACAGGAATAATTTTTTATAATAGATTACCAGATGCAATGAAGACATATGGAAAACTCCGTTTCAAAACCAACTTGAAAAAACATTTAATGAAATAGATAATTGGCAATTTTTTATTTATTTTTTTTTTTCATTTTCTACAATAGAACAGTCTGATTTTATTGCCTTTTTTCCTTTAATGTATAATATTCTTATAGTTAATATTTTCCCTTCTATAAACTTTGTAGTTTCTTGGGAAATAAAAGTTATCATCATGTATATGGCTCTCTTTTTTTATGTTAAGGATAATTAGGAATGTGTATAAACATGGAAGTATCAGTATTGAAAGCTTGATGAATATTTGTCTGCAACTTTCACGAGGATGCGCACCCACAAAGACATCTTACGATTTTTTTCTGGGTTAAAAACACCCTTTGAATATGAGCAGAGTTGCCCCAAAATATCAGACCATAACTAAGTGATGACTGAACAAGTCCACAGTAAGCAAGTTTGAGAATTTCTGGAGATACAGTGCCACGCAACTGTCTAATAACAAAACACATACTGCTTAGTTTGGATACAAGATTGTCTATATGGATCTCCCATGTGAGTTTGTGGTCTACATACACTCCTAAGAATTTGATATGATTAACTTGCTCTATAGACTTGTGATTCATCCTGATCAAAGCACTGTGGTCACTGCAGTATTTTTTACTGATATTAACTAATAATCCATTGTTATTAAACCAGTAATCAAATTGATTCGCACAGATATTTGACATTGCCACCGATTTTTCCAATATGTTTTCCGCTATGAGCTGATTTGTGTCGTCTGCATATATTATCATCTTGTTTTGGGATGCACAAGAGTGCGTTATATCACTTGTAAAAATGATGAAGAGCAAAGGACCACGAATGGAACCTTGTGGTACACCTATAGAAATATTTGCTAGTTTTGACTTTATCGAATTCATGACCACGAATTGTGATCTATCACACACAGGTATGATGAAATCCATCTATTAGCAACACCCCGAACACCTACACAATAAAGCTTTTCTAGCAATAGGCTCTGCTCAAATCAAAGTGTAAGGCTATTTTAAATTTTTCATCATTCAAGTTATCATAAAAATTGGCACATAATTCTTTGAGAGCCGTTTCAGTTGATTCTTGACATCTAAATCCATGCTGGCAATTCGGCCTGAGATTAAATGCTTCCATAAAACAACTGAGTCGAGTGTTGAAGGCACTATCAATTACTTTAGCAAATTGTGATTGTAGGCACACATTTCTATAGTTCATCTCTTTTGTGTGATTAACCCTATTTTTTCCCTTCAATTCTTTTTGTTCGTCAAATATAAGATTTCTGGTAAATAAAATTCATTCACAATAGCAATGTCTAGTTTTTCTAAGGCTCTCATTGCTTAGCTAAAAAAATTATGACTCCTACATATTATTCTTTGGTACCTAACTGTTGCATGAAAACTTAGAACACTAAAAAGTCCATCTGAGGCAAGATACTGTTTGAGGCAAGATACTGTTGAAAATATATCGAGCAATATCCTTATTTACTATCAAAAGTTCTTTAAACCTCGTATCTTCTATTGGGACAGGATCTGATCAATATATTCTGAACAAAATATCTTCTAGCCTGTCTTCTTCCCCAATGAATTAAAATGCACATGTGATACTGACAGTAATTTTCGACCCAAGAATATGGAATGTCTCTAGAATATTACCAAAGGACAGGGCATGAAACCCTATGAAAACGGCTTTGAGCAAATTTCGATATTTTGTTAGTTGGTTCGTGACCCTAACCAATTTTTTTTTTTGAATATAATAACGATTTATTTCCCAAGAACATATACATGCTCAAATTAGGGAAAATTAAACTGATGCCATACAATAAAAGTAGAATAGAATACAAAAAAATTTGGGCAAGTTATGAGAGGATCGTATATGATTAGGAGAACCGCTAGAAGGCGACAAAGTAGAATAAATCAAAATGCATTGTCGTGAAAGTTATAAAATAAAATAGATTTGTTGCAAGGGATTGTGAGCCCTCATGGCAATATAACTAAATTGACTTCCAGTCGATCGATCCTTGATACCGGTCAATTTCTCCTTCAGGTAGAGGCTATTTTAATTATAATGTACTGTTAAAAATTCAATTTTTGAACATCATTGTTACACATGTACAGCTCATCCAATCCATCTTGGCACAGAACTAATGACGTATATGGCCAGCAATCTCTGAGAGGTATAGTAAGATAAAAAAAAAACACTAATTATATTATGTATTCATTGTTGAAATGTATTCCTAGTAGACGTCTTTTCTTTTGTATGTATTTGTTCTTGTCTGATTGTCACTTTTTCCTTCAGGCGCAAAATATATTCATTAAAGACACATCAAGGAAGTCTCGTCAGATTCTTTTTCTTCCCGAAAATCAGCCATCCACACAACCCTGAGGTTCAACTGCCTTTTCAACTTGATTCAGCACATATCTCTAATTAATTTTTTCAAAATAAAAATACAGTATTTCAAATGAATTATTGGTCAAAAATTCTTACAAGTACAGCTCATCCAATCCATCCTGGCACAAACTCAACTAACTCCAGTTGCACACTTGTACTGCAGACTATAGAGATAGATAAAACACCTACTAGGAATAAATATCAACACAGTGAACACATCTAATAGGTGTTTTTATGTTACTATGCTGCACAGAGATTACTGGTCATATATATAAAGTTTATTGCTCCCAAGAAATAACATGTACTTATAATAGGGAACATCTTGATTTTAAGCAGTTAAATTCAGTGCTTCATTAACAATAACAAAAAGAAACAAAGTTTATACATAGTATAGTCATGGGTGAGATATAATAAAATGATAAAGAAAAAAGTGAAAGAAGTTCAAGATAATAAGTATTTTTTTAAGTTCTTCTTAAATGAATTATTATTTTTTGTATTTTTCAATGTTTTCGGTGAGTTGTTATAAAAGATGACGCCTTCATACATGATAGATTTGTTACAATAATTTGTACTAAATTCAGCTAGAGAAAAGTCATTTGCTTTTCTTGTTGAATAGTCATGGACACTTATGGTTAAATTCAAATTCGAATTTTTTACGTTATTTTGATCGAATGAATAAATACTAAAAGTTTGTATTTGAAAAAAAGAATATCTAATAATCCTCTAGGTTTATAAAGATTAATTTTTGGTTCTTGCTGCTCTAAATTGAATGTACATCGTATAATTTTGTTTTGAAGAGTTTGAAGTGGCTTGATAGTTGTTTTATTGGCTGTTCCCCAAATCGAGATGAGGTATTGGATTCTTCAATAAATTAATGAAAAATATATTTTTTTTCTATAATGTATTGGAATTTGTTTCTTGATTCTATATAATATTCCCAAAATTGGCGAAATTCGCTTTCTCAATACTTCTATGTGTTTTGACCACGATAAATTTTGATCGATATATAACCCCAAAAATTTTGTGATTTTGGAATATTCAATTGATTCTTTCTTGAATTTAATTGGAACTCTCGAAGAGTTGGGTATTGTTTTTCCCGAAACAAACATGAACGAAGATTTAGCATAGTTTAGACTCAATTTATGAGAAGACATAAAAGACGATAAAAGAGTCAGATCATCAGCTATATCTTTTTTTATTTCTTCAGACTTATTTCCTGAATAAACTAGAGTAGTATCGTCTGCAAATAAGAATGACTTTCCATTCAGAGCCAAATCTTTTAAAGAATTTACATAAACTAAAAAAAGAATAGGGCCTAGAACTGAACCTTGTGGTACACCACAAATAAGTTTTATACCCACTCATTTGTTCCCCTATATACATCTTCAGTTCTGTGCCAAGATGGATTGGATAATCTGTACCTATTTGAATTCTGGAAGAATCCTTTTTTTTAAATTCCAAGATATTCAATACAGCCAGTCACTTTCAAAAGTTTTTGATAGTTTCAAAGTTTGGTAATGAATTTTCATAGGAAGAGAAGGAAAGAAAATTTTTCAAAATTTATTGATAACAAATTTTCATTTTTTTGCATCTCTTAAATCTTCTACGACTGTTCTCAATTCTGTCTCGATTCTCTCAGCTGTATCAACTATTCAGATTTTATTTAGGATTTTTGGGCGAAATACTTTTCGACGATTAAGAGGCCTTAGGAGTTCCTTGTAGGGTGCATCACGTTCGATAGTTTAGTGAATGTATTCAATACAATTTTACGATGAGCATATTGAAAAATTTTGAAATACCGAGTTAGTGCTATTTTCACGAAATTCTCAAGTTAGGTCTATTTTAATGTGTTGGCGCCATACATCAGTAACTGTTTAAATCTGCTGGGTAAGGTAAAAATAAAAAAAACTCTAGATGTAATAAACATTTTCTTATTCAAACCTATAATCTTACATAATATACATAGTACAAAAAAACTATATTGATCCTCCAAATAGAGACAATCAAAGGAAACATATATTCGTTACTGTACAAAAATCTATACTACTGTACATTACTGTAAAAGCAAATAAATAATGTGTCCTCGAAACAATATACAATATACATAATAAATGAACATTTTAAATGTACAAAAAATCGGGAAATCAAACCGATCCGCCGGAACGTTCGATTTGAAATTAAAGCAATTTGAAAAACGACCAAACTAAAACCAATCATTACATCAACAGGATCAAACTCCAACCGAATATTCTCATATGAAACTACGCGGATCATCATCTTACGTTCATCGTTGTGAAGGAAAACAACAAAATCGAGATCATTTTAACTTAACGACTTTCTTTCGATAACAGAACCGACGACGCTTACCCCCACTAGCAAGCATCCGCCGGCTCGCGAATGGCGAAGTTTTCGCCACAAGTAACGAATTGGCACTTTGAAATAGCACTTTAAAGTTTTTCTTTGATTCGTAAGCGACGCGTTACGAAACCGCAATTTCCCAACGCGCGGCATACACAGTTCGAAGAAGCGTAAGTCTAACACAGTGTTTAATCTAGTTAGAACATTTTGCTAACCCACACAGAATACTGAATAGCGGATTTTGCTGAAAATACCATTTTCTTTTCGACAGGCACAGTATACAGTTATAATTAAAAATAACAATTGGTACTTTTGAACAACACTGATATATAAAGGTGGGTTGCCGAACGACATGGGACGCTGATTTAGCAAATGAAACTTTGTTTCAAGATAGGAAATCGGAAAAATAAATACTCTTTTTCGATACGAACCGAACTATTATTTCCTCCATAAGCGGATTCCCAATCAACAAAACATTCAAATATCGAAATAAAACAAAAGCGACTGGGAACCGACAAAGGAAAATTCGCTCTGCTAGTGTTGAGATTACATCAAAAACACCGTGCACCTAAAACCCAATCGAGGGTATAAAATTCCCCACGGAAAATCCTAGTTCCAATGGTCGTTCGGCAAGTTCCGTTTGAGGCCAAATGGGCAGACACTGAATAACGAAACGATCGTGTAACAGGATAAAGTACAGGTCGTGACTCGCCTATTGGCCACTAGTCTCTACATACAGGAAGGTAAACCGTGCATATTCAGCATTTGAATTCATTCGAAAAACGAAATACAAGTCACTTTTGTACACTTATGTACACCGAAAAAGAAAAGTGCTCGACACACCAATCGAGGAGAGTCGGGAATGTAGAAAATCAGGAAATCGAGACTGGATCACAGACACGTTGCGACCGCCGACCTCGACCTCGTTCCTTCGCACCCCAAAGTCTAACGTTAATAGATATATATATATCACACATGAAGTATAGTAGTAAATTTGAAAAAGTCGCGTCTACTATCACAATGAATTCGACTCTCAAGTCGCCTCGTTCGAGTCCGATTTGGCGGAGTTGTCGGCGTCGTTGGACGTGCTGCCTCCGCCGTTGGTCCTCTCGCTTCCCGACGACTCCTTCTCACTCTTCACGTTCAAATGTTCGTTCATTATTGCACTTAACGTCGACAGCGAGTCTTTGACGGCGTGGTAGATGATGTTCTTTATTTGGAGCTTGTCCTCGTGGTTCGAATGCGTGTCGGTGAGGTCTCGGAACTCTTGCGTCAAGTGGAAACAGTGCGACACGTTCTCGGGGGAGACGAAATCCTCTGCCACCTGGAATCAAGGACAATATTTGAAGACCATGCGATTGTTGGAAGTGTGTCGGATGAATAGATCCGCATAGATGAAATCGCTGTTCAATAAAACAAAAAGACGGTAGTGCCCCACATTGGGCGCCGAAGCTTTTCAATGCCGTGAGTTACTCCCGTGTAAACAAAGCTATAGATTTGAACGGATTCTGCATCCAGTCGATGAATATATATTATATATTTCTAATTGTAATGTAAGAGCAAAAGTATGGAAAAATTTAAAAATACAACGCATTCGTCAGACTTTGATATATCAAAAATAACGCAAGCCTTTTCAAATTTCAATACGGTCGCAGTATGGTCACAATTTGATTTCATTCGAGGCATAATTGCTGTGTACGAGAAATGAACAATGATAATCCAAAATAAAATCACCCGATGGTAACGGTTGCGGATATCCACTATCGAAACGCGTGAGTACACTCAACTTGAAACTCGGTTTCAATATTAATTCATACTATTTCATTTATTTCTTCATTTGAATTTTTGACTAATATTTCACATTCGATATCTCAATTTTCTTGTCACAATATTATTTCATTAATTTTTTTACTTACATTTTTTTTAACTTTATATCATATTCGATATCTTGATTTTTTGGTAGAAAATATTTTTTTCTCTATGATGAACCAAACCTCAATTTTATTATTGACCAAAAAATCCATTTCAACCTTTTGTTTGGATTTGATTTCCTTACTTGATTTGCATTTTTATCCTTTCCTTCTTAGCAATAGGTTTCAATAGAGTAAATGATATAGACAATGCAAGTCCGAACCACTACCAATCATAATTTACGATGATTATTTTCAATCGCTCAATTACTGATACGTTGATTTGTTACAATCGCTATTTATTCATAAATAACAACATCGCGAAGTGAATAATAATATTATTTCAACAATATATAAAATAATTGTCATCGCTGGACTTTCCTGTTTAATTCACATATTCGTTGTTGTATTCTATATACACATGTATGTCTTAGATATATTTTAGTTATAATATTTGGAATTTATATTTTATTATAGTGAATAATTCATGTAATTTTCTGTTCTGTTTTTGTGACGTTTTCTTTGTTACATGGCAATGTGTAATACCTTACTTTGTATATGTTAAACAAAGAAATAAATTTATCTATCTATCTATCTATCTAATTTTGGTAGTTCATCCTAACACAATAGGTTTCAATGGAGTAAATAATTAAGACAATGGAAGTCCGAACCACTACCAATCATAATTTACGATGACTATTTTCAATCGCTCAATTACTGATACGTTGATTTGTTACAATCGCTATTTATTCATAAATAACAACATCGCGAAGTGATTAATAATGATATTATTTGAACAATATATAAAATAATTGTCATCGCTGGACTCTCCTGTCTAATTTTGGTAGTTCATTCTAACACAGTTTTCAAGATGTTTTCAATGGTTTCCATGAAAAGGCACAGCGGCGATATCTATTTTTTATGGTCCCACGTTGGGCGCCAAATTTTGATTTCGCCGATGTATCAGATATTTACCAACCAATGAAACGCGAAAAAGTACAAAAGCGTAAAAAACCTACCTTGATGCAATTATGCAGGTTTCTGACTTGATGGGGCGCCCCGGCCGGGATGAAGACCGCATCCCCCTTACATTGCACTATCGCGTATCCCTCGACTCCGTATTCCTTGTATAGCCTCTCGCGCAAAGGCCCGTCTAGGTAACAGCTCTGGTCGTGGATTGGATCGTGATGGGGTTCGAGCCTGCCGCCCTTTTCTACCACCACCTGCAACAAAACGCATTTTCAGTAAAAATCAATATATTAAAAATCAACGAATATGTTTACAACTGGTCACTTTCTAACTCACAAAAAAGCAATAAGTAAGCATAATTATGTCAAGGTATAAATGATGATTGAAGTTTTTAGAACACGACGTCTTTGAAATCATAGGAGTTCTAAAGATAAGCTTTTCCATTAAAAATGATCCTTGAGCAAAATAGGTTTGGCAGAGGGGTAGAAATTCTGTACTAGTCGGGTCATCCGTGTTGATACTATCAAGGGTGGAAGGTGGAACGATTGAAAATTTAGAAGAGCATCAAGTATGAACATATCTATAGAAGAAAGACAGGTCTTTGACCCTTAGACTTGTCATGTATAAATTAACACTAGCATCTCTCGATCTTCCCGCAAAATCTCACCTTATTGAGCAGATCCCGGATCTTATCGGCGTCTCGGGCGTTGTAGATGTGCCACAGAGCGCCGGGCAGTTCGCCCTTGTCGCGGACGCGCCTGCGCGTCAGGATGTCGCAGCCGGCTTCGTCGATGGCGCGGAACGCCTCCTTGATGTGGTCGTCGGCGTCGCCGCCGTCCTTCGGGATGCCGACGTACACCATCACGTTGACGGCGTCGGAGATGTCGAGGTGGAGGTTTGTCGTTCCCTTGCTCGGGTGCAGCGCCGAGCCGTACGCGTTGTACATTTTCGGGCCGAGGTCGGGTCTGAAAAAACAAAGAGGTCTAAATTTTTTTTTTATATGCAGATTCACACCAAAGGGAAGCCTTGTAAGGTTCAAAGAACACCGCGTGAATCAAGGGACAGAAGATACAAAGTAATATAATAACGTTGATTTCCCATGAAACATACCAAGTTCATAGAAGAGGAAAAAATTAACACTAAGGCCGGGTGCTCACCAGATCGGCCCGACCATTATCGTCCCAAATGATCGCGTTTAAACGGCTCAATTCATTCAATATTTTGAATTTCACTTAGAGATATAGTATGAGTATTTTCAAGCCTATTTATATTTTTTCTACGTCTTAAAGATGTAAACGGTTAATTTATGACATAATGAAAAATCATACATATTCCCTATTGTATGTATGGTCTTCTTTTGTCTTATGGTGAATGATTTTTAATTTGGTACACGTATAAATGAAATATTTATTCATGCCATTAGACCAGTAAAAATGATCAGAACATCATACATATCTCAATATATTATTTTGAAATGAAGCAAATTCAGGGGGAACTTCAGAGCCCCGAGAATTATAAACGAATTAAATTTTCAAAGGACCCCGCAATTTTCTAAGTCAAAAAGGCTTTCGGCTAATTTTGCTAAAATTTTGCGAAGAGGTAGTTTGCAACATGGCGATCAAAAGTCCCCATGAGCTCAAACTCAAAAACCAGTTCCTGACCTACTACGGAACCCATGAACCCCGGCAAGTCGTGTGTATTAGAAGTTAGGTGGCGGCATTTTAAGATGTGATTTGATTTTGATAAAGTGAAACATGCTTTTGTTAGTTTTTTTTTTCTGTCTCTCCTGTAGTGATGATGGATAGGAGGTCAATCAAGTCAATACTATAAATGGGGGACAACCTATTTTTGATCCTGTATATGAAAAGAACGTACATTTCTCCTACATTCATTTGTTCTCCACTCAACCCAATACTATTGAATTGGTTTGCAGACATTTTTCGGCTGAGAGTTTAGCTATTAACTACTAGATGACTATCATAGCATGCTCGAGTAGTATAACAAATGCAGTTCGATAGTCAAATAGTCACTGAACGATACTGTTACGAAATCCACTAACGCCGTCTGTGCCGAGCCTTATCAACGCGATCCAGAAAGTACTCGTCGCCTTCCGAGGGAAATTCTCGAAAAAGTTAGCAGTCGTTTAACCGAGCGAATAGTCCCGATCTTCTACAAGACTTTGAAAGTTCGAGGCGCGAATGGAACATCTAAACTCCTAGATAAATCGATCAGACTATATAAGAATGTATTTTCGTCGGGTAGCGGCAGTGTTTTAGTAAAAGGGTTGGATGTTCAAGTCAGCTAAAAGTCTTACGTGTTTGAAAGCGAATCATAAGCGAGTACAGAAGTTATATTTCATATTGACGTTAATAAAAGTAGTTTAGTTTGGAATATTATTCAGTAAACAAACCCAAAGAATATCGTAACAATACCGATTGTGAATTGGTGTCGTAAAGTGATGCGAAACCCTCCTGAACGTATTTCCACTTTCTCAACGTGGCTAGAATGACAACAACCCTTGCGACCTACCTGACAAAACACTCCGGCAACCGGCTGGCCAAGTTCAGCCTGCCCGTGCGGTGCGTATACTCGGACAACGGCAGCACCTTCATCAGGTCGGTGTACCTCGTCGGCAACAGCTCGGCGAAGTCCTCGCCGGGCGGCCAGTCCTTCAGCTTGAGCAGCATCGGCTGGCCCCTGTCGTCCTTCAGCCGTTTGCTGAAGTGGTCGAAGCCCTCCCAGAACTTGCGCATCGGCTGGTTCGGCACCAGGTTGCCGGTCATGCAGTTGACTAGATCGTTTTTCTCCTCGCCGAAATCGCGAGCGAACGCGTCCGGGTTCCACAGGTCCTGGTCGACGTTTCGGGTCACGTCCGACACGATGACCGGTTGGCCGCGTTTCCATTGGTCCTGAAATCGGAAAAGAAAAAGTGTCATCAATCAAGTAGATCTGAATACAAGTCAAATTATATTAATAGATATACGATATAATTGATAAAACAATATAATAACAGCTGATTGCACCAACTTTTTGTTATGAAACCATTAACAGGGTGCCCACCAATTTCGCCAAATCGCACGAAAATCGAGGTATACTTTTTCAAATGATATAGGGTGACTTAGAACTTGCCCAAATGTATTGCAAAAAATGTAATGGAAATCAACTTTTCACAGTATGCCCATTACAAATCGAACTAGTTTAATTGAGAGTACCCAGAATTTAGGGAGAAAATTCAAGTTTCTGCATTAACTACCACGCAGCCGGTTTTTTTTTGCAGATTTCAATTTGTTTTAGCTTCGAGTATTTCCTGTTTCGAAGGCACACAGGAAATGGTGGATTATCAGTTAGTTACTACCCTCACAAGTCATGTCAACTATTGATGATGCAATGCCCATTACACAATCCTCAGTTTCACAAAGTGTTAAGCCACCTGTGGAACATCTTCAAATTCACGTGAAAATTGAACACACCGAAAAACAAGTTTTACACCAGCAAATTCTATGAAAGAAAGTCCTATTTTTTTTTTGTTTTGTTGTTAGAAAATTGTTCGTTTCCACTAAGCATTAATATAATAAACATGTCACTAAAACACAAACTTGAATCCAAATTTATAAATTTTATGGTTTCGAACTCACAACAAAATCTGCCATAACATTGAAATGACAATTAATCAAAACAAAAAACATCGAAAATAGACTCATGGAACAGAGAGGCAAATATCGTAAGTGAAAATGACGCCCTTCTTTTTTCTAATATCAGCTGCGAACGACCTCAAGCGGAATATTATTGAACGATATGGATCTAGCAGAAACAGAAAAACAATCACCCACCTGGAAGATTTTGTAGTTGTTCTTGCACAGAGGGTCGCTGAGCCTGAGAAGTTTTCCGTCACAAAGCCAACTATGCGGCGTATCCGGATACAAAGTCTTGCTCTCAGTCAACGTCATTATCCGCAACGGCAGCTGAACCCTGCCCTTGCCTGCCCAGTTGTACCTGAAAAATCAAATTTCATTCATTTTGATTCAGTTCGACTCTATGATTTTATCCTCCGAATAAAATTGCAATAAAAATAACTCGAGTAGTATTACACCAAAGTAACTCAAGTAAAATTACAGCAGAGTAACTCGAGCAATATTACCTCCTGACGAAATGCTTGAGCTCGTTCTTCGGCTCCGTCGGCGTCTCCACGGCCTTTTGCGGGACGCTATCCTCGATGACGCTCGAGATGACGTCGTCGAGATCGGCGGGCTTCTGCGGCGCAGCGATCTTTTTCTTCGGCGCCTCCCGTTCGGACTTCGGCGCCGGAGAACCGGCGCGAGAGCCGTTCGGTTTGTGCGACGGCCGGATTAGGAGTTCGCGCAGCGTCGAGAAGTTGCCTTCCTCCTCGCTGCTGCTACCCTCTTTCTTTTCTTCACGGTCTAGGCCGAGGTCTGGAAGGAGAGGAGTTCAGAAATTGAATTGAACTGGCCGATACTTGATGAAAATCAAAAATATCACAGTTTTCTGTACGATTCTCACTGACAATGGGTTTGCAAAACCGCGACAAGTGTTTCGCTATACAATAGCTTCCTCAAGCAGGATATATGCTGAAGAAATCTGTTGTAGAAATTCGTATCGCGGTTTTGTCAGTGAGAATAGTACAGGAACTGTGATATTTTTGAGGTAAGAAGTTGGTTTGGTGTTCTCGATTGAGTCAGGTTAATACAAGAAAGTAATAACTAAGAAGGTTTAAATGTCATGTTGGCATCAATATCAAATTCCCGAATGATTCTGTCCTACAATTTGAAAATAATAATTTCCAAACTGTTCGAGAATATTACTTTTCCAAATTGTTTCAATTGCTAATAAGCAGTGTGAAGGTGAGTTCTCTAATTGAATTCTACCCAAAATGATTAACAATGATATTTTCGGAAAAACAATGGAGCTATTTCTCGAGAGAACAATCATCTTCTGCCAGAGTTTGCAGAGTTACGAAGCTTGCTGCAAAAGGCAATGTTTCTATAACTTATTGAAATATTGGCAGTTTTTGAACAATATAATTGGACAGGCCCTGATTAGTGACAGGTGCTGGACTATTTTGGCACACTAATATTCCACGACTCCGTTATGGTTACGATGCTTGCTACAAAAGGCAATGTTTTGATATTGAAATATTGTCAGTTTTTGAACAATATAATCGAACAGGCCCTGATGGGTGACAGGTGCTGTACTATTTGTACTGAGATGTGTGGAGCAGCTATTATAATGTGTCTGGGTTAGCGGGACCTGAACACTTGGTAAATTTGGATAGGTAGAATGTGTTTTTGAATAAAAAACGTAGTAACGTTTTTTAAGAGATCGGGGAAATTTTTTCTTATTCCGTTTTCTTCCCAGTGAACAATTAGCCATTTTTCAAACTGAAAGTTAGTTAAAAACAAGCACAGTTTTGAATGTTTGTAAATGAATAATTTTTTCTCCGAATGCCATAAGGTAGAAACAAAAAATATAACTCATATACATCTGGGTAATGATATTCTCAGCTGGCAGATTTCCACTGCTTGCCCATGACATCAGGGGTCATACATTTTACTATAGGCAATGGACGCATAATATAATGAATGTATGTTTGATTAGAGGTCTGCTGTTTTTTTGATCAATTGGGTTTTCTGACAGGCTAAATAATATAGGCAATGGTCGCATTATCGTACTGTGATTTTTTTGTTCCGTTGGGTTTTCTCATAGGTTCAATATTTAGGCAATTGATGCATCTTGTAAGCAAAAATAATTCAGGAACACCAAAAAGGTGGAAACCCAACCGAATCGATCAAACTGTCGAAGACAATTCACTCACCGTCCTCGTCCTTGATATCCTTGATCCCGTTCACCTTATCGCCCAGTATCGTCCGGATCACTTCCTTGGCTTGCAGGTTGTTGTTCTTCAACACCGCCTCCTTGCTCATCGGACAGCTGCACAGCTGCTCGATGTTCCACAACTCGCGCATCTCGTGCACCATCTTGCCGAGCTTGGCCAGCGAATCACCCGCTATGATTTGCGTGAGCATCAGTTTCTCCTGCTCGTGCACCTGGCGATTCGTGCACAACAGCCACGAGAATTCGTCGCGGTCTTTTCCGGGCTCGCCCCAAACTTTCATGGTGCCCTTCTTTCGACTCTGAAAGGGAAGAAATTAGAATCAATGAAAGTCGAGTTGACGATGTTCCAAAATCAATTCGATTATAGCGGACGAGTGGTTTCGTGCATACGGTTGAAATTTGAACAAGATTTAGACGTTTCGAAGAATTTTGGGCCATAATCAGTGAATGCGCAAAATAATGCAGGAAACGTTTATGACAATGAATACTCGAAATATTACAACGACACAGTCGTGTTTCTGATGATAAACCAATATAAAATTACCAATATAACTCTGGAACGACTTATACAAAATAAAAAATGAAACAAATTTAAAAAAAACAACCCTTATTTATTGATAATCATAGAGCAATAAGCATGAAACGATACTTGAGCAACTTTTTTTACAAAAATCACTTACATTCACAAAAAGTAGAAGCACTGAAACAGTCCTCTGTAATTTTCAGAATACAATCATCAAAGCTGACGACAATAAAAAACGTTTAATGAGCTTGTTTATAGGCTTTTCCTGAGCTTTGGACTGTGTCGATCATGAGCTCTTGTTAATAAAACTCTCGGGGGTCTCTTTTAGAATTATTTCACTCATATCTTAACTTATCTCTCGATCTAAGGTCAAGAGCAAATTGATAATGTCGTCAATCTAAGTTTTAGCAATTGGTAATTGAAAAGTGCTGCTTGTTTGTTTGAACCAGCCTAACGTGTGTTTGGTATTGATTTCAACTGAATATATGTACTGGCTAAGATGTCTATATACTGGTGTTTCTAATGTTGCGATATTGTTTCAGACAAACCTGTGGACAAGGCGTGGTAGTTCATCAGTGGCCAATGAGGGTAAAAAGCATAAGCTGTTGACTAATCAAAAATTGTACTTCCTATTAAAAATTTTCGATGATCACTCGATCCATGGAACACGCTGTTGCCAATTCTGATGTTTTTGTAAAAGGATAGACAATTTATTGGGACTGGATATTGTGAGTGTTATTGAAAACACCGAGAAAACGCGCCGCAATTTGTGTTCAACTTCTACTGCTTTATTCATTCCATGTAGTTTGAAAAGCTAATTTTTCATGGAGTCTGGAATAAATTTGCATTGTGTTTTCACTGATCTGGACCAGAATTCGCAACGACATGGCCACTTGGCAACACAGGACTGTCATCTCCACTGCAAGAGTGCCGGTACCTGGCGGATTTTTTGCAGTACTACTACGCCTACATCATCAAATTTTTCATCAAGTCGGCCATATCGGTCGTCTGATTTGCTGACAATCTTTTATATGGAGTGAAAACACCAGTATATAGCCACCTTAATACTGGCATTGTATTATACTTGGAACGTATTTACCAACTATTATATTTGTACAATTTATTGTTCAATTGGAAATTAAGGATGATATTATCATTGAAAGGGATTAAGGGATACTTGATTTATTTGAATTTTTAGATAATTTGGCATGGTATTATTAGTCTTGTGCTTTTTAATTTCGAAGGCGGCGACAGAAAGGAACATATTGAATTACTTCATTATTTTATTCTGTGAAACTTACATTCTACTGTTTCAATATTTTTTGTCGGACCTCAATTTATTCTCCCTTCCATTCGCACTTCAATATTTCTTTGAAAGTTTACTTGCTTTGGGTAATTTAGCTTGGGCTTCCATAATGGCAGAAGTAAATGTCATTATTTCATATTTTTTGTGAAACTATATCAATTTTTATAATTATCAACCATATTGATGAACATCGGCATTGCACTTTTCTCTCCGAAGAATAAAGTGATATCAGGATGATCAAAAGAACACTCGAAACGTCGAAATCTATAGAAATCGATTTTCCGATTTCTGGAGACAAAACCACTCGTTCCCGATAATTAAAATACATTTCGAGTTCGAGTGATAATTATTTCGAAAGGAACATAACAAACAGTTTTCTTCTCGACATACCTTATAGCAATCTATACAGACGACGAATCCGCACTTTCCGCACGCCCAATGGAAATTGAACAGCGTCGTCTCGCACACGTCGCACATCTCTCTCACGCCTTGCACCACCCTTTTCCACGCAACGACTTTATCTGTAATGGAAAAAAAAGAAGGGTTAAGGCAATGCCGCGGATTGCCGCCTTGGGCGCTCGACTCACCGTCAGACATGTGCTCGGAGTTCGCGTCTTTCTCCTGCACCAACAAATCACAGAAATGATCACCGACCTGCCTCAGGAGAAACCTCGACGTTTCCAAATCCAAGTCGGGAGGGGGAGTTTCTGCGTTCGGGAGCCACAGCCTGAGGTCGTCCTTGAAATAAAAAGATATCTGTTAACCAAGTATTTCGACATGTTTTCACAACAATAAAGAAAATACCAGAAAACAATGATTCGCATATGTGAAATATAATGCAAAACAATAGACAACGGTTGGTGTATATGTGATTATGTCGATAAAAACGTCAGCAATTTCCAATAAATTTCCTTCAAAAAAACTCTTCAGTTCACAAAATTGCCTTCATTTTGCTAATACAAACAAATTTTTGTAAACTTAATTCCCATACGGGAAACATTATGGAAATTTACCTTACTTTTTTATTGATACTGCTTTATGAAATTATAGCTTAATACCTCAAAACATTCAAAAATGTTGTAAAAAATATAAAGAAGACATCGAGACCAATGTATTTTAAAAATATACATGTACATCATACAAAATGATGGATTTCAAAGTAATTAACCTTACTAAGAGACGAGGGAAATGCCAATTTTTTTTTGCATTCCTGAAATTTTGGAAGGTCTCACCCATTTGATTCAAACGTTGAAAACCAGAAACTTCAATTTTAAGGTAGGTATACAGATGTGGAAAATAATTATTTGCTCATGCTAAATCAATGCACCGTGAAAGGGGCAGCAGTCGACCAGGTAACAGATAGAGGATTTGGACGCGACGGACTATCAACTATTTAATTGAACCCCTGCACTACTTTTAACCGCGTACAAGTCAGCTATGGTGCGAAACATATAAAATCGATAGCTATTTCAACCTAGTTATTCATATTTCCTTACGAATAAATGTCAGACTTGCCTATTAAATGCTAGTTTCTGAATGTACTGTTTCAAAACTTCAATTGGCTACTTAGGACTCAGCTGACAGCCAGGTATCTTGAAAGAATGACAGACCGGTCTATTTGTACTCGGTGAATAAATGATAATTCAAAGATGAAATTATCCAAATACTACAATTGATTTCAGATCAATGTAAAATCTATTATAATGCAAACCTCTCTTTATCATCGATACATTTCCTAATAATGGCGTCTTGTTCAATCAACCATCGCAAACTGAAATAAATAAAACAAACTCACCTCCAAAGCGTCCTTATGAGGATCGGAGAACCCCGCGATGGCGAGCTGTCCGTTCTTCGTGTACCTCAACCTCCTGAAGGCGTAAAACCTGCAGAAGATGTTCGGCATGTTCTTCGACCGCTGGTTCGGAGTCCACCTGCATTCGCGGCACTTGGCCAGCTTCGGGGCTACCTCGAAGCAGGGCCCGTCCTGCAGGAAACTCTCGCCGGTCTTCTTCAATTGCCCCACTGGGGGTTTGCGAAAGGGGTCACGCGGGGGCTGGTTGTCATCTTTGATCTTCTTGGGACGTGGCTCCTCGCCCTTATCGTTTTTTGAACCCTTCGGTTTCCTGCCGCGCTTGCGCTGCTCCTTGCCTGATCCGCCGCCGCCGCCGTTGCTGGACTTTTTGCTAGGCGCGGACGCGCTGGCGCCCGAGTCGCTATCTTTCTCGCTGCCGCTCTCCTTGTCGCTGTCGCTGCCGCTCTCGCTGGCCACGACGGCCGCCGCCGTTTGGGGCCCGGGCTTGCGCTTCTTGTCGTCCGCGGGTTTCTTGGCGCCCCCGCCCTTTTTCCGCTTCACTTTCGGCGGCTTCCGCTTCGGAGGCGATTTCCTGCCGCGCTCCTGGTCGCTGCTAGACGAATCGTCGTTCTTCGTATCGCCGTTCACCGTCATCTCCTTGGCCGCCTTCCGATTCGCAGTTTTGTTGCTGAAATGCTTCGTTTTATTTATACTGTTCACCGCCATCGACCCGATCGAGTGGATCGAATTCACCGGGTTCTCCTTGACGGTCGCCGCCGTCACCGAAGTCGTCGTCGTCGCCGCCGTCTTTATGTTCAACGGCAAAGTCAAGCAAGTCCCCGATCCGACGACTCCGGTTGTATCCTCAACGTCCTCGCCGGTGTGCCTCTGCAACCACGCCTTTTTCAGGTGGCGCACGGGGTAACTTCCACTAGACGTCGTCTTCTGCGGCCCGGGGCTGTTCGACTTCTCAGAGTCCAACACGCTAGGATTCACTTTCACCGGAGTTCCGGGCTGCTCGTCCGACGGGCCCGGAGTCACGCTAGCCGGCGGTGTGGGCGTGGACCCGGTGCTGACCGGCGCGGGGCTCGTACTCAACGGAATAGTCGGCGTCGACGGCTTGGGGCTCGGCTCCCCCACGGAGGCGGGCCTAACCGGTTCCATCGTCACCGCAGTGACGCTGACGTCCGGCAAAGTCTCAGCCAGGCTCGTCGGGCTATGCGACACCAGAGCGGCAGCCCCGCTGGTGGGAGGAGTCCTGTACGCGGCGGTATTCACCACGGTGGTGATAGTGGTGGCTGCGCTCGCTATCAGCGGACTCGGTTCGCTCACTCTGGCCAGTTGCGGTTGCGAAGCGATGCAGCCGAAGTTGTAGACGGGCTGCTGTTGGGCCGAGCTGCTTACGATCGGTTCCATCCTGGGTTTCTTGATTTCGAGGCAGACGGGACTGCCGGGAGGACCGGGGATGCTGATGGGCGTGCTGGCTTTGCGCTTCGGAGAGATGCCTTGGTTGGTCGTTTCGTGTTTGTTTGAGCCGATTCCCAGGTCCAATGGTTGGGTTTGCACCTACAACAAGCAACGAATGTAGTTAAATACAGGTAAAAAACTCTTGCTCTACCCTCAAAAATAAGCAAATGAAACTCATTTCAGCAAACGAATATATGAAAATTTTACAACCGAAATTAAATTCTGGTTAGACTCCTTGAAGTACTGAAAATTTTCTACATATGACACCAAAACGTAATAATTATTCAACCTAAAACTACCAAAATAAAATAATAAAATGCATTTACAGAATGGAATATCAGGTATATACAAAAATATTATATAAACCCACCCGTTTACTAGATATTGAATCTCTTCATAAATTAAAACTTTTTATATTCATTCGCTTTGTAAGAAATCAAATTGAATTATAAAATTTGTAATTTTTGGAGGTAAATGAAATTGAAATTGAACCAACTTCAAAAGCTGCAAAATCGTGGTATGAGAGTCATTTTGAAAGCCAATCGATATACGCCAATTATTGTTATGTCCAATACTTTGCAATGGTTTACTGTGTCTGAAAGAATCTACTATCTCACTATGGTTTTCATCTTCAAAATTATAAATAATCCGACACCTTCTTATCTTCAAACGTATTTGGTATTTCGAAGAGATGTCCATATGTACCTCACCAGAAGTTGTAATGATTTACATATCTCAAGAACTAACCGCAGGAGCACCATGAGTTCTTTGTTTTACAAGGGCTTCCAAGAGTTCAATTAAATTCCGCATACAATAAAAAATAGTCCCACTCTAACTACTTTCAAAAAAATTTGTGCATATTTTGTCTTTTATTATGTCTATTAGGATGCCTAATTAAATAAAGATCTATCTATCTATCTATATACAATACTCGCCAAATTTATTCATTAGGGCCTTTGGATGTAAGAACTACCTTTGGCCAAATATCAATATTACATACCTATTCACTTTCACAAGTTCTGAAGAACGTCATAACATGAAACATTATTCAAGAAACCCTTGAAAAAATGTTTTTCAGGTTATTCAAGTTTACATAGATGTTCAGTATCTTGAGTGTATTATAACCGTTCTTAAATGAAATTTCGCAAATTGTCAGCTCCTCTCGTGGATGACGAAACACAAATGTTGGAAAAATCCCATACCTGACACCAAATTAAGTTCATCCTTTTTTTCTAGCCACAACTGATACCAAACGAATCATTTGAACGAAAAACTGTTATATGAAAATATACAAAGTGAATTTCATTACCTGCTGGTTCCCAGTCAAATTCTGCGTGAGAGGCTGGTAAGCTCTTGCTATTGACATCGGAGCCAAAGTGGCCGCAGGAGGCGACGTACCGGCGCCCACCGGCTTCAAGGGCAATCCGCACGGAACGAACCCGCTCGGCCTGTCGAACCTATCCCCGATGTTCGATGAGGGGCGAGCGCTATGCGCCGGGGGCGGCAGGAGCGTCACCAGCGGCTGCGTTTGGTTGTGGGGTGAGATGTATGGCTGCGATTGATGATAGGGGGTATGTGGCATCGACGAAGGCAGCGTCGGTTTCGTTAACTGCATCGGAGCGGTAGTTTCGTGCGGGGAGCGGGTCACCGGTACTACCGATACGCCACCGCCGCCTAGCTGAGGTTTTCCAAATATTTGGTGGGAAACGGGAGCGTTGAGTTTTGCTTTCGAGTTGATACCGCTCGGAGACGTCGACATGGTGTACCCGGCCGTCGTGAAGGGGTAACTCGCTTTAGCTGAAATGAAAATGTCTGTGATATAGAAAAAGAGTAACATTTTTTCAAAAAATAAGATTCATGTTGTTCCGGAGTTAACTGTGCTAATCTTCGTCTATAAAAGCTACTCCTACGAAATAATTTCTTAAAGTTGTTGAACCTTCTACAGTAGATGTTATAGGTGAGTGATAGTTCACATAACAGTTTGACCTCTGACAACCTTCGAAAAATAAAATCCATGTCGCTCAGGAATCAACTGTGCTAATCTCTGTCAATTAAATCAAATTATTGAAATTTGTTGAAACTTCTCAGTAGATGTTATGGGCGAGTGATGATCAACCTGACAGTTTGACCTCTAATAACCTTCAAAACTGAAAAAGACCAAAATATCTCACCCGATGCCGAATAGACCATCGTCTGTCCGTCAGTTCCGCTTCTGTACCTCATATCCGAAGACGGATGCGACTGGCTATGAGGGTGCTGTTGCGGGCTCTGCCTCTGGTGATGTGGACTAGACACCTGACCGGTGGGCCTGTGATGGCTCTGCGTCTTGCCCAGATTCTGCGGTTCCATGTGATGGTGGGGACTCGCCGTGTGCGGCAGATGATGCGGCGACTGCGTAGGACTCCTGTACTCGTACATGCCCTTGTTCTGTCCCGACTGACTCTGGTAATGTCCCAGCATTTCCGTACGCAGCTTGGGACTAGGCGAGTGAGCCATCGAGACGCGCTGTTCGAGAAGATGAGGGTTCTTGCCCTCGTGCTTCACTATCACGGAATTCTTCATTTCGCTGACGACGGAGCTACCGTCTCTGTCCATCTGTCCGGTTTTAGAGACTACCAGGCTGCCGGACTGGCTTTTGTGCATGTCTGATTTTATCTTTGGTTCGAAAAACGCGTTATGCGTCGTGTGGAGAGGAGGGTAGCCAAACATGTTCAGTTCGTTTTTGGGCATGGCTTGCTGTTGCACGGGCATGGTGGTCATTTTCTCCGAGGATGATTTGGTAGGTACGGTGCTCCTGTGAGCAGGGGGAGGGATATATTCCGATTTGGAGGGAGCACTCGGTGGCCTCTGTACCTGAAATAAATTAATGATGATTGCCCTTTCAACTTTTGTTCAAAACACTTTATTTTTCCGAAGGTGAGTGCTAAAAATTTGAGAAATGAAATTTTGTAGAACCTTGAAAACCAGGATATCAGTCATCAAATAAACTAAAATCCAACGATGCAATATTTCCACTTTCTCTAGCACCGATTCGACCTACTCTACCAAAATAAATATGAGTAGGAGATACCATAGTGCATAGAGTTAAAACAAATCTCATCTAATGCAATCAATATTCATGCTCAAATTGAATTCACCAAGAATAATTATTCACTTACTGTATTGTAGTACGGCCTATGATCTCTATTATCCCTAACAGGCATATGCCTCTGCTGTTCCCGATGATGAACTTCTTCCATTCGTTTCCTATCGTCTTCGGACATACCGCCAGTTCGACCTTGGGAAGATCTACCGGTGATCGAATTCCACTGTTCCCTCTGAAACGAATATCAAATCAATACGACGAAACTTTTCTTCAACCCATCACGTTTTGAAGCTTGAGGCCTCAGTTTGTTTTAATAATCATGGTCTTTCAATAGTAGCAAATACAGAAAATCATTGGTACCACACTTGGAATGTTATATACAAAAAATAAACGAATTATACCTTTTGCTGGGCTGCTCTCAGTGACTTTTCAAAATGGTTGTGTAAGGCTTGTTCCTGCCTTTCCTTCTCCAACGATAATTCCTTTTCCTGCCTTTCTCTTTCCAGTTTTTCTCGTTGCTCTTGCTTATCCCTTTCTATCCTCTCTTTCTCTTTTTGCTGCTTCTCCGCCAACTCTTGATTTTGCCTCTCTCTGAAGAACGAAAAAAATTGAAGTATAAATTGTTGAAAAATTTTAGTGATACGGCTCCACGTTTTCTTAAATTAATTCTTACAAAAGAAATTAATGAATTACGAATGAATAAGAGTGCGCCTGCCCTTCTCCAACACCACCACTTCAAATTTTCGTTGAAGTCTGATCCAGAGATAACAAAAACGAGTTTAGATACGAAACAGTATACTTGTTTGTATAAGCCAAAAACTATTGTGCTACATTCCTGTAGCGATTGTTGAACCCATCTTTACGACAAAGCTGGATAGATGTATAAAAATGAACAAAGTAAAAATTATGAATTCTGTATCACCAACGAGAGGAAATTACAACACATTTTCCGAGTGTAATTTCGGAATATATGACGTCACCTTTACATTATATAACGCAGAAAAAAATAATAATTCATCATTTTCTATACCGTACCTTAAATTGTAAGCGAAAGAGGTGGTTTTATTCACTCAATCCACTAGGTCATTCTTGGAAAAAACGATGACTTTTCCATGCATTATTTGGGGAAACATATAATCCTCCATCATTAAAATAAATTACGGATCACAGCTACAGAAAAATATGGTACAGTTGTTAACATATTTCTGTATCGTGGTCTGATCTCTAGTGACACTTTTGATTTTCATTATATCTGGTAAAAGTTTGAACATTCCCATAAAACTGTTTATAAATATAAACAAAATGTTGTTCCAACATCATCAGAAGCAGTGTGGAGGAGTGTTCCTGATATAAAGCCTGAGTCGGACTTCGGACGACTCTCATTATTAAGATGTAAAATACAATGGCTAGGGCAGAGAAACTTGATGAGGCACGAAGTTGGGCACTACCTTTTCTTACTGGGATTTGTAGTTCAACTTTTAATACTAGTAGAATATAATATCAAATTTGGAACATGGAAGATATAGTAAGAAATTTAGGATATAAATATACTCTCATATTGATAAGATAATAATCGATTGTGTTCATCGCAAGTTCGAACGAATTTGACCCAAACACATCCGTGATCAAACATACAAATCTCAATAGGTGTCCTTTTCATGCGATTGAATCACGTGCGACATGAAACACATTGGTGTCGAATAAGTGTACTGAGACTTTTTGCCAACGATCGCGTTTTGTCGAGTAGAAGGTAGGTCGCCAGGTAGGTTAATATTTTTTGATAGTGTACGTTAGTTCGTTTCCAGAAATCAAAAATTCATGTTTCGAAAATTGTACCATAACCCTGGAATGAAGATAGAAGAGAATTGAAAAATTGCCCCACGTTGGGCGCCTCACTATTTTTTACATTTCTCTTTGCTCAACACTAGTCTCGTACGGGAAAGGGTCGGCGAATCATTTTGGGTGCGAATCTTCGATCGTAACGTGGCCGGATAACTCACCTGTACATCCTCTCCTGCCTGTCCCTGTCCTGCATCGCCATCGCAGTCCTCTCGGCCATTATCTCCTCCACCTGGGCGGCGGCCGCGTGCCCAGCGGCGTTCTGTTGGGCGGTCATCAGGTGGGCGGGCACGGCGTACGGCGACCGCTGACTAGGTTTCCACAACATTTCGGTAAACTGCGCGGGGTGGTAGAGCGCGTGCGGTGCGAGGTGGGGGTGGTGGCCGGCCAGAGAGACGTGCGGGCTCATCAGGTTCGGCGGCGGCACCACCGGGTACGTGCCGAGGGAGGCGGCGGGGTGCGGTGGTCCGGCCGATGCTGCGACTGAAGATGGCGGAGGCGGGCCGGCTGATGCGGCTGGCGTGCCAGAGTGTGACATTAGTAGCGTCTGAAAAACGAGAAGAGAGACATCAAAGATACTTCGTCCTAACTGTTTTCTTAAATCAAATTGAAACAAAAAATAACGAATAATGGAATTGATTGATGATTGAACCAAATCACCCCTCTCAAACTTTGAAAATGAATGAGCAGAGATTGAACAATAAGCAATAAGGAAGTTTTTTTTTTTCAAGTAACCTACATGAATATTTTTGCTGTTCCACAAGAGATATGAAAAGAATTTGTTGCACTTGAAAGTCTTGAAACTTGAAACATGTGTATTTTCATTTTTGAATTTTTATGCCTCAGCTGAGTATATTCATCACCAGATCAGGTAATACATGCAAAACATCATAGGCATATGTTTGCAAAATCAGATCCAATTTTAAATTAAGAACAGTGCCTGAAATAGCACATTCAAAGGAATAGTCAGGTTGAATATAGCAAAAACTTAACCGATGTTAACAAATGCAAAGTTTTTTACTCAAACCAAATATTCTTATGGGAGTTTGTCACAAAGTTAATTACTTCTTCTCCAAAACATTCTTAACATTGAATTGTTTGATTGTTTGTACTCATCTTGATACAACTTCATCGTGCATAAGTTGAATTATTAATTATCCTCCGCCCAAGGACGGAAGTTGTTCAAGAAAAATGACTAACAGCTTATTGCACCGACTTTTTGTTATGGGAGCATTTAGCTAATTGACCATACAAGGTCAGTAAAAGCACTGCAGTGATTGCACCATAGTTTAAGAGATTATTAAATACCCATTAATGAACAACTCATATAAAGTTGAAGAGACCAATAAAATTAGAAAGTTCCTTTGTTAATATTCTCGTAAAGAGTCGGTGCAATCGGCTGTAAGTGCTATTTGGTTTCATAACGCGTTCAAACGTCTAGGTTTCAAACACGATTGTCTGATTTTTTGTTAAGATTTTTATCTCATAAATACAATATATGAAAAATAGAAACGAGATATGTAATTTTGCGAATATACTTCTGTAAATGTAAACTTTTGCACCCTATTCTCGGAGACTTCAATTCAATCCCAGACACACTTTTTGCATAAATATGATTTAGTATCTAGAATCTGCTATTTATTGAAGCTGAATTTGCGCCATTTTGAAATTTTCACTCGCTATCGTTCTTATTATTTTTCCTCCTGTACATGCATTGTCAAAGCATGCTTTCAAAATACAATAATGGAAAGAAGCCAATTCAATGCCAATCGATAGAAAATAAAAACCCGGAATGTGTGCACATAAAAGGAGTAACATTATGGCTGCCAGCCAATAACAGTAGTATTAAATCGAGTGGTATGTGACCCACTTTATGTTGCCAATAGCGCACGGCAATCTATTCAAGCACAAAAATCTAATTTCAGAGAAACGATAATAGCTCGGCTGGATATGAATTGCGCGGCCAATTTATTTGGAGTGTGAAATATAAAGTGAGAATTGATAAATAGCAATGTACTTAGTAACCTTCAAAAACAGCACTCAACGTTAGTGTTCAACAAGTCTATTTTCAAAGCCAATTCAGAATTATTTAAAATAAGCCAACAAATAAAATAAATTCCAGGGTAACAAGTTTCTAGAAGGATAGAATTAGGTACTCGAACAAATGAATTGCTCAATGAATTAATTCATTGCTTGAGAATAGTGAGGAAAAAAAACAGTTGGCTTTGAGGGTTGTAGCATTCTACATTATTAATATCTGGCAAGAAATCATCACATATACCACTAGTTCTTGAATAATTTCTGGAAATTTTTCAGAGATCAAGAATATTTTGAAAATTTTCCTGTGCCGAGGACGTAGAATAATTTTCTTAATATATTCGTGAGTATGAAAAATTTCCAATTCCCTAGTAATAACCCCAAATTTCTATTCATTTCAGGTTAACCCGATTCAAAAAATAACAGATTTGCCGCACGCTGGAAAAGGTCATTAATGCAATATGATAACAAGGCCTCACAAAAATCATACTACATATCCTTTTTTCTTAAACATAGTAATAGTGAGAGTAATGTGTCAAGAGACTAGTAAATTGCTCTAGTTCCGAATTTGAAAGTTACATTTTGTTAACCTCTGCTCAAAGTGAGTAATGTGTTATTTCTGGATATTTTCCTTATGGACATATTCGACATTAGTATTATAACCTTCTCCGAAAAAATTTTCGATTGGAAATATACCCTATGTCAGACACCCTCCAAAGACCTTGATAAAAAGAATATTTTTCAAATATGTCAAAAATTTGAACAACCTAAATCAAAATGGAGGCGGTATCTTTCACTGTCCAAAATTTGATACCACATAAGCAGAAAAGAAAAACGATTTTTATCTGACAGTGCCAAATGCCAATTTTGAAAAATAAATTTGCATTTTATATCGATATTCTGACGGAGCTTGGTGTTTTTTTCACTTGTGTGAATTTTGAATGGTATCTGAAAATAGTTGAAAAACAGAAAATACCCGTTAATTTTTCTGGTTAGACCAAAACAGCAGCATGTTTTATTTATATTCGACATCAAAATTGTATAATCAACAAATGTTAAAACCGATCCACCTATATAAATAATATAAATTGATTTAGTAGAACTTTTCTTCTAGAGATTTTCGAAGGTTTTTTAATTTACTCAAATATTATACAGATATAATTATTTTCCACATCTATATTTTTCAAAACTGCACTTTTTTTTATACACCGTAACATTTGTTAGTGTGTTTCCATTTCTTGACCAGCGTGTACCATAACGACGTGAACTAATAAGGAGAATGTTGAATACCATCACCAATTGAATAAAATATCGATCAACACTTACTTGACCTACCTGGTGCTGAACGCTGTGTATGTGCCGGACGTGCGGCTCTTCGAGCAACAGGCTGGGGTCCCTCCAAACCCTTACCGGCTCGATACCGACTTCGTGGTGTCTTTGCTGGACGGCTGCCAACGAAGCGGGAATGAAGAGGGGCGACCTGCAATGAAGAGATCGCGTCAAAATCATCAAAATCCTGTTTTCAAATGTCTGCGTAAGAAATATCTACAAGGCAAAAGCTACTACTCCCTTACGGAATACTTTGAAGACCGAATTCATGTTTATCCTATCCATTGTTTGTTATCTACTGAGTTTTAATGATGTCCAATGTGGTATTATCGATATTTCTCAAAATACATATCACTTCAATTTAGTATACAAATTCAATAATTCTGAAGCAAGTGTCATGAACAATAAGGGATTGGATTTTGAATGAACCATGCCTGTAGAATGACGGTGAGTTCGGAAATAGAATCAAAATTGTCGATTGAAGAAGGAGGAACAACTGTACAAACTAAATATTACTGAAACTATCACAACAATCGTACCAACGTAACTTCGCAGCTTGAAATAAGATCTCATTGATCCAAGAATTTTGGAATGTGGTTTTTTTGTTTGATTACGGTTGCCGTAAGTGCTTTGTCTTTCATATAGGGTGAATCAGGCTTTTTTCGTTGTGTTCTGTTAAAGTATTTTGTGTGGTGGTGTTTTTTGGTCTTTTTGGTTCTTAACACTATTCACCAAACTTCGTCGACTTCTTCTTCGTAACAGCTACGCTTCTCAGAGACTAACAAAGGGACTCTTTAGATAGGTGAGGTTATGGGTGTTTGTTCTCTTGTCTCGCTCACTCGTTGTTAACTTTGGCCCTTACCTATGGTACAAAGAAAAAGTTGGTGCATCGGCTGTTGACTATCAAGAACTATTTTTAAATTTTAAAAATCTTCTTTTTCGTTTGCTTTTCTTTTCAGACGGAACGTTTGTAACGCACCTTCTTTCTTGTAGCTTTTTGGTGTCTTTGGTTTGTGTCTTTCGTGAAAGGCTTTCAGCTTGTTCTGGTTCTCTTCTTGAAGGAAACACTCGTTTCTGGATGATCTGTAGTCGGAAAACTTAAGAGAACATCAAAAAATACCAAGAAGGCTTACTTTACCGTGACCGCTCTTTCGTTCCCTCAAGGCGGAAAACTTCAATTCTTTAGCTGTATATTTGTCTGTTTAACCGATTTAAAAATAAAAACCATTGCCATTGTTGAGTTAGAACCAATTTACTCACAATACCTACTAAGTACTTTTCAATTGAAAACTGTGGAATCATATATTCACCCTCAGTTTGAAAATGACGGGGAAAAAATTAACACTTGTATTAATCCAAACTACAGGTGGAAATATTATCTATCAATTTGTTATGCCTCAGTTTTATATGGTCGTCACCAATTCAGGTAATACATGCAAAACATCATAGGCATGCATTTTTAACGAGTTCATCCCAATTTTGATACCAATGTTTATTATGATATTTCTGCACCCAAAAATGTTTTTCAGCTAAGGCATCTTTTAGGCTAACAAATTATTTTCTATAATGAAAAATGCATACCTACATCGATAAAACTTACTCCAAATGAAATGTATCAATAACAATCAGTTGAACTCTTGTTAACCACAATATTGAACATACACCTGCTTTCCTTCTTCAGTTACAACAAAAGGTAAATTGATCGATTTCTGGAGGCGATAAAATCATTCATTTGAATAAATTACGCAGATCAAAATGCATTACAACGCTCTGAGATTACTTGTTTTGTGGTTTAACATTGAACGCGAAAAAATTCATTATAAATGAAAATGAAGTTGCACAAACTGTTGACCTTTCTAAAACAAGTTCAGCTATAAATAATAATGATCAGTGACCTCAATTTACAACTCGGTAATAATTTAAACATGTTTTGTTTTTACAGGTCAATGTAACATAAATATCCTCTCATAATAGAGCACTAAGGCCATAAATGAAGGAAAAATGTTTTTGTATTTTCATTCTACTGGAGTCAACATATCATAAAACTACATTATAATCGGCATATATTAACAATTGTAGCATTGATATATTCAAGTTTTTAATTTGGAATAGTTCCATTCTCTCTCTCTCTCAATCAACCATTTTGCTTCTAGTCTCAATGTTTTTACAGACATATTTTTACTTCTTTCTTAATGAATTTCACATTATTGTTCACAGAATAGTTATTTGTTTTACTAGTAGTAGATTGAGTGCCGCGGCTGATAGTTCAAAGCCGAGCGTAGCGAGGCTTAGAAGTCAGCTAAGGAATCGAGCAGTCAATAAATATACTTTGCTGCCCAGTTGAACATATCATTTTTCTCTGATTGTTTATAATGATATATGTAGGATATTGTATTTGCAAATTATTACAATTCTCACAATCTTTTTATTTTTCCTGTAGTGATAAATGAAAATAAAATTTGATGGAAGTGTTGGAACGGTTGGTTTCTATAAAAATGTATATCGAGTAGTTATAGTTTGCCAACCTTTGAAATATCTGACAGTCTTGGGGAAAAACATCGGTATATTTATATTACGGACAGTAATAGCAATTTAGAAGTAGTAGTTCAAATATAAGGGAGGTGGCAAAAATATTGAGTTATATTATTTTTGTTGAAGTCTCGGATTCTCATTGAGAATAATCATTTTGTTAGCTAGGCAGTACAGGCCTCCCTCTGCTGCCTAGTCAGTAAAGTCCTTACTTTGCTGGCTATGCAGGAGAGTCCTTAATCTGCAAAGTAATACTTCGCCGATTGGTATATGTCAGCAAAATTAATATTTAATGTCAATCGGAGAAAATCATATTTTCCGGATAACCTTTTTCTGTTTGCAAAACGTGTGAACAGAAGTGTTTTTCAAATCCAATAGATGACCTCAAATAAGTCCATCAGATTTAAAAGTGGTATATTTTGATTACCAAGGAGTTCCGTGGTAGTATATACTGTCTTCCATTCTTATCTTTGAAACCTGCAACTAACCGTCGATATAACGACAACATTTGGAGCTAGGATTGAACAAACCCGTATTTTATGATTTCCTAATGGGTTAGGATAACAATGGGTAGGGAATAAACTTTTTCTGAAAATCGATGTGTGAACGCGAAATGCGCGTCGAGTGCAAGTGTTCAGTTCCACAGCAAAGGTTCCAATCGTACCAATAATTCAATTTACATTTGGTTGAAAACACAGACGGCAGTATACGAAAAAAAAACGTCAGCTTGAAGAATGTGGCACCCAAACAGATACTATAACTGTTGAGTGGGTAATATCCACTTTTCATTATTAACCAAAATAAACGTTAGAGAATAATTATCATCATCTGAATTCTACTGAAAATGTGGAAATAAATGTTTGTAAGTCTGGTAGTTGACTACAAGTTAATGAGTATGGTTTTAAAATGTTCAAGGCAGCATTTCCTTCAATCGGTTCACACATGGCATAACGCTTATGTATCGAAACTAACTCTAGTTAAAAACGACGGGGTTTTACATTTTATCGTGCGATCTGCAACGAGAGGAAGAGTTTTATATATATACATATATCTTACCTGTTTTGCGAAGTTTGTTGCGACAAACTGCTCGACGTCGACGACGTCGATGAAGAAGAATGATTGTTTGGCGGTTCGTCCGATGAACTTAGGGCGCTGGACCGCGACCCCGATCTTTCATCGCCACTGCCCGATCTCAGCGAGCTCACGCCCGAATCGGAACGGTCGTCTGGAAAGCGAAGCAGCAAACTGGACGCTGATTCCGAACCGAGATCCATCCTGCTGTGGTATGGCGAGGATGACACCAACGGTCCGTCATCGTCACCTGAAACGAACGAAGACGCAGTCAGCGTCGATACTTTCGAATACGGTATACCCTAAGGTTCATAATCGAGGCCGTCAGTAGTCCATCTATGATTCGAAAGTGAATTTGACACTTTCAGTTTAAATTGAGAAGGTCTCACGTTGGGCGCCGACAACATAATTATGATAGTTCTGTCAATACAGTTAATGCAATGTGTTGAAAAAGTAAAGTTTTCCTGGACAAAACAGTATCATATTCTAAGTATATCATAAACTTCTCTGAAAATGAAACGAGTTCAATATATTGTCCGAGTGAAAACTTATTATCGATATCAATTATCAATTAATCTTGCAGGATAACAGTGTCATACAGCTTACATGAGAATCAAACTCCTTAACAAGGAAACTAAAGTATTATATCTGGAATTTTAATGGGACCATATCTCTATCTATACCTACATCATGCTAGATGAGAGGCAACACATGACCAGAGCAAAATTTCCAATCAACTGTAATGCCAACTCAATTTCATTCCTATCAAATGAAATCAATAATAGTATCGACTGCATCAGGCCTTGCTATTATCTTGATTAAAATGTGGAAGGTATTTTCTAATGACGCCTTTGTTCACGAATTGGAATGTTTCCGATAATAACACTGCTTGTATGCAATCGCCAATAGCTGATTATATGAGCGAATTAATTAATATTATTTGACGGAACAACTTGATCCAGTTTCTGGGAGAACAACGATTCTAACTCCTTCCCGTTCAATATACTTATATACATATATGCATTTTTGTCATATCTATTTATATCTGCTGTTCGCAATTCATAATCACCTTCAGGTCATAAGATTTATGCATGTTTTCATTCAATTGTGACACAAACTGATTGAAGCTACTGATATATGACAATTTTAATCACAAGAGAAACAGCACTATAGCATAGTTGTTAAATTGTAGATAGTGACTCATCGTACATTTTCAGGTTTTTAGAGCGGAGAAGTTGCAAGAAAGTGGCAAAGTAAAACTCGATTCGAAACCTAAGTAACTACCTAATTTATGTTCTATTTCATATCAATCATGAACCGTACAACCTATGAGTCACTATTCACAATTTAGAAACTAGACTATACCTATGAGCACGACTTATCAACAAACTTTTTGATACTGATCTAAAAAGGATGTATTCTTATTAACTGAACAACCCAGAAAACTTTTCATAATACATTTGAATATACAACAAAATGAAAAAATTTAATTGAAAATTCATATGGACATTCCTATTGTTCGATTTACATCAAAAATAAAGAAATCACTCTTTGAAACTTTCAACCTTCTAACATTTGCTTTTTTTTTTTGAGTCGCAAAGTAACAACGATACTGTTTACAAGTAGGACCCCAACCCCCATATCTTCGTGGCATAATATTCAATTTTATCGAAGGTGAATTGAAAAATTCAAAAAGACATGTTACTTATCTTCTGAATTGTTCCCTAACAAATTTGGGTTTACCAACATCGTGCGCCAAAAGTATCAACAAAAAAAAAGGGAACAATGGAAAAAATCCTCACCTCTAATAGAGCACTCCCTCAGGTCGTCTGCCTTATTGGGCGTCGTAGTTGTCCTAATTTGAGCCACTATCACACAGTCCTCTTCACTTTCGTTTAGCTCACCACTGTTCACTTCCTTCGCAGCAGGCATAGATTCACACTGCACATCGTCACTTCTCACATCCACACTCACTATTCGCACACTAGCGCTGCTGCCACTACTGCCATTACTATCCTCGTCAACTGGGTCCGGATCGGGCGACTCCGAGGGCCTCTCGATAGACACTAAATCCGGCGATCCCGGCGGCGGTTCTACTGAAGACGACTCCGGCGGTCGCTCAATAGGACTCGAATCTGGCGGATCGAGCGCGCAATGTTCTTCTAACTTCCGCCTGCAGAGTATTGAAAGCGTAGAATTTGCTTGGAGACAGTTCTCTACTCTAACTTCGATTTCTCGGAGCTTCGAATTGTTTGCTTCCTCTAGTACCTTCTTTCTGTTCGACGAGCGATTGTTTGAGGTTTTTCTGCGAGTCTGCTTATTTTCTAGATCTTCCTTTATGTTGAAGTTGCGTGGTTTCGGGGTGGACGAAGTTTCGGCTTCAACTGGTTTTCTCCTACGCGATTTTGCAGTGGATCCTGTAAAAAAAATGAAAATCAGTCACAAGTAATATTAGAATTTCAGGCGAATACATTTCAAATTTATCGAGATCCAGTGCCTGCTGTTTTCTAGAATAATTTCATCGCCAACATAAAAACGTGACTGCGCTCGACAAACACAAGAGATATCTTCTCCAACTTCCAGTGAGGCACGCGCGAAGCAATATTCATCAGAACGATTGCCCTCTCGTGACCTTGACATCCGGCGAATGGCGTGACGAATTCAACGAAATTCAAACATAACTTGGCGCAGTTTGAGCCGATTAGCTAGTCGTGTATTTTTCCCAGATAGGAAGCTTTCGATCGAACTAATTAGCGTAAACTTAGTGCCAAGGTTCGAATTTAATGATAGAAAGCGAAATGTATAACATAATGTTTTACGCTTTCACTTCATGGGTGCAGCGAAGTTGCACAATTAATATAATGAGGGAATAATGATTTTCGATAAAGAAATCGCTATCGGCGGTTTCCGTTGATCTCGCTGACTCACCGCAGAATATAAATTTTAATTAGGTGTAGAATCAGGTCATCCAGCAGGTATATTTGAAAAATGAAGATTTGAATGAGTACACAGTTTGTTGCTGAATGTTTTAATTTCATCAAGTATAGTTCCAAACAATCTATATTATCGAATGGTATGTGAGTGTCTAATAATAATCTCATTGATATTTGTTGTCGAGTAACTGAAAACAATAGAAAACAAGCAATGGCTTCATCTCAACTGATTTCCGCAATAATTGCAATTACCCATTTTGTGTGAGACTGAATGAAAGAAACTAGAAGTGCTATTCCAACCAGAGTAGAATTATTAGTTATTACGTAAATCATAAGAGTGACGTTGGAATTTTTTGCAGTCGACTAAGAATAGATGATTATCTATATTACTTCAGCCTGCCCACTTGTAATCCCAATAATCGATATCTATTACAACTTCCTCGTTTTGCCCTTATACATGAAGAACATTCATGTGGCGATATCAAGTCGCAAAAACCATCAACAAAATGACAAGCATCGACTCAAAAAGTGAACATCGGTTCATTATTGCACAGCTGGATACTAGATAATTTTCGTGTTTCTTGTGTAGCATATCTTTCGAAGCGTGTAATGCATGTAAAACCTCAAACAGTATCAGAGTGCTATAGGTACACAAGAATAATTCCACATTAATTTTCATCCGTCTTAATAAGATCTGCATTTAACTGCTTGAGCAATTATTCAACTGAGAGCTCTAGAAACGCTCATATTTTACAGACATTTATGCGCCATTTACTGCCGTGTTCGCCATAACTAAAGTTTCAAAATTAACACTCAAACCCAGTTGGTGAGAACGAGGCGAGCAAAGATTAAAACAACAGACAAGTCGGAATTATGTTCATAAAAGCTTTCCGACTAACAAATATCTTGTTACACAACGAAATTTATTTCCTAAAATATATCTGTACTTTTGTTTAGTATGCCCCACGTTGGGCGCCAAAATTGAATTTCAAAAACCTATAACTGTTAATGATACTGTCAATACATTTGGTACTGTATATTAAAAAAAGTTAACTCATTTTCCTGCAGGTCCGCCTTGTGCATTGCTGGCTAGCTACAATTAACATTTTTGAGGTCGTTGCACTCCATTCCACCATAATCTCAATCCCGCCGCCTCTGCCGGCAAATATTCCACCCTAATTTCGTGAGCGAAGAAGCGACGTGTCATTTAGAATCATTAAACGAGAAATAGCGTCGGCATTTTTTCAAAGAGGGTCGCTATCGATCAAACTCTACAATGTTGAGGATACGATCGTGGAAATGGGAGTGGCCGAAAATGTTGTTGAACCGCGTCTGCTGCATTCACCGATCTGAAATAACCGCTGCCGAGAACCGAAACGTGACCGTCCATTTTTTCGGAGCGGCACGTAAAGAGGGTCGTGCCACGATCCGAGGATTTAGTCCTTATCCAGAGATCGGAAATTGTCTTGAGTCATCCGATGTAATTTCGAATATTTTATTGGTATTTTTCCCATTGTAGGTTATGAAATTCACCTAAATCACCATAATTCGGTAATTTGTTTTCTGAATGCGAGAGGAGTTTCCTAGGAGCAAATATATTGGTCCTTCGGGCCGGATGCATATCAATACGCTTCTAGATTCGAGCAAGAATTTTGAATCGTGTTTCAATTTGATAGGGCTAGATCGGGCTAATAAACACTTTCACTAACTGATACGGCAGTAAATTGTTTTCCAGGGGGGGTGATATTCATTACTACTGTTTTTCATCATGACTCACGTAGGTGATGTTTTGTAATGAAACATCAGAGCCGCCCGGGTGTAATTAACAGCTGTTAGCGACAGGAAAAACGAGAACGCATTCAATCACGTTCACCGGAGGCGTGGCTCAATTCCCCCCAGCAGCAACAGATCAAACAGAACGCCGGTGATTATCTTGTCATCGTCATCAATCAACTACCAACAGTCTGCTGTTCAAATTGGAAATTGTCACTCGCATAACGAGTACTCTTTTTGAGTTCAACGACAAAGGCCATTCTGTTAAAGAACGCTAAGGGAAGATCAAACGCACTTGCTATATTATGTATATATAAATTGAGTAATGTTGACAGTTTGAGCACTATTCATCTCAGTTCAATTTTCCTGCCTTCAGCAGCGGAATTCTCATCTCTCGACTCGACAGCTGTCGTATCGACAAAATGAAATTTGCGATTTTTATGTTTCATATCGAGAAGTGAGTGTCGACTACAAATTCTTTTACTCGTCATCTAATGAGCTGTCGAGAAATCAATTTTGTGAGGTTTTGACTAGGTTTCGTGGTGTTTTTGAAAAATGTCGTCATTTCGACCAAAAGAAGAACACATGCAAATGAAAAACGGAAAATGAAATCTTTCCATAACTTCCTTCTTTTTTCCCTCCTTGTTCTTGATCTTTTTTTTGGGGCGTTCTTTTCGTTGTATCGTTTTCTGTTTATCTTAAAACACGACTTTTTTTGAGTTCGAATAAGTATAGACGAAAAGACAGCCCTCTGATTGCTTTCTCTTCTCCCGGTTAATCTTCACCAACTCCCTTTATAGCAACCGTCGCATAAAAGCGCAAAACTACCGTTTTTTGTTCTAACTGATCTGTTCTTTCCTTGGTTCTGGAATATACCGCGCTAAAAGATTGCACAAAACTCAACATCTCTTTTCTCTATGTTCCTGAACCGGCTTCTGATTTCCTCCTTTCTCGCCATTCGTCGTCGACGATTTCCAAATAAATGTAATTTTATGTCGACGTGTTTTCGTTGACATCAATTGGCCTCTTTTCTTTTTTCGTTATTTTTTTTTTCTTCAGGGCTCAACTGAAACAAACTCAAATAGGTTAAAATGACATGATTGGCATAACAAATGTTTCTTTTGGAATTAGGAAGATGTCGTCTGCTAAGACTCCGTTCCCTCTCGACTGTTTTCGATTGTGATGAGAATCTTCCCTCTCTATCGGAGACGTCGAAAGTGACACCGGTCGCCGGCAGGAGTGGGATTTTTAACGATATTTTATTATTTGCGAAAACTCGACCTGTTCAAAATGAAGGAGGAATGATTCAGACCTCATTTCGTATAATTCCTTGTTATGGAGTTCTTGAAGAGGTTCAATCGAGTTCATTACCTCCAAACAAAGCACGTTCGATGACGCGAAGTCCTTCAAAATCGCCTTTTTCGCCACCCCACCGAAAAAATCATGCCCAAATGCCACCCAAAGTGCGACGCTATCGAATTTCACCTATCAGTTCCGTCGTGTTAGGCGACCATTATCGAATTCGCCCAGTCACGAGCAAAAAAAATACGATCGAGAACGCCACGAGAGAGACGGGAGACCCCTCGCCACGACTGCTTGAAATTCTCAGCGTAGGTCGTCGAAGCCTTATACAATGGGACGTGCTTTTACAATGGTATAACCTGATTACCGGGCCGCCTACCCGCAATTCCGTTAATATTCTTCCAACCCACGCCCGTCAAGGCACACACGATGTCGAAATTAATGTTCGACGCGTCTCAGAAAACGTTATTCGTTTTTTATGGCCACGGCTGCCTGCGTGTCTTTCTCTCTTTTTATGCATCTCTCGTGTTGTGCCCGTTTTATAGGCTGGTTAATGGTCGTCGAGTATGCGACGGCCGTGCAGTAAGGGAACGGGGGCAGTGCGGTAGTGAGAATTTTTTCTCGCGGGGTTCAAGCCCGGGAATTGTACGAGGATTTACCAACAAGCGTTTCCATTTTTATCAGAGTTTCCAAGGCAAAAAAAATTTTTGAGGTTCAGAAATAGTTATCAGGACCAAAGTATAGTAGAATGATCGAAATTCGGATGTTTGTAAGCCTTAAGAAGAGCTTCTCTATAACAATAATGGCTCGGCAGAAGATTAAATAGATTCTACCCGTTGCAGTTCAAACTAATTTTATATATAGCTGACTGGAACTTGAATCTGTATCATTCTTCGATTATTTCAAGACCTTCGAAATTTGTTCAACGGAAACAATTGACTTTGACGTTCACCTAATAATAATCTTCCCGAAAAAACATTATATCAACTATCAAACTTTGTTGTCAACGGACAAAGCATTGACTTATAGGTAATATACGTTCGTGTGGAAGATTTGTCATTTCAGTAGTAGGTAGGAGGGCTGTTCGATACCAAATACCAACCCCTTCACGTTGTTCACCTTACGCCACTGGACAGGGTTCGTGTCGGAATTGAGCTGATTGCTATTTAAGATGAAAAAATCGAGCGAATAGGAAACATACCGGTCAGAACTGGTTCTTTGGCGTTATGAGCTCCTTGCCACACAAGGAATGTTTATATCGCATAAATGTGTCGATGTCTGAACATAATGTAGATGAATATTTTCGATAAGAATTCATTCTCATTATTAACACATTCATCGTCGATATAAAAACTAGGAGGTTTATAGCTTTAATCATAATTAGGTATCAGAAAACGTTATGTTTCTTGTCTCAACTGACAAGGGTTTAATGAAAAATGGAACCATTTTTCAGTACTATGTCTCAAAGCCTCAATTAGGTGCCTACCTCAAGACCAATTTTATCGGCATTATTCACAAATCAGAAATATTGAGGGTTTGATGAATTCGTTTTTTAATGAAGACTATCATTTCAGTGAACAACAATCAGTATAGAGGATTAAACGTGACCATCCCGTGTGTTGAAATACCTACTTGTTTTCCACATCAATGAGTTCTAGGCAATCCTCAGTTGAACAATACTAGGTAATACAATTTCATGAGATTTTCACTATAATGAGGTTTGAAAAACCGAGAAACGTGTCTCCCTATAGAATATATTCGCCTCTTTTATACGTTTCAATCTTTAATTATAAATAACGTTAGTTCATTATATTCTGTTAATCACGAAATATTACCAATATAGGAATAAGTTATTGGAGTTCATGTCTAGTTTGACTTGAAAAATCTATGGCTGAAATCACTTGAATTTCAAATCCTCCCGTTTTTCAATTACCCGCAAAATATGTGGAAAGAATTCGAGCATTCTAAAATCGCCGGCATCATCGATATTTTTAAACATTGCGGTGCCGGCTAATGATTAAACGAAAACATTCACGTGTTGCTTTGAGAATTGGTAAACAAACATAGCAAAGAAGTCAATGGATGAACAAACAAACGAGTGGGCATACCTAGGCAGTGATAATCAATTATAAGCGATACTTTGTATTTCTTTTTCATTCTTGAATTGAAACATCTAACTTCAATCTCTCTTGCCATCTAAAAAACCACTATACTATATACACTATGTATAAAAATTCGGAAAAAATGAATGGGGAACGGATTCGACAGATATAATGGTGATTTCTAATTAATTAATGCTAGCATTAGATTCTTCACTCGATAACACCAACTTGCGCTAAAAACAAAGCCAATAGCCAAACTATCATCAAGTATCATTCAATTCAAAAATCAGGTAATAGAAAAAACAATAACAAAACATCAAATTCTGTAACGAGCCTTTTCAAAAGCCGATTACCTATACCTATCAGCTCCCTTCTTGAAGGTCATTTACATCCAAGGGTAGAATCTCGAAAATGCATCTCAAATTATCAAATGAATCATTAATCAAGCCATAAACTAGGTATCAACCTTGTGACTGTTTCATTTTCAATTACGGCCAACATAAGTAACCATATGTAAATTATAGTTTATTTACATACATAGGTACATACCTTCTCATCTGTTAATCAACCTGTCGACGTGAACGTTCATTTTTTGTACGTTCACTCCTCAAATTTTCGACAACCACTCTACACCAGTCTCGTCAAACACCCGAACTAGCTGTGTTTAAAATTCAAGTTTAAATCTGGATTTGAAGGTGACCCTTCACATCAACCTATTTATAGGTATAACGCAACAATAGATGTCGCCATTTTCCATTTCTCTCAAAACAAAATTCTCCTGACGCATCAGTCGACGAAACGCAAAAACGCTTACGTGGCCGAACGGGAAACTACCTGAATAAGCATTAAGCGAATCTTGAACGCCCCTTCCTTTCGGTACACCCGACGCGACGGGAAGATGAGAATTTGCCGGTCAGCAAAGTCTCCGCTCGAGATAGAGAGATCAAGCCGGCTTTGCAGCAATTGCAGAGCACGCTCGATTTTCGTAGCGAAATGTAAAGGTCAGCGGTTTCCGCTGTGAGAGGCATCCGTCAATAAACGCCGAGGTGTTCTTATGTTTCGAATGCCCCTGTGAACGTGTCACTCGATATTGTTCCGTTGGGCAGAGGCGGATTCAAGAAATTTGAACCGAATTAGAATTATATTATTGTCGCACAATGTTCTAATGCTGGGGTTTTCTATCGCAAAATCAATAATAGTATTATGTTGAACAAATATTTGAGAAATATTAATGTAGTATATACTTTGAAAAATTGTCTCTGAAGGACAGAAATAAAAACAGTTTATGCAGTGATGCTTATAATCACTGAAAAAAACTTGATCATAACATAATAGTTATTTCAGTTGTTCATACTGAAGAAAACAAAGAGATTTTTCAAGTTCTATGAATATGATTTATAAATACTAAATACTCCGTAACACGTACCTCAAATTAGAACAAATCATTTGGAATCGATATGAATAGAAACTGTATAAATAGTTATAGTAGTTCTGCAGAGTTATTTTTGGTTCTTACATCATATGCATCAGTAATATCTAGCTGTATCAAATACTCATGTATATGTTCCAAGATCTGTTAAAGTAAAATAGGCTCACCATTGAAAAAATGGTTAAGGCTTTCGCGGCCGAGGTCTTTAGTATAACTACTTTTCTTCGGGTTTGAAGGCCGTCGTTCTTTGAAGAAGCTGGCCACTCGCACTAGCGAAACGTTAGGAAAAAATTCCAAAGAACGAGGGCTTTCAAACCCGAAGAAAAGTAGTTAGGCTCACCATTCTTAGAAAAGGAGTTTTTTTCCAACTCGATTTCCAACTCGCTTAAGGAAATGAAGACTTTGATACGAGTTACATATTCATCACTTTAGAACGTAGGTAGGTAGTACCTAATGACAAACTTCTTCGAGAGTGAGGGCAACTAAATAAAGTATTGAAAACTGCTAGTAGCACATTAGGAAAAAAAATCGAAATTAAAAAAATCATCAGTCAGAAACAGTCATAAAAGATAGATTTTTCAATAGATATCCGATACTTGTCCAGTAAAATATTCCTTTTGAAATGATCTCTATCTGGAACGATTTTCAGATAAAACCCCTCAACTTGTCAAACCATTCAACTCCCTGGTGCTACGCAAAAAATCACCGACCCTTCACAATACCGCATTGTTCCATAAATATAAATCATACCCTTACCCAGATTTCCCGACGACCCTCGGTAGGTAATTTCGAAATCTGCGAAATCCACCATTAAAAAGACCGGTTCCTATCCACCATCCTAATGCAGTCGAGCACGAAACAGGGACAAAAAGCTCAGAGAATGCATTAACATACCAAATTTCCCAAAAGCTCCGCATGATACATGCCCCCAGGGGGCAAGACTTAAAGGCGGGGGATTTCATTCCAAGAAGTGAAGAAGGTCAAAGTTGAATTACCCAAGCGCGTTCAGGCTGCTATTGTTGGAGAGTTAATTAGATGTCCATCACCACAACAATAGAGTTCGATTCATCAAAAACGGGAAACGCAATTTCATTGGAGTTTTGTTGAAACAAAAGATCACTTCGATGCTTTTATGGATACATCTTAGGTTTTTTCTGTACGGAAAAACGTTCATTAGCCATGAAAAAGTTGAATGCTTGACAGGGTCCATTTCAACATGAGCATTGATGTTGATATATGATTTTCAGAGACATTTCGAAATATTTTCAGTGAAATTTAAAAAAAAAGTAGAACACATCCATATGAAATAACTCTCGTCTACACCAAAAACTACAAACGACAGAGAATTGGTTTTGAAAATCGAAGTCTAGTCACTTTATATTCCTACTCTTCAATTATAGGAATTTCTAATGAAATGTTCTCCAAAAATACCGGTCCGACGAACAAAATAGGAATGATCGAAACTTATTTCTTCTAAATAATTGGATATATCTTATTCGATAAACTTGTCTTTAGATGTGCTTTGGAGTCAACAGTTTATTGAAAAAACTTCGGAAAAAACGTAGTTCCGTTAATAAGCTTCGATACGATTATCATCAGTTGGATCAATCTCTCCAAATTAACATAAATTATCATAAATTCCTTCGACCATTAAAGTTGTAACAAATAAACTGAATTCTAAACAACGCCAACGATCATGAGTTATCGAAATACCTACCTGTTTTCCAGAACAGTGAATTTTCTACATATTCAGTAGGATTCCTCTTACAATTGAAGACGTTTGCGAAGCTCACAATTTGTCTCTTTTTGTTGGAATCCGATCTGCGTATACTTACTATTCAATCATCCTTTCGATAGTACATTTGGAGTCTGAAAGATATCCCGAAATCTACTCATAATCCCGATTTGGTGTCTCGTTTGGTCAACAAATTTTACGGAAGTGAAACACCCCTGCTCTCACTGCGTTGAAAAAAAAAGGTATCGAACTTGTCTGATCACGTCATTACTAGTATATTTTCTGGATATATACATGATCAACCCCTCAAGATGAATGTCATGCGTATCTATATAAAACCAGATTTTTAAATTTCAGTTTCAATAAAATAATATAAATAGGTATCTCAAATTCATTGTTTCCATGGCATTCTCAGGTTCATGTCCTGTATTTTTCAATCGAAACTGAAATTTCGAAATCCGCATTTATAAAAACACGCAAATGACCTCATATTGGGGCTTGACCCAATTTTAGAACAACAATCATTTCAAGATCTCATTTTGTGTACAATAAATTAGTGAACTAAACAACGAAACCTTACAAAGAAATGCAAGTAAATATAAAAACCCGAACAAAAAATAACCTACCTAGTGCAGAAACCACCAAGGCCACAACTTTTCCGACTGCTATTCCTTCACAACATAAAACAGAAACCTCACAAAAATCACGAATCGCCACTAAACAACGCACAAAACAACAAGCAGCAGACCGAACACGTAAGCGAAAAACCGACCGAAAACTCCCCGTCTAACACGAAACCGGGCCTCTCCTCTAGCCTAGCGGATGTAATTACGGCTAACACGATTCAGGTCAATCTAGCATGCAGAGAGCGAGTCGTCGTCGTCGGGTTGAAAACCGGTCTTTCGGGGGAGGGTGCCGAGACCCCTCTCTCCCTCCCGTTTCCTCTCCCATTATTCAATAAGGGCCGATTTCGAATCGTCTCGGTCTGCACGGCTACAGTTCACAGAATCTCCGAAGGATCGAACAGATGCCAGATGCGATGAGCGATTGTTTTATTTGGGTTTCGGATACTCGAGTATTTTTAGGCGGCAGGTACGGAGGGACCGTTGTTAGTTATGGCCGGTTTAAGGGCGGAGGGAGATGGAGAATGCGAGATAATGGAGTTTTTATTGCCGCTCGTCGATTTTGACACTTCTATAGTCATTTATTTCGGATGGGATGGCTTCGATGATGATGTGGATCTTTTGTGTTGAACAACAAGTAATATAAATTGGCTAGGAATGCACCTTCCAGATTTTGTTAGGTTTGACTTTTATTATTCTTTCCTCAATAATATCAAGTGTGCAATTAATGCAGATCGATACTTGTTCTGCACGTATTTACCTAATAAAAAAAGAATATAGCTACGTGACTTTCACAAATGCGCCTGAATATATATATAGAAATGCCAAAAAATGTCTTGCTACATAGACATTCACAAAGGAAAAAATGATCTAGAAATGCCTTAGAGTGAAATCAATATTTGTTACCATTTTTCAAATGAACTAGGGCCAGAATTGTTCAATTTATAACCTGCGGAAATGAAATCACGATAAGTCCGAAATACGAATACGAGTAGGTACCTTCTACTTTTAATTGATATTAAGCATTATTCAGAACAGACTTTCAATGAATATTTTGAATGAGATACGTTCACTCGTACGTTCACCTTCATTCGATTTTAAATTTTATGTTAAAACGACAGTAGCGGTGGGTCTATTTCGCAAATCTTTTAATAAACTTTCCTATACAATTATGTATTGACTCGAAGGGAAACGAATAAATAAATATCTTGTTATCAGGGGTGCTTGAATTATTATCTTGGAAAAAGGATATTCAAAACTCTCACATTTTTCAATGAAAAAACACTAAGAACACTACCTTAAATAGAAACTGAAGTTTTCTTGGTAATCTGTTTCAATAAATAAATATTATATATACCTAATTACTGCTCACTAACACGACCTCAACAAAAATTGATGAAACATTTAGTGAAAGTGTAAAAGCTCGAGAAATCTCTGCCAAGACACTTGGAAATAGTTAAACATTTAAACACAGAACTTTGTCGGTAAACGAAAATCATCTTCGAATTGCATCTTGCTTAACTGTTCGTCGTTTTGGGAACTTTCTCTTTCTGCGCCACCAAGAACTGACCAACTCAATGTGTGGCTACGAAAGAAATCAAGAGTGAAGAGAAAGTAGAATGAATCCTCTCAGATTAAAGAATACCTACCTGAGTTAGAGAAAACTCTTACTATTTCTACATGAATCCAGAAAGCCTCTTGGAACAATAGAAAACCGCTCACATATCTAACAATAATATAACATAATAAGTTGTTATCGATTGAGATTTGGTCATTGTCTGTTTAAAGAAAGATGAATAAATTTTTGACAGCTGTAGGTATATAGGTAGGTATTTCTGGTATGAATAAAACAGAGAAAGCAACATACAGCTTGAATGATACAAAAATGAGTCGAGAATGGATATAATAATGAAAGCGGGGCGGGCAATCAACTGCCTACTAAGAATTGTTCTTAAAGCAACTTCCGTCTCAATCAAAGAACAATTATTTCAGCCTTCCAACGAAAATCCCAGCGGTTTATCAAACCAAACCCCTAGCACCTCCAGGCAGCAATTTTTTCTGAAATCCCACTCGGTTTCGTAACTCGATCTTTTCTCTTCGATAACGTTATCCCGGTGACCTTCGAACGACGAAACGGCATCGATAAACGCCAACCACGCTAACCAACAGTGTTGCCGGCGTCATGTAAAATACGTGGAATCTGCCTATTTTTTGTATGTTCCAGCATTTTAGGTCATTTTAAGGTTTTGCGGTTTTTATCGAGGGGGAAATAACTAGCTAAAATCTGTATAAGATTTAAAATCTTTCAAAGACTTTAAGACAAACACATGACTCAAAGACTTAAACAAATGACTTAAAGACTTAAAACGATGACTTAAATGACTTAAAATTTTTATGTGTATAAGATTGAAAGAAGATGTTTCCCCCTCGGTTTTCATGCACGTTTCGAGATGTCTTTTTGCTTCACCTCGGACCACTTTGCTGGCACAGAATGACAGCGAAAACATTTATGAACTGTTGTCTTTTTCTTCGGATCAATAGAAAAAAAACTTGAAGACAAAACTTCTATAGAAATGAATCAAAATTATTAGCAAACATGTTGATACGTGTATATCGTTCACAGGCGGTTAATTATCAGAGAGAACATCTAAAACAACTACTACCCTGTCTATAATTCGCGTTAGATCACATAGAAGCCATGGTTACTTACTAAATTGGGATATCAAACGAACGAATCATCGAAGAGATAATATTTATAGAATATATCGGTAGGAATTTCAGTAAAAAGAGAAATATAGAGTAGTTTGTATCGAAATTTCACTCATCCAGGATAAATAAATTCAATCATCAGACCCAAGAAAGCTTTCAACTGTTCAGAGAAAACTATTCCGTGAATTGATCGAAGGACATTTGTATACCTATATTATAATTTATATGAAATTTTGGTTCCAATTCAAAAATATAAGTTATAAATATGAACATAAAATGTCATGAAATCTATGAATTTGAAATATTTAAGTACATATTTCAATTGAACTTGTAATTTTCAAACCTGGATTAATGTGGACATGCAATTGTCTTTCATCTTGGGAGTTGAAAACCAAAAATATATTTATAGTGATGTGATTATACAAATTTGATAACATAATTCCTTGTCGAGAGAGGTTTTTCCTGAGGCTTACAAACTTCAAAAATTCAAAGTAAATGTTAATTCGTATCGCCTGTCCCCTGATTCACGTAGTGTTCTTTGAACATTACAGGGGTTCGTTTTTTCGTGTGGATTTGCATATGAAAGAAATACATTTCGAATCGGGTTTCGAATTCTGGTAATAAACAGATATTCCATTGACTTTAATATTTCTGGATAACTCTGATTTGACGGTAGGCCGGCCCATAATACTTCCTCATAAACAGAAACTGTCTTCGAGTTCACAAAAAATGGTGTATCGAAAAAGGATTTTCTAAGTGAAAATTTCTAGAAATCATCATTGCTTCATTTGACTCAATTTCATTAATTTTTGCTACGGATTCACTCCTTCGGATGAATTGTATAATGTCAAAGGTACCGTTAGGCATAACAGAAAATAATTTACGTATTTTTTCCAATTTTCGGCACCAACCTCGCGGAAAACAACCCGACCGAGTCGGCAACACCGCCAACCGAACTCCCAGCGATTTATCGCGTTTCCGGTACGCTTGAAAATCGAGCGGGCCGTGGCATGTCTAATTGCGAATAACAAACGACGACCATGATTTCCATCCCATCCATCGAACACAATGATGGGATGGGAAACGGATCGTTACAATGGAATGCCGGTCCGCGTAGCGGAACGACGCGTCCACGGCAGACGAGATAATGGTGTTTCGTTTACTTAATAGCTATAATCTTTAACGGATGGATGTATCAAGTATGCGTGACCCGGTTAGGTGGATTTTCGATCCCAATGGGACAGAGTGATCGAAAAATCGAATAGAAATAGAAGAAAAAACTCTCAAGTGTCTGGAAAACTATCGAATATCCTGATTAATAAAAAGAAAAGAGAAGGAAAAAAGAGACAAGGGAAAGTATTTTCATTGGTGGATTTGTCACAC